>LPNX010098723.1:66847-81872 GCA_001517045.1 Pseudotsuga menziesii | reverse complement strand
TATATATATATATATATATATATATATATATATATGTATATATATATATATATAGAAATTCATATATATCCGTATTCAGATAGTTTTATAATTAATGTACTATTTAATTTATTTATAGACTAAAGTATAGAATTTAAATATTCTAAACTAAATCAACTAAGTACTCACAAAGAAAACTAAATCTAAGATAATAACTCATTAAAGAACTTTAAGGTCTGTCTCAACAAGTACAAATTAAATATCATAACATTCCATTAAATAAACATAATCATAATTAACCAAACAGAGAAGACATCGTGGCCATCCATGTGGTCCAATATCAAACCTCTGTCTTATTATATAAATTCCACAATCCAAATCACTTAGTCATTAATCACATCCATTTACATAAGTCAAATGTTAAAATCCACAGTCCTATTATTACAGTCATCCTTTTATAAAAACATGAAGTGTTTAAAGGTCCCATATAAATATACACACAACTGTTGCATCACATTAAACATTTAATAACTAAAACCCATTTTGCCAATAGAGGTCGCGACATTAAATCCTATGGATCTCCAGACTCAAGGAAAAAAACATTAATAACAAACCATAAGCATTTTATACAAAAACAATAAGCAAATCGCATAACCATCTTTATATAGTCCATGCTATACATCTAATATATGCGGGTTGCGTTTTAAACTGCGCCAAATTCCATATAAATAACAACACATATGCTAACAGTGAGGTCGTAAAGACCCTAGCTACGGCCTTGGCTAAGTTTCCAATCTAATCACACAGTCATGCTATAATAACCAAATCGATATCGTGGGTTTTCCATAACCTTAGCTATTACATCCATATCCTTTTAATAAACAAATTACATATTAAAATGCCAGCTAAAGCTGTCGTAGTCGTTGGGAGAGGAACATGCCATTCATGGCATGGCCTGCACCCACGTTGATCCAATACAAAACCAAAAGTTCAATACTATGTCTAAAATCACAGTCTCCATTTAATGCCAACACAGAGCATACGGTGGCAATCCAATGGGCTACGACACCATTGCTACAATGGCGTAGCTTATGGCATAACGCCTCAATCTCTAGCAGTGTTCCCAAACTTAAAACACAAACAATACAAATAGAGTGCTATGCATACTTCCATACCTCAAACCTTTATAAATATACAAAGTAAATTCTATAGGCTTTGAGCCACGATCGAACCCATCAAAGTCAACATGTTGAAATGCAGCATTTAAATAACCACACAGTCCCGAATTTACACATCATAGGCTATTATAAACACTGAACAAAATTGTATATACCAAAACACATTATAGCCTTTACATAAAATCTAACGCGCAGTGTATTTACACAGTGAGGCACGAATCATTTTTTACACCAGTCAAACTATTAAAAATGTTAAATGGCAAAGCCACGAGCTATGCCACCATTACAAGTAATGGTGCAGCCACAACCCAAAAATGCCAAACCTCCCAACGAGAGTCCCTTAAAAACCAGAGCAAGCTACATTATAAACCCCGAAGGCAGAGTCAACAAGTGCCACATGAAACCCCAACCTTGTAAAGAATCCCAACTCAGAAATGCCCAGAACGAGAGGAGGAAAGTAAATCTTGCTAGCAGGCTTACCATGGTTGTGAAGAAGAAATCCCAAATCCACAGCATAGCCCTATGAAAATCCTAGAGCGCCTTCATTTCCACTTGCAAACAATTCAACGATGGCATGAGAAGCATGACCATGCCATGGAGAAAACAACGAAGCAATGCATTTTACATAGAGTCTGGTCCAAGCTTTCCTGCAAATTTATGGAGGTCTCCTCCCTTCTCCAAATCCGTAGAGGCCACATGAAATCCCAATGCCAAAACCACATAATGCATAAGCATCGAATGCCCAAATCCCTTTCCAAGTATGTTCATGAACCCCGATGTAATTAATGGCACCAGCTAGTGGCCATTAACGCATCCATAAACCCTCACCATTAATCTTGTGGATCAACGTTATACCATATACCAACCAAGTCACAAGGTTAAACCCTTTATCCTATGGTTTCACCACCCTTTAAATATCAGCACAGACTTAATACTTAGGACATGGTATGTATACCATAGTCTCCCAACCTTATAGTATGCGCAGACCATACTACTATGGTAATGTGTTCACAAAGTCATCCCCTTTTGCATCAAAGTTTTATGTTATCACATGTCCCTTTGCTAGATCATATAGGTAGCGTATGCGCTTAGGGTTTTAGTCTAGGTTTTGTAGTATTTAGGAATCATGGAAAACGTAGTATGCCATGATGCCCTTGCTAGGAAGAACAAGAGTAGGTTTTCCAAACTCGTAACCAAGGCATACCTGCAAAATATAACAAGAGGAGAGTAATTAATTAACCAATAGATAGATAATAATAATGGTAAGGACAGTAAGTTCATTCACCGCATATAGATAATTAACTAAGAAATATATTTAACAAACATAGGGCTTACCTGAGTCGTAAAAATGGAGTAGTAATAAAGTGCAAGGCAGAACTAGAAATATAACTAGGAATTGATTTGATTCCAGTAACCAAATAATCCTGATGTCGTCAGAGTAACCTGTAAAACAATAAATAAGGTGCCTTAGTTCGTATGAACTAAGTAAGCCTACATAACGAAGAAGAACCTTACCTCTCAGGTCGTCATGGGAGAACGAGTCCCACCACTCCACCACTTTGTTCCCAACAACAAAGTTAAGTTAGTTTTTATTAAATAATCAAAGTACACATGTGTAGGAGAAAAACAATGATCTATACAATTCATTAATTCATCGACATTAATAACTAAGATATATCAATAGTTTAAATAACAGAATTAAGACATAAGAAGTAAACGAACTAATAGTCACTGAATGGATAAGAGATTAACAAGACAGTATGGGCAGATTGTGAAGAGATCAAAAGTATAAGTAGCACCTGTATTTCTGCACAAGTAATAATGATCCCCTTTGGGTAGTTTTCAGTAGCCTATAATTTTTTTTTTCAATTTTTGGGGACATTACAATAAATCTGATGCGTTTAGTTGTTTTCAACAGTTCAAGGCACTTGTGTAGAACCAGAGTGGACATCACTTCAAAATATTAAGGATGGATAAAGGCGATGAATATGTTTCGAATGAATTCCTAGATTTTTTCAAGACTCATCTCATACATAAGCAATTCACTGCGCGGTATACACCTTAGCAGAATGGTGTTGCCAAAAGAAAGAAAAAAACCATTATGGAGATTGCGCGCAACATGATGGAAGCCAAGCATTTGTCAAATGAATATTGGGCTTAGGTAGTCACAAATACTGTTTATATTATGAACCAGTGTGAAGAAAAAGAGTGTGAAGAAAAATGTTCTTTAAGAAGCATGGACAAGTATGAATCATGGTGTTACTCATTTAAATTTTTTTGGTTGTGTTGTATATGCTCATGTTCCAGATGAAAGAAGGTAGACAAAAAGAGACACAAAATTTATTTTTGTTGGTTACTTTGAAGACACAAAAGCATACAAGTTGTATGCTCTTGTTGCAAGGAAAGTGATCACCAGTCGATATGTTCAATTTGTTGAGACTGAAACATGGAATGGAACTGTTGACATAAATGTGAATATTGTGTCGAGTATCGACCATGATGACATGGTGGAGGAAGTGGTTTGAACACCACATATAATTCAAAATGATACAGCTCTGTCGATTCCCACGACACCGCGACATGGTTCAACACAAGGAACGTTGACACAAGTCGCAACTCAAGCTACGTTGACATCGACAGATCCATTGAAGACAAGAAGTCTACATGAAATATATGAAGCTGGTACACCAAATTCATTTGCTCTATTTGCATTATTTTCTCCAATATATGATCCACTAACAGTTGAGGAAGCCGTCGAAGAGGAAGTATGGGCACAAGCCATGGATGAAGAAATAGAATGCATTGAGAAGAATCAAACATGGGAGCTGGTAGATGTACCAGAAGATAAATATGTATTCAACATCAAATGGATTTACAAGACCAAGCAAGATGATGATGGGAATATGCAGAAGCACAAAGCAATAATGGTCGCAAGAGGGTTAACAGAACAACCCGAAATAGAATTCAATGAAACTTTTTCACTTGTCGCATGCATGGATACAGTCAGAATAATCTTGGCCATTTTTGCATGAAACAAATGTCTTGTTTATCAAATGGAATTTTTCAATGGATATCTAGAATAGGAAGTATATGTGGAAGAACCACAAGGCTATGAAGTTTTAGGTCAAGAGCATAATGTATACAGGATGAAAAAGAAACTCTATGGTTTGAAGAAATCTCCTAGAGCTTGGTACAGTCAGATTGATTCATATCTCACCGAAAATGGATTTCACAGAAGTGAAAGTGAACCGATGTTGTACACCAAAGTTAATGAGAAAGGTAAGATGTTAATTGTCTTCTTGTAGGTAAATGATTTAATATTTATTGGTGACTTTGGCATAAAATATTTTTAAGCAGTCATGATAAGTGAATTTGAAATGACTGATTTGGGGCTTATGATTTTTTTCCTAGAAATTGAAGTCCAGCAATCTGAAAGTGGTATAATTTTAAAAAGATTCAATATGTATAATTGCAATATAGAACTGACACCGGTAATAATAGGTTTAAAATAGAGCAAGTATGATGATGGATCAACTGTAGATCCTATGCTGTTTAAAAGGATTGTTGGTAGTCTTATGTATTTAACAACGACAAGACCACGCATCATGTATGGAGTAAGTTCGATCTCAATATTCATGGAGTCACCAAAAGACTCTCATTGGAAAGCAGGTAAAATAATTACGAGGTATGTAAGTGGCACAAAGGATCTTGGTATAACATATTCAACCTCATAAAGTTTTAATCTCACTGTTTACACTAAAAGTGACAATGAAGGAAACAAAAATGACTGAAAGAGCACATCTGGGTACACATTTCATTTTGGTACAAGTGTTGTGTCATGGGATTCAAAGAAACAACCCATTGTAACTATGTCTTCAGCAGAAACAGAGTATGTTGTAGTTACAAGCATTGCATGTCAATCCGTATGGATGTAGAGAATTTTAAAAGACTTATTACAAAACTATCAAGAATAAACAACCATTTTCTGCGATAATATTTCAACCATTACATTGTCTAAGAACCATGTGTTTCATAAGAGAACCAAGCACATCGACACAAGATTTCATTTCATAAGAGAATTGGTGAACAACAAAGAAATTTGTTTATAATTTTGGAGGTCTGAAGATTAACTTGCAGACATCTTTACGAAACCATTGGCAAAATACACATTCCAGTATTTACGAAGTTATCTTGGAATGAAATTTTTTGCATAGTGAAGTCTGTCATGAATAGAGCAAGTTTAAGCTCTGAAACATTTTTTCATATTTTGTTTTAAGATCCCTATATGCTCATCATTAAGGGGGATCGTTGGAAATATTAATTACTTGTTGATCCTCTTATCTTGTTAGTCGACTTAGTTGAAGTTTGTAGCTGGTCATGCTCTATCACTCTCACTAATAGATTGAAGAGTTTACGTCTATGTAATGTAAACCAGTCGAATTAAATTTCCGAACTTAAGTTTCTAGGTGGATAGTTATTACAGATTTTAATGCTTAAGTCGCTAGCTTCATAGAGAATCTATTTAGTTTGTCTATATAAAGAATATGAAGTTTGTAAATATGTAGCAGATATTGAAAAGAGAATTGAATATTGGAGAATAAGGAAAAACTCTATGGAGAGTTCAAGAGCTCAGGCTCCATGTGTTTTTGGAAAGTGATGAGAGCCGAAGCTCTATAAAAGGTGAAACATCCTTGTAAATTCCCAAGTTTGTATTTACACTAATAGTTATTTTCTATTTCTCAACAAGTTATATAAATCAATAGGTTATGGTTGAACACATGTTTATTTAACTGATCAATATCTCAAGAATTACTTGAGTAAATATTGTTTACATTTACAGCTTAAGTGAAAGATCAAAGAATCCATAAATACTTCACCATGTAAAAGTTTGAGTTTTTATCTGCAAAGTGGTTGACACACATCTACTGAGTTTATTGCAATATACTCGTGTCGACTTTTACTTTATGCTACCGGTTAGTGAAAAATATTTTTCATTTACTAAGTCTTTAGTCTAAGAAATCTCTGTGATATCTCCCAATTTTGTAATAATTTTGAAAGACTATTGTTATTTTTGTTTTGTTTAAATATAATTGGCAGACCTGGAATATGCCAATCAGTCCTTGGAGGACAAATGTAACTGAAACACATTATGCTTGTAATGAAATTTGAATGATAGGGAAAACCATATTGAATGAGGAAACTATGCATGTGAGAGTGGGGGTTGTGAAGGGTCACTCTCAGAACTGTTACACCATGAGTGGCAATGCCACTATGTCACTAGACTCACCTTAGCGAATTGAGAGGAAGTGGAGTGGAAATTCCTGCGGGAAATTGTCCGTTAGCTACAAAAGACCTAAAATAAACAAAAAATAATAAATAAGGAAGCATATGGTAGGAGGCGGGATGCCGTCGAGTATGTTGGAACAAGGAATTGCTTTTTGTGTGAGCACTCTCTGTTAGGAAAGGATTTCTCATTGGAGAACTGGATCTGAGTTTGACTATCACCACTCTCGACATGCATAGTTTAGCTCGGGGGTGATTGAGGACAGAGTGATCAATTCCTAATCTACGGTTGGGTGGAACGTGGTTGTTCCTTTTTCATTGTGGCTTTGTTACAGACCAGTTCCCTTACTGAGGTTTTATTCCTATTATTCTTCTAAAATCAGGGTATGTTGTTCTATGTATATTTGTGTTCCAATTTCAAGGAAATGATATTTAGGATCGTCAATTTCACTTATGGAATGATGCTTATGAAACTATTAATCACACCCTCTATTTTTAGATGATTGTTCTTTGTTTTGAGGAAATTGGCCACTCAAATCATGTGATGGTTTTGGTAAAAATGTCACCAGCATTTTCATGTTTTTCTATGTGATATGAGCTTAAGTTGTGTCTGTAGAAGTATGAGTGTTTTTCTTTCCTTATTGCTGTAATGATAACGCCTTGCGTGATTGAGGAAAGTATTGTTGTTAAACTGGTCTATGTGCTCTTATAAGCATCCTCTGGCTGTTGCTAAGTTTACACACAGCTTTCTCCTGAACATACTATGCTCATGATGCTCGACCCTCTGCATTCAATTCTTAGATATTATGTTATGTGTTTTAGTCAACTCTAACCTTAGCCAAACTACTAAGTTTATCCAGCCGGTCCAGGGCCTCTTTAATACTTAACGAAGGGAAGATTCTAAATCAACAGTGAACTAGATTTCACAGTTTTTTCACTCACACCAAGAACTATTAACTCCCTTGCTAATTGAACCTGCAAAATTCTCGAGGACCGTCAAATCTAGATCAACGATGGACCTCAAATTCCTTAAAGCATATTGTATAAAAATTCTGCACACACCAAGAACTGTTAACTCCCCTGCTAGTTGAATCCGTAGAATCCTTGAGAACCATCGGATTTGGATCAAAGGTGGACCCAAAACACCATAAGGCATATTTGATAAAAGTTTCATGCATGTCAACATGTTATTAATCCGTGCTAGTTGAGTAAGTGTAATAGTCCACAGCCATTGATTTTATTTGTGATCTTTCTTAGCTATATATTTTAAGGGCGTTTTATCCACGAGCACCTCGTGTCCTCAATGCTTATCTCATATGCTAGTCTCTTTCAATAGATTCATCCTCAACCATATATATACCAAAGGTGTATGTTCATTACACTTTGCATTCTTTGCTGGAAGGATCAATTCCCCCTACAATTCAAAGCTTATCAATTTCTCCCCACAATTTAGAATCTACCTTTATTGCAGAATTATATATTGTTGATGAAAGAAGGACTGATGAATGGGACATGCTCTTAGGTTAGAATTACTTGTCTTTGGAGATATTTGTTGGTAGGATATGCCCTACCTTGTTTCTATCCCATGGACTTCTTTGGGGAACTTAGTTCCTAAAGAAAAGGTTAAGGTTGTCTGTTGTTTTCCCGATTTCCAAGTTCCGTAGGGGAAGGCAGAAGTGTTGAAAAAATTAAGGTCGTTTGTTGTTTTCCTGATTTTTGAGTCCCACTGTGGAAGGCAGAAGGAGGAAGTCAAAAGTGTAGAAAAGGTTAAGGTCATTTGTTTTTTTCTCAATTTCTGAGTTCCATAGCGAAGGGTGAAAGTTATAAGTGCAAAAAAGTTAAGGTCGTTTGTTGTTTTCCCATTTTCTGATTTCTGTAGCGGAAGGCGAAAGTCGAAAGTGCAGAAAAAGTTAAGGTCGTTGTTGTTTCTTGTTTTTCGAGTTTTGCAGCTGAAGGTGGAAGGGATAAGTCGGAAGTGAAAAAAAGGGTAAGGTCATTTGTTGTTTTCCCAATTTCCATGTTTCGTAGCGGAAGGCGAAAGGAGGAAATGGGATAAAGGATTCCGCCGTTTGTTGTTTTTTTTAATTTTCGACTTCCATAGCAGAAGGTGGATGGAGGAAGTCGAAAGGTGGAAAGGGAGAAAGGATTTCGCAGTTTGTCATATTTTTTATTTTCCATTTCCAAGGTCGGAAGGGCAGAAAGCAGAAGTGCAGAAGGAGGAAGGATGAAAATTCACTTCGTTAAGCCTTTAAGTCTCCAACCTCCGAGTTTCGAGGTCGGAAAGGTGGAAGGCGAAAGGCGAAGTGTGGAAGGACAGGTCCAGTGCAGAATGATCATTCTGGTCGCATAATGGATCTGTCAAGGGAGGAAGCGATTTTCTGACTACTTAAGTTGATTCCCATACGGAAGTTTAATTTTTATTATTATTTTAGCGTAAGGTTATTTTGTTATGAAAGGTTGTAGCCAAATACACAAGAAAACGTTGTTTATGGTTGCAATTTTTTTTCAATATACATATGTTTACAGGTTAATGGGGGATGTTACAATCTCCTTTGTAAAAGTTTGACCAAAAGAGGTTAAGTCGAGTAAGTCGGTTGAAGTAAAACCTATCGAGTAATTCATTCGAAGTAAAACATGTTGAATTCGAGATGTAAGCCGGTAAAGGTAAAACCGACCATTAAGAATTTTCGAAGTAAAAGGATTTAGGTAAATTCAATCTTTTGAAAAACTTGTCGATATTTTTTTAGTCAAGTTTAAATTTTGACTTGTCTAATAGGAGTTAGACAAGTTTTACCCATCGAGTAAAAAGAGGTCGAAGTCCTGACGTGAAATTTTTATGATTAAGCCGTAACTCAAGTTTAACTGTCTCAAATTTGTTAACAACAAATGTCGTTATGATGATCGAGACAAAGAATCACAATAAATGTTTGTTTATTTCCATTTCCACCAATGATCGATACAAAGGATCACAATATATGTTTATTTTCATTTTCATTTTCATTTTCATTAGCAATTTGTGTTGATGGGAGTAAGGTTTTTGTATCTTGTGGTGTATCGATGTTCACCACTACATGTTAAGTTGCTACCCTTGTTTTTGTTTATTATGTGCACATAATAAAATATACGTTAGTTCTTTTCCTTGTATATTTGGGTGGAAGAAATGTAATAAATTACCTTTTTTTAATTTAATTTGATTTTGAATTCTTTATAACCCTTCGTTTCACTCTGTATTTAAGTAGAACAAATGCAATAAATCATCTATTTAAATGTATTTTTTTTTTTAAAGTTTTAGAAGCATTAAATATTTGATTGTGTAGTAATTTTTTTTTAAGGGTTGTTCCGTTTTGTAAGATGTGTTGTGTGAAGTTGGTAAATCTGTGCTAGTTCCAATTAGAGTGGTTAAAAAAATTAAAAAATATTAACACGAATGGTTAATTGTAATAACGTATGAAGTAAAATACTTGCAATTTACCCAATTATTAATTAATTTCGAATGATCACAAAACTAATAGCTAACTCATTATTTTGTTATTAACTTAACAATACATAATCATATATACTTTCTTTCACAATCATCCTTTCTCCAACTATTTCAATTTGGGTTTTTAGAAATAGAAAAAAATTGCATTCATTCACTGATGAATATATGTTTCTCTTATAGATCCAATCAAGACAATACTAATTAATACACAAATATTTAGGTTTCTTGTAACTATTTATCAAAATATTTATTTAAAATGTGAGGTTACATAAATGAGACTTGAAGTTGAAATCGGATGTATATTTATTTAAACTTGGAGCCAACATGTGGTTGATTTTATAATTTTTATAAATATTTAGTTTTTTGAGACTACATGTGTCACATCACTATGACATGTGCGACACATCATCCACTTTGGGCTTTAGAAAGTTCTTCAAAACACAATAATTTTTATGTGAAGTTGGTAGTGATTTTAGTTGATTAAAAAAATTTAATATAATGGTATATAATATAATATCAAAATAATTAATATAAAGATCTATTAAATTGAAAAACATAATACAAAAAGTATACTATGAGTTTACAATTGGGTTTGGGTTCCATATAATAGTTTATAAAATTAAAATAAATGAATAGTAATTTTTTATTTGGATGTTTGTAGTTAATGATATAGAGATATATTACCACAATAGATCATGAATGAGGTTTATAAGAACAAAATAATAAACTCTTATTCATCACAAAGCTATAAAAATATATGAGAGAGTATGAATTTATAAGAGTGAAGAGGAGGTCAGCAAATAATTAAGAGTAGCTAGGTCATTAAGCTTACAATTGACATAGTTGGGAAACATTGGAGCATTAAGAGTAGCAAACCAACATGCAGTTGCAAGAGCAACTTTATTCAAGGAATCTCACAAAACACATGTTCCTCAACTTTTTATGGTTCACCATCAAAATCATCTTAAAAGGTAATCTTCACCATCCAATTCTAACTTTCAACACCTATTGAAAAGATACAATTATATTTTAATTAGAAAGAAATATACAACCTAAATTAAACCAAAAAAAACTAGAAATCAAAGTGTTATATATAACAAACCACACGCAACTAGTTACTTATATTTATATTTTTAAGATTTCACTTGCGAGAATCATAAAATTACTGACTTTAATTCTTTAATGAAATTAATTGAATTACAATATAACTAAGAAGAAGATTACATATTAATGTTTAAGGATGTGTTTTTATATTAACACATATTTTAATTAAGAAAAGGTAAATAGGGAAATTAATAAAGTTTTTATATTAAATATTTTACATAAAAATGGAATATAGAATTTATATTTATTAGAAAATATAAAAATTGTTTTTCAAATTAAGAATTTATATTTTATCAGAAAATATAAAAAGTTGTTTTTCAAAATTTTTATTGATGTTATTTAATTTTAACAATTATGTGTTATTTTTTAAATAGTCACAATAGAAATTGCATAAATATAATATTAGTGGATTCATATTTTGTATTATAATTTAATAATCTATTTTCTTTTTTAATGAATGGAGTACATTACTATTAAATATTAGTTGGAAAACCATTTACAACATTTCTATGAAATCTAAAAAAATCTTTTTTGAAAAAATGATATTGAAAATGCAATATGATTACAACATTTTTATGAAATCTAAAAAAACATTTTTGAAAAAATGATATTGAAAATGCAATATGATTATATAGAGAACATTTTTTTTAACATTTCCTTTAGAAGATTACATGTTCTATTAAAAAACTTAATAGAACATACAACAATAAATATTCTGATTTAATTGACTTTCTTTCATATTATTAAAGTAAAATTGATTAAACATTTTTTTTTTATAAAAAAACATTCTTATAGATGTTCAATATTATTATTTAGATCTTCAAAGATTAAAAAAAACTGATAGTTGATAAATAGATAACATGAAGAATCTTGGTGATAAGATGTAGTTAGGCATAGATAGATATCTTAGAGTTGAACCAGTTTAACTAGAAGAATATGAGGAATAAAAAAATATTTTCCATTTCATAATTGTGTCTCAGCCATTTGATCCCACTTAATCTAGCCACAAACTATATGGATGTGCTAATAATCAATATATATTATTTGATTAAGTATTGCGTTTTATATAAATATTTTATTAATTATTATTATAAAATGTTATTGCAATTTCATATTTTTTTAGAAAACAAATAAAATAGTAAAGATGTTATATAGATATATTATTTTATAAAAATATTTTATTAGTTTTCAAATTACACATATATATATTAAAATCAATAAAAAAATAATTGTTATTAATTTATAAAAATATTATATATAGTTTATTTAAAAGATTTAAAAAATAGTTTGTTTGAAAATAGTTGGGCCAAAATATACTTTTTATGAATTTTTTCAAGCAAAAAAAAAGTAACTTGTTATTCATAGAGAATCAAAGTCACATTCAGAAGATAACTAAAGTTCATGATTAATTTATTATGGTCCTTTTCCAAAACTATAGTGATAGCTTCAATTTGACTTCCATACTCCATACCCAAGAGTTCCAAAAACTTTGAGTCTTAGACATAAAACCTCCTACAAATCTACTGAAACTCTTGCCCAGTAAATGCAGACATGACTAAACATATCTAAAAGAGATTCATTGGTCCTTTATCAATTAAAAGATATTCCAAAAATTCTTCATAGTGAAAAATGCCTTCCAGTACAACAACAACTTCCTTAGAAAGAGGATCTCCAGCAAAGTTTAATTCTCTATAAATGTGTGTAAAGGATAGATGTATGAAAGACTCTGTGAGATCCAGAATTCTTTCCATTCAATGTGAAATATGAAGGACATTGAGATTTGATTTCCTTGAAATCCACTTTATGATCACCATTTGAAACTTGAAGACATTGAACCCCCTTTTTGTAGCATACCAGATAATTCCCCAAAGAGCAAGTAATTCCACCTTTGTGTTTGTTCTTAAACGAGCTCCCATATTAATTGTGACAAAATGATCAAATTTAATATTAAGGATCTTTCCATCTCCACAAAGACCTTTGTTTTGTGCCCCATCATAGTAATTGACTGAACCAAAACTATTAAATTGACGATTAAGAAGATTTCTATGATTCACGTTTTCATAAATTCCATAAATTGGCCAATAGATTTAAAATCCACCTAAGCATACAAAGTTTGTTTCCCTTCACAAATATATTGATTTCTTGCTTTCCATACCTCCCACAGTATGAACAAAGGAAACTCTTTAAGTATGGATTCTTACAAAACCACTGCATCATACTAGCCTAAAATTTAGAAAAGCTTGGATGAAGTTCCAAACATTGTTCATAAAAAGGAAAGAAACAAAAATATGTGATATTGTCTCATAATCTTGAAAACAAAGGATGCATAATCCCAGACCTTTGAAGCCTCTTCTCAATAAATTATCCTATGTAAGAATTTTTTTTTCCAAAAATAACCAAATAAAACATTTGAATTTTGTCGGAATTTTCCATTTCCATAACTTAAGGGCCCACCATTTTGGAAAAAAAATATAATTTTCAGAAATAATAAAATCATAAGCAATTTTAACCGATATCCTCTCATTTGAGTCCTCCCAATCCAAGACAATAGTATCTTGTTTATTAGATAATATGATACCAACACAGCTAAGAGAAGAGACATACCTATCCCATTCAATTGCCATCAACTGTTTGAGACTGAGATCTTCTGAATTGAGTTGAACCATTATCCTCCATACAATTTGATTTATAAATATATGTTAAAGCTTCATAGTTCTGAGAATGAAGAAAGGCTATGAATTCGTTATATAACTGAAAGTTCTCTTTTAAGTCAACAACAGGGTCTATTCTAATATAGGATTGAATATGGCGACCTACACTCCAACTTAATATTTTCTTCAAAATGGGAAATTTCCTATATTAAACTTTCCAAATGACCGAGGCATTAGACTGGAGCATATGAGTACCATACTATATTGATTTCATATATAAGGGTGAGTGCACAAAGTTGAAGGTCTCTTTTGGCGTGTTAGATGCAATAGAAAACTGAAAAAACAGACATCCATCAACTTGCATGGATATTTTGAGACACTTACACAATGAATATTGTGATGAGTAAAAAACAAGAAATGTAGGAAATTGAATGACCTTTCCAAATATATAATTTTTTTCTATTGAAAATGCTGTTAACTATATAAAGTTATATATATATTTTAATGGGAACTTTTTATTTTTGGGACAAATTATAAGGTATATGTTTTTGTGGGTGCAGCATCTGAGTGACTAAATGATGGAATAAACTTATGAAAACCAGTATACATACATAGAACATATAGTACTAGTGCATGAATACTTTTCCAATAATAAAAATAATATTTTTTAATTATCTAAGAGATCAAACCTCGAAAATGGTACGTCAATTGTTGGTGCAACATTTGAATGTCTCAATGCAATTATTTGGAAATGGGTTTTTTATAGCATGTAGAGGTCGGTGTTCTTTAGTGCACCATACAATTTGTTTTTTAAATGGTTGAGAAATGAAAGAGATATGGATGAAACACTAATAGTGTGTTTTTTGAGTTGAGGAGTGATGACAGAAGCTAAATAAGAAAAAAATAGAAAAAAATATGTATTCTTGTTAAACTTTACATATTTGGAATCTGCAAAAAAAACCATATCCGTTTCTAAAATCTCATAAAAATGGAGGTGTGCAGCATAATCAGATGAACGACTAAACACAAGCATATTCAAAAATTGGATATAATGTTGAATTAGCCATGGTTTATCATACTCCAAGGCATAGGCATGTTGAATCCAAAGCAAAGTCTGAAGCAGACACATAGGCATAAGAACTCCATGCAAGCACGGGTGGAGGCCCGACCTTATCATTTGGAGGGAATACATTTTTTAATTGAACCAAATCATGTGCCCATTTTAATGAACAATAATGCGTGCGCGTTGATACAAAAAGGGAGCACAATTTATGGACCACAACGCCCATGTGTTATAAACTACTACAATGAATTTGGTTTTGTAAGTTATATCAATACTAAAATTATTT
>LPNX010098723.1:54289-61789 GCA_001517045.1 Pseudotsuga menziesii | reverse complement strand
GAAGAACTCCAAAACGTATACAAATCGATGAAAGTCTCATTGGTTCGCTTGAAGGTACACTGTCTAAATGCAGTATTGCATATCAAGCTCAAGAGATACTTGTCAACTATTTTGATTCTAAATGTGATGGAGATAAATGTAGATTATTTATATCGTTGTTAAAATCTAGGTTTAATGACTGTTGTTAGGAAAAACTTAAGGATAAATATGATAAACACTTTTGAACCAGGTTCTTATGTTGTCAGAAGTTTGGTAGATGCATTTAGTAATATTGGAAAGAAATGTCGTTCAAAGGATGACAATGCAACTCGTCGTGTGTTGTCACAATCAATTGTGAACAAAAGCACCAGGGCCCTTCGCCTTCTTAAGCCTACATCCAAACTTGTAGGATTGGATATCAAAGCACTCCATAGGTGTTGTTCTAGAAGAGAACAACTTGACTTTGGTGAAACAGATGTCTGGTCCTTCATTGGCAGGTTGACACGGTCCGATATGAAGCTCGTTGATGCAGTAAAGGGACTGGTGCAGGAGTTTTGGTGTGACAATAGTATACCTTCATCCAACAAAAAATATGTACTAAAATTGAGAATGGGTTCAAGGGATCGTGAGCCCCACATTAAACATTTTCTTGACATGACACAAATAGAATTATATGAGAGATTTAGGCACGAACAAAGATCCTTCGAGAAATGAAAACCATGGTATGTTAAAATAAACAAAACTCATAACACATGTTGTTGTCGATATCACATTGAGTACGCTTATTATTATGACACATATATACATATATTGCGTGTTTTGCATAACACTCTTATGCAGGAATGCTCAACTACATTGCCACTGACATCATCTAGAGAGTTTATCCATAACATCTTGTGTAGAAGGACAGAAGGTTGCACATTTTATCAAAGGCCTTGCATAGATGAGACACGCCCAAGGTGTGGTGGAATGACATTTTTGGACAAATGCATACATGTCACCGATGAGAATGAACTTGGGAGACATGAAGTGAACTTGCAGTCATTCAAATATGTCATGTATGATATCAGTGGAGAGAATGAAAGGAAAAAAATACAATTGGTCATGTCTCAGGTTAGCAATGAGTTCCTGAATAATATTTTTTCCTTCATCTATTGCTACTTCATATATGTAACAACCTATTGATCTGTACATCTTTCTTGTTGATCTACCAGGTACTGGTATGCAACTTCATGGAGGAATTCTTTGAAAAGACACAACAGTATGTAAAGCATGTACATGTGGCTTGCTGGCAAGATGAGCAGTTTAGAGTGTGCAGGGATACATTTCCTATTGGAACTATATTATCAGTGGTCTATTTTGTGGAAAACTACACTCTTCAACCACAAAATGAGATTCAGAGTCAATATTATCACTCAGATCAGGTCAACATAATGGTCCATATCACCTATAGACATGGGGCAAATAATACTGAAGAGAACATGGTTATATTGAAGGAGTATCACTTTTACATAAGTGATGACAGGTGTCATGACTTGGATTTTGTACAACACAACTTTCAATTGTTCTACAAACACTTGGAGGATAACAATATACAGATGGAACAACATTGGATTTGGTCTGATGGTTGTGCAGGGAAATTCAAAAATTCTCGTGTCTTCCAATGGTTGTGTATTCTCCACAAGAGGCAGAAGGTGCCACATATTTGGAACTATTTTGAGACCGGACATGGAAAAGGGGAACATGATGGAGTAGGTGCATGCACCAAGACAACATTACGTAGGCAAGAGATGAAATTCACAACTATTTCGCTCATCCAAGATGCAAAGACCATTGTTGCAAGGTGTTCTTCAGTGATGGGGCAAGGAGCTAGAAGGAAAGACGACCAATCATCTCAAAAAACACACGTACATAGATATTTTTGGGAGGTGGTCGATGTAGATTAGTCA
The DNA here is from genome assembly GCA_001517045.1 of Pseudotsuga menziesii. Taxonomy (NCBI): domain Eukaryota; kingdom Viridiplantae; phylum Streptophyta; class Pinopsida; order Pinales; family Pinaceae; genus Pseudotsuga; species Pseudotsuga menziesii. The sequence continues at coordinate 59,861 of LPNX010098723.1, read as the reverse complement.
CACCTATATGAGTGCAAGACCGTCCAAGGAGCTTGTTAGAAAACAAGACCGCAGAGCAATAACAGATATACTGTTAAATCAATAAACAATATGCAAAACACATTAAAACATTACAAAGAGACACAGATATAACGTGGTTCACGCAAACGATGGGCTACGTCCACAAAGAAATTTGCCATTCCTTTTATTATAGTCCATAAAGATGAAGGGATACACCCTGCAGCAAAACCGCTGCACTTCCTCTTCACGTTCTCACAGTATCTCTTCCAATACAATACAATACCATACACAGTCGATTTACAATGCTTTATTTTATAGGGGAAATACAATGGGAAAATTCTAGGGTTAACCCAATACCATGGGTCCGCAATACTATTGGCCAACACACATCCCAAAAAAAAAATTTCGGGGGCTCTGCCCCTGAACCCCCGTTTTCTTGGGGGCGTTGCCCCCGAACCCCCATGTCTCGGAAGTGTTTCCCACGAAACCCCTTTTTTGGGGCGTTGCCCCAAACCCCAAGGCAGGGGGAACGACTTTACAGTACTCCTGGGTTACAATCACAACTGAATAATATCTCTGGATCTGGAAGATTAGGCTCCACAACCAACAATCTCCCACTTGGAGACTAATCATAGCAACTCCACCGCTACTACACTTGCTGGACTATGTTTTGGACCTTGGACTTGGAAAATTTCTTCTTTTCACCTTCATTATTTAAGGCCAAGAGAAACTGAGCAGGAACTCTATTTCTCTCTGGTTACTCCCTTTGTCAACATGTCTGCAGGATTTTGGCTAGTGTGAATCTTTTCTAGTTTTAACAGTTCTTCATCTAGAACAAATCTTATGAAGTGGTACTTGAGTTGTATATATTTATTCCTCGAATGAAAGGCTGAGTTCTTTTCAAGATGAATGGCACTCTGGCTGTCACTGTACAGCCTACTATTCTTCTGTTTCTTACCCAATTTTTCCATGAACCTCTGCAACCAAATCATCTCCTTACTAGCCTCTGTAGCAGCAACATACTCTGCTTCCGTTGTTGAAAGTGCAACAACCTGTTGCAGTTTTGAAATCCAACTTACTGCTATTCCACCTACAGTGAACACATACCCCATGGTGCTCCTCCTGCTGTCTTTATCACCAGCCATATTTGCATCAACATTTCCCTATAGAATAGTGTCTGAACCTCCAAAACATAATGCATGAGAAGTGGTACCTCTCAAATACCTAAGAATCCACTGTACTGCTTTCCAATGCTCTTTACCTAGATTATTCATATACCTGCTCACAACTCCCACTGCATGTGCAATATCTGGTCTTGTTCACACCATGGCATACATCAAGCTCCCAACTGCTGATGAATAGGGAAGCTTGGACATGTAATCTATTTCTTCCTGTGTCTCTGGACACATGCTTGCTTAGTTTGAAATGGCTTGCCAAAGGTGTGTTGAATGGTTTTTCATTCTGCATTCTAAACCTCCACAACACCTTTTCTATGTACTCACCTTGAGACAATGTCAATTTGCGATTTTTCCTATCTCTTGTTATTCTCATACCAAGGATTTGCTTTGCAGCACCCAAATCCTTCATCGCAAATGATTTAGCTATTTTTCTTTTGAGCACATTTATATCCTGCATGTTAGACCTTGCAACAAACATGTCATCCACATACAATAACAAGATAATATATCTTCCATTATCTAGCCTCTTGAAATAAACACAGTGGTCAAAATGACATCTATCATAACCTTGTTCTTTCATAAACTTATCAAATTTTAAATACCACTGCCTTGGTGCTTGCTTCAGGCCATACAATCTCTTCTTCAACCTGCAAACCAAATTCTCCTTCCCTTTGACCTCATACCCTTGTGGTTGCTGCATATAAATCTCTTCCTCCAAATCCCCATGGAGAAAGGCCATTTTTACATCTAACTGTTCAAGATGTAAATCTTCTACCGCCATTAGACTTAAAATAGTTCTAATTGAAGTCATTTTAACAACAGGAGAAAATATTCCATCAAAGTCTTGTTGGCAGCCAGCAACAACCCCTTCATTTTTCATTTGAGATGAAGGGGGATCAGCTCTCTTTTATGATTTATCTTTAAAAATTATAAAAGAGTGCCTTCCGAATCTGGTACTCTCAATTGTAGAAGAGTCAAGTGACAACATTTTCATAATTTTGATAATTAGCAGCTGTGAGTTTCATATATTTTTATATAATCAATTCTACCATCAATTAATCTATCTGACTATATATGTTGATTTAAGAAATTTAAAGGGACAATATGCTAATTGGGGTTCAACAAAAACACATTTTGAATTTGTTTTGAAGCTGGTTATTGATAAGATATTATGAGTTCTGAAAATCTCTAGAACTAAAGGTAAATTATTAAATTAAAATTTTTATTAGTCCTAAAAGTTCACATTCTATATGTAACTTAATATCATATCATCATTTTGTAAAATTGTATATATAGCTAGTGAAAAAGGAAATAAATGAATGTCATGTGGAAATTTTCATGTCATAGTTTTATAGCTTTGTATCCTATTAAATTCGATCTGGATATTAATGGATGGGATTTTGTAAAGTTCTAAAACTATATTTTATGTATATACATGGTTTAAGCGTTAAGTTAGATCAATAGTGAGTTGTATTGCAAAAACACTAGGGGTTATTTTGTCATGTTAATAAACACGACCACCTTTCACGTATAATCTGGAGGACATCATTGATTGACCGTTTTTATGAGGATACATGACCTATTTGCCAAACAAACAACACCTGTTACTTGGATCGCTGCATTGGCATGAGGATTTGGCTAACACCTTTCTTTTTAATTGACATCTGTGAATATATTAATGAATCGTATCAGTAGGATTTAATGTTGTATATCACTGATAACCATTCCATTTCGTAACGCTGTACGAGCTCATCATGACAAACTGTGTACAGTAATCAATGCCTTGATTTACGATTCATCAATCGAATGATCCCTAATATGTAGAATTGGTTAAGATTTACAGTTAGTCGTGGTTAGTCATGTATTTATCATAGCAGAACACTCGTTGTAGTATTCATCATCTCTAAATCTGGTTAAAATGGCCAAACTTAGAGCCCTCATCTCTGTCAGGTATGAAGCATGTGAGGATTTGACATATCGTACCATGTCTTACACCTCGGTGCCTATCCCTTACCTCTTCATGACTCCATTCATTTCATTTCGTAATCAGGATAGCGGTGAGGAAGCCATGGCTCCGCTTAGTTGTTTTGAAATCTCAGGGTCAGAGCTTGTCAAAGCCGATGAGAAAGTTTCCCTGCTATTTGAGAAGATTGGATGGGGGTAGTTCTTTAGGAGCTTTAGTGGCCATAAGACAGAGGCCACTAAACAGTTTGCTTTGAGTTTGAAAGAAAAAATAGCGCAGATTGGGAATTTTAAGTTTATCATTGATGAAGACAAAATCACTGAGGCTATGAAGCTCCCACAAACTAGAGAGCGATGGTTCAAAGGTGGGAAAGTGAATAAAAAGAAGTGTCAGTCCTTGCTGTTGCTGTTGCCAGCTAGTGCAAAACTAAAAATTGGGGTTTCGGTTAGGTTTCTAAAGCCAGAGTGGCGATCCTTCTATGAGATCTTGGTCAGGTACGTATCATGCGATGGATGCTTCTCTCACCTACATTATTATCACCCATGACTACTGTTAGCATTAAAAGGATGTAAACTTAATCTACCCTTCTACCTATTGCATAGTCTAAAGAAAATGTCGCATTCGGTTCAAAGTTTTAGTAATCCTGATAGAAGTCTATTTCATCATGGTTTAGTCAGAATTATAATACAGCATCAACTGTCTCTTATTGGCAAGTTGTGGGATGAGTTTTTGATTGAGTGTCAATTAGGGCCGAGTCAATGTTGGCTGAACCCTTCCACAGAGACTCGTAAGAAACGAAAGGCTCCTATAAAATCCGAAGTTAGTAATGTTCGTGAGGTTGAATCAAAGGATAACGAGCACCAGGAAGCTAATCCACTCATTAATACTGGCATCAGTGATGATGGGGTCGGTAACGTAACCCCCTATTACTCTGAAGCTCCCTTTAATCAATCCCCATCTGACAAATGCTGTAGTACACCTACAAAGACAGGGGACAAATTAACCAAAAATGAATATGTTAATGCTATTGATTATAAAAACCCTTCGGTGTTGAATACTCCTCATAAACATGGCAGTGAGTCCATGCATAAACTAGAACAACTAGCGCAGGTGTGCTGTGATAGAGGGGGTTTTAAATCAAAAAATATTGTGTTTTCTCGAACAAGGATAATTACTAGAAGCATGAATAATACACCTACAAAGTCTGTTTCTATGGCGACTCAACAGAGTACTCAGCCAGTGGTTGTCCATCTTGAGGACGACGTTCCACCATTTGTTCCCGAAACTAATCATATTGATGAACCTACTCTTATAAAGAATGAAAGTGCAAAATTGGCTAAAGACATTTCTGAGTTGGGTAAGGAAGAAGTTGCTCCATTGTGTATGGACGCCTATGGTTCAGGTCCCGAGCCATCTTTCATGAGTTTTCCATCACCTGGTCAAGACGTAGACCATCATGATTCTTCTCAAACGGATGACTCATGTCATGATAAAAAGGAGGAAACCCTCCAACAGGTTCTGGATAGGGTATATGAGACTAAAATTATAGAAGTGAAAACTGAACTTAAACAATGTCAAGCTAATGCAGCTTTGATGGAGGTGGAAAACAAGACATTCAGGGAAGAATTGTTAAACTGGATTAACAGGTGGAAGGAAGTAAACATCAAAAATAACCAATACAAAAGGGCAAAGACATCAATGATAGGTACAAATCAACATTTACTTGAACAAGTAGAAAAGCAAAAGCTAGTGATCATCAGGCTCCAAGCCAAACTAGCCGAAGCTAGAAGAGTGGTCGATCTACAAAATAGAACTTGATGATTATTTCCATTTTTAGTTATATGGTTTGTCTCTCTGTCAATAGGTAATAAAATCTTTTTTGTGCATGACTGTAAAATCACAGATTTTACAGGCACACATTTAAATTATGGTTTCTTTTGTTATTTCTATTATAATCGGTTTTTAATAAAATGCTTTTGTTTGTTTAAAAACAGGTGGGCATGTCATCGCTATCTGCTACAGTTTCAGGACATTTCCAATATTCAAGATTTTAGTTGAAAGACGTGGATGTTTATTAAAGACTGGAATTTCAACACAGCCACGAATTTTCCAGTTCCTTTAAACCAACAAATGTTTCAGGCTAGTTGTTTTTATTATTATCCTCTAGTGACAAGTGTCTATGGAAAAGGGTCGATGCTCTTTGATAGTGATAAGACTCCTATAATACTGCAAGCAGCATTTATGGGAAAACTGAATCGAAAGACTAGTAGTATTATATAAGTTAGTAATTTTTATGAGAAAGGGATGGAGTAATGGAGGAGAAACATATTTGAAATATTATCTTTGTTACTAGTTTTATTTTCTGGCTGAAGTTTTACCTTTGGAAATGGAATGTGACTGGAAATCTTCAAGTTGATATCGTGAATGGTAT
>LPNX010098723.1:10749-45045 GCA_001517045.1 Pseudotsuga menziesii | reverse complement strand
ACTTTCACTATTATTTTTTGCCGACATGTTAGTAACGTTACATCACGTGACATCATGTGACAAGATCTCCCCCATACTGGGCTGTAGAGCGCCTCTCAGCGCAATAAATCTTCTAGTTGAAAAAGAGTTAGTTTGCTCATGAGCTTGAAAAATTATGATACTAGACGGAAATATTTTAAAAACTTGTTCAGGATGATCAAGATTTCTTAAATCTATAAAAGGTCTATCATTATTTTATTTTTAAGTGTTACTCAAATTATTCCTCACCTTTTTATTTCTTATAAAAGTCGGGATAGCTTATTAAATGTCCTTTTCAAAGCTTGTACTTTTGAAAAATTCTTACAAATCTCTACCATCAGTCTTCAAAAGTATTTATAATCTGAAAACTTTTTAGAATTTGTTCCAGTCAATAAAATGCTAAAATGAGAGACGGAAGGTCTTAGTAATAAGCCCGTCTCTTCAGAATCATAAATATCACTAGTATGACATTATTAGGAAACTAGTAACGGCTTTTGGTTTAACAAACCAAGAGATAAGGGGTCTCATCACGAGCCAGCTAATTCATTTTCTGGTGATATTAATGACTGACATTACCATTTGTTCACCATGCTGGGTAATGATCTCTCATTTTATAAAATTTAAAAGTTGAAAGTGAATAAAGAAAACATAAGTTTTGACCGAAGAATAGGAGGTCTCATCACGAGCCGGCCTAATCATGATCATCAGTGCTGTCTAGAATAACTTCATTTCTGATCACCAGGGTGATGGCTTTTGATTTTAAAATTAAAAGACAAGAGGTCTCATCACGAGCCGGCTTGCTTATTCTAGACAGTTCTTGTGAATGATACTATCACATTGGGATACCATACCTAGATAGTAGTCTTCAGTCAGAATTATTGTTTAAAGAGAAGAAACACAAATAAAAAGAAAATTATTATGTTTATGGAACAAATTCTGGAAAATTTTCAGAAAAATAGATTTCTATATCCTATATTGATGGTGCAGGTCATTTTTACTATAAAATACTTTGTTTCGATCAGGATATTTTTAAGTTTATCCCTAACTAGATCTCTGTTTCAAAAGGTGGAATATTTCTAAGTTATACTTATGAATATGAATAAAAGAATGGTTTTTATTTAGATAAATAATTTTTGATTGTTTTTAATAAGTTTTAAGATTTTGTTTATATCATTTATTAGTCATATGAGCAGAGATAACTAGTTCACCCAGGTCATCACCATTTGTTGGCAGCCAGCAACAACCCCTTCATTTTTCATTTGAGATGAAGGGGGATCAGCTCTCTTTTATGATTTATCTTTAAAAATTATAAAAGAGTGCCTTCAGAATCTTCGATTCTGAAGGTACTCTCAATTGTAGAAGAGTCAAGTGACAACATTTTCATAATTTTGATAATTAGCAGCTGTCGGTTTCATAGATTTTTATATAATCAATTCCACCATCAATTAATCTATCTGATTATATATGTTGATTTAAGAAATTTAAAGGGACAGTATGCTAATTGGGGTTCAACAAAAACACATTTTGAATTTGTTTTGAAGCTGGTTATTGATAAGATATTATGAGTTCTTAAGATCTCTAGAACTAAAGGTAAATTATTAAACTAAAAGTTCACATTCTATATGTAACTTAATATCATATCATCATTTTGTAAAATTGTATATATAGCTAGTGAAAAAGTAAATAAATGAATGTCATGTGGAAATTTTCATATGTCATAGTTTTATAGCTTTGTATCCTATTAAATTCGATTTGGATATTAATGGATGGGATTTTGTAAAGTTGTAAAACTATATTTTATGTATATACATGGTTTAAGCGTTAAGTTAGATCAATAGTGAGTTGTATTGCAAAAACACTAGGGGTTATTTTGTCATGTTAATAAACACGACCACCTTTCACGTATAATCTAGAGGACATCATTGATTGACCATTTTTATGAGGATACATGACCTATTTGCCAAACAAACAACACCTGTTACTTGGATTGCTGCGTTGGAATGAGGATTTGGCTAACACCTTTCATTTTAATTGACAGCTGTGAATATATTAATGAATCGTATCAGTAGGATTTAATGTTGTATATGACTGATAACCATTCCATTTCGTAACGCTGTACGAGCTCATCATGACAAACTGTGTGTAATCAATGCCTTGATTTAAAATTCATCAATCAAATGATCCCTGATATGTAGAATTGGTTAATATTTACAGTTAGTCATGGTTAGTCATGTATTTATCATAGCAGAACACTGGTTGTAGTATTCATCATCTCTAAATTCGGTTGAAATGGCCAAACTTAGAGCCCTCATCTCTGTCAGGTATGAAGCATGTGAGGATTTGACATATCGCACCATGTCTTACGCCTGGGTGCTTATCCCTTACCTCTTCACGACTCCATTCATTTCATTTCATAATCAGGATAGCGGTGAGGAAGCCATGGGTCTGCTTAGTCATTTTGAAATCTCAGGATCAGAGCTTGTCGAAGCCGATGAGAAAGTTGCCCTGCTATTTGAGAAGATTGGATGGGGGCAGTTCTTCAGGAGCTTTAGTGGCCACAACACAGAGGTGACTAAACAATTTGCTTTGATTTTGAAAGAAAACATAGCACATATTGGGAATTTTAAGTTTATCATTGACGAAGAAAAAATCGCAGAGGCTACGAAGCTCCCACAAACTGGAGAGCAATGGTTCAAAGGTGGGAAAGTGAATAAAAAGAAGTGTTAGTCCTTACTGTTGCCGTTGCCAGCTAGTGCAAAACTGAAAATTGGGGTTTCGGTTAGGTTTCTGAAGCCAGAGTGGCGAGCCTTCTATGAGATCTTGGTCAGGTACATATCATGCGATGGATGCTTCTCTCACCTACATTATTATCACCTATGACTACTGTTAGCATTAAAAGGTTATAAAATTAATCTACCCTTCTACCTATTGCATAGTCTAAAGAAAATGTTGCATTCGGTTCAAAGTTTTAGTAATCCTGATAAAAGTCTATTTCATCATGGTTTAGTCAAAATTATAATATAGCATCAACTGTCTCTTATTGGCAAGTCATGGGATGAGTTTTTGATTGAGTGTTAATTAGGGCCGACTCAATGTTGGCCGAACCCTTCCCCAAATACTCGTAAGAAACGAAAGGCTCTTGTAAAATCTGAAGTTAGTAATGTTCATGAGGTTGAATCAAAGGATAACGAGCACCAGGAAGCTAATCCACCCTTTAATACTGGCATCAATGATGATGGGGTCGGTAACGTAACCCCCTGTTACTCTGAAGCTCCCTTTAATCAATCCCCATTTGACAAATGTTGTAGTACACCTGCAAAGACAAGGGACAAATTAACCAAAAATGAATATGTTAACGCTATTGATTATAAAAACCCTTCGGAGCTGAATACTCCTCATAAACATGGCAGTGAGTCCATGCATAAACTAGAAGAACTAGCGCAGGTGTGCTATGACAGAGGGGGTTTTAAATAAAAAAATCTTGTGTTTTCTCGAACAAGGAGAATTACTAGAAGCATGAATAATACACCTACAGCCTCTGTTTCTATGGCAACTCAACAGAGTACTCAGCCAGTGGTTGTCCATGTTGAGGACGACGTTCCACCATTTATTCCCGAAACTATTCATATTGATGAACCTACTCTCATAAAGAATGAAAGTGCAAAATTGGGTAAAGACATTTCTGAGCTGGGTAAGGTAGAAGTTGCTCCATCGTGTATGGAGGCCTATGGTTCAGGTCTCGAGCCATCTTTCATGAGTTTTCCATCACCCGGTCAAGACATAGACCATCATGATTCTTCTCAAACGGATGACTCATGTCATGATAAAAAGGAGGAAACCCTCCAACAGGTTCTCGACAGGGTATACGAGACTAAAATTATAGAACTGAAAACTGAACTTAAATAATGTCAAGCTAATGCAGCTTTGATGGAGGTGGAAAACAAGACTTTTAGGGAAGAATTGTTAAACTGGATTAACAGGTGGAAGGAAGTAAACATAAAAAAGAACCAATACAAAAGGGCAAAGAAATCAATGATAGGTACAAATCAACATTTACTTGAACAGGTAGAAAAGAAAAAGCTAGTGATCATCAGGCTCAAAGCCAAACTAGCCGACGCCAGAAGAGTGGCCGATCTACAAAATAGAACCTGATGATTATTTCCATTTTCAGTTATATGGTTTGCCTCTCTGTCAACAGGTAATAAAAGATTTTTTGTGCATGCCTGTAAAATCGCAGATTTTACAGGCACATATTTAAATTATGGTTTCTTTTGTTATTTCTATTATAATCGGTTTTTAATAAAATACTTTTGTTTTTTTAAAAACAGGTGGGCATGTCATCGCTATCCTCTACAGTTTCAAGACGTTTCTAATATTCATGGATTTCAGTTGGAAGACGTGGATGTTTATTAAAGACTGGAATTTCAACACAGCCATGAATTTTCCAGTTCCTTTAAACCAACAAATGTTTCAGGCTAGTTGTTTTTATTATTATCCTCTAGTGACAAGTGTCTATGGAAAAGGGTCGATGCTCTTTGATAGTGATAAGACTCCTATAATACTGCATGGAGCATTTATGGGAAAACTGAATCGAAAGACTAGTAGTATTATATAAGTTAGTAATTTTTATGAGAAAGGGATGGAGTAACAGAGGAGAAACATATTTGAAATATTATCTTTGTTACTAGTTTTTGTTCCTGGCTGAAGTTTTACCTTTGGAAATGGAATGTGACTGGAAATATTCAAGTTGATATCGTGATTGGTATTATCTTGAATACTCTTTATATTTCAGTATACGATCTTCTATTTTAGCATTGATGCAGTATACTTGGTTATGCTTGTGCTTATAAATTAGTATTACACTCTGTCAACACAGTATTATATTTGAATTAGTATGTTATTGTAACTGAATTTTTAATGTTTCTACTAAAAGTTCAAGATATGATGATATATATATATTTATGTCTGTTTGATATCATTTGTATTGTTGCGATGATCTCATACTGAACATTATCTCTTATTCAAGTATCTAATATTGGTAATTAATTGTTAATTAATTAGACATTTCAGAAAATTTGAAGTAAATTGCTTATTTCAATTTCTCTGTCAAGTTATTTTATAGCATAATGATTTAGTATGGATGGTTTAAATATTTTTGTTTAGATCTTACTCCTTATCCTTTTGTTTATCCTTATATTAATTAATAATTAATATAAATATTCAAATCGCTCTCAGTTGAGACAGGATAGTTAGGATAGTTAAGTTAGTGTTATCATAAGTATAGTTTATATTTAACAGTTGTTAAATAGTATTTGTATAATTCTTTTTAAGTAATATTAATAGTCTTTTATATTTAGAATATTAAATATAAAATCCACAAAATCGAAGACTTTCCTTAAGAAAGCAAGTATAGGATAATTTAGGTAGTTGAAAACTAATTTTAGGGTTTAGTTAGATAGATATAACTTTAGGATAGATTTTAACTGAATTTTAGTTTCTCCATAAGAGAAAAATTCAGTTGGTAGAAAGACCATAACCTGCGAGATTTTTCTATTCCAAACACACTAGACGCTGCTTTAAGCTGATTGTGTGGGCATAATATCCTTGTTGGCCTAGGTCAGAAAATCAGGCCAACAAGTCTATACCTTTCTTTTGTGCAAACCCCTTTACAACAAGTCTAGCCCTATACCGCTTCTTTCCTCCATCTTCTTCCTTCAACTTGTAAACCCATTTATTTTGCAATACCCTTTTTTTTTCTGTAGGCAACTTAACCAGATTCCAAGTTTGGTTTCTTACCAATGAGTTCATCTCCTCATCCATGCCTTGCTCCCACTTCTTTCTAGTTTCTGCCTGCATTGCTTCTTCAAAACATTCTGGTTCACCAGAATCAGTCATCAATAAATAATACAGTGAAGGAGAGAATCGTTCAAGGGGTCTACTTAACCTGGTAGACTTTCTTACAGTTGAAGGAGTTTCAGGTACCTGCTGCTGCTCTTGGTTTTCTGGTGCTTTTGGAACTTCATTTTCTTTGATTCCGTCAAGCATTGTGTACTCTTTGTTTTCCTTTTCGTCTTTCTTTCTCTGCAACTGATCTTTGTACATGACCTTTTCATTGAATACTACATCTCTGCTCCTAATTATTTTGTGATTTTTAAGATCCCATAAGCGATAACCAAAATCATCAACCCCGTATCGAATAAAGGTACATTTCTTGGATTTAGCCGCAAGCTTTGTTCTATCATCTTTATCAATATGGACAAATGCTTCACAACCAAAAGTTCTCAGAAATGAGTATTTTACCTGTTTACCTATCCATGCCTCCTCTGGAATGCCACCATCCAAAGTGCTTGAAGGCCCTCTGTTTATTAAATAAACAACAGTGTATACAGCATCAACCCAAAACTGTAAGGGAAACCATGCATGCAATCTCATACACCTTGCACGTTCCATGATCGTTCTGTTTGTCCTTTCTGACACACCATTTTCTTGGGGTGTTTTAGGGACTGTATTCTCTCTGTGAATCCCATTGTGTGAACAGTAACTATCAAACTCCTTGCTGCAGTACTCGCCTCCATTATCAGATCGGAGACATTTCAACCTTTTTCCTATCTCATTCTCAGCCAAATCTTTCCACTTCTTAAAAGAATCAAACACATCAGATTTTTGTCTAATGCAATAAACCCAAGTTTTTCTAGTTGCATCATCAATAAAAGTAACATAATAACAAGAGCCACCAAGAGATTGTACCTGATTTGGTCCCCATACATCTGTATGGACAAGCTCTAACTTTTCACTCTTCTTTTGTTTCCCAACCCTGAGAAATCTAACTCTCTTATGTTTTCCATAAACATAGTTCTCACAAAATTCCAAACGTACCTGCTTCAGATCTGGAAGCAGTTTCCTTGAGTGGAGAATCTGCATCCCCTTCTCACTCATGTGGCCAAGCCTATGATGCCACAACATTGCACCTGTTTCTGTGGAACCTATAGAAATAGAATAATCAGTATTATAAGGACATAAATATAATGTTCCTATCCTATCTCCTTTTGCAATTACCATTGATCCTTTAGTGACCTTTCACCACATTTCTCCAAACGTAGACAAACAGCCGCCATCTCCCAACTGCCCTGTTGAGACCAGATTTATTTTCATAGCAGGAATGTGCCTTACATCCTTTAGCAACTAGTCATTTCCATTATTTATCTTAATCCGTACCTTACCCTTTCCAACAATTTTACATGGTTCATCATCCCCCAATAACACATTCCCAAAATCACCTTGAACATAATCATAAAATAATTTCCTATGGGGTGTAGCATGAAATGAAGCTCCTAAATCTACTACCCAGTAATCACTAGTATTATCTAATGTAAGAATCAAAGCATCTTGTAACACATCACCTGCTACATTAGCTTCCTGGGTAGTCTCTTGCTGCCTCTCACCTTTCTTCTTTGGTGCTCTGCAGTCTTTCTTTAGGTGTACTTTCTTACCACATTTCCAGCACTCTATTTTTCTGAATATGGACTTGGATATTCTCTTTTTAGACTTGCCGTGATTTCTTGGGCTCCTTGCTCTTTCGTTTTGTCTTCCTCTGCTCTCCATGGTCAACGCATTACCTAATGTCTCACCTGTGCTTTTTCTTCGCATTTCCTCACTAAGAATAACACCAACAATATCATCAAACTTAAGAGTGTTTGAACTAGGGACAGAGTTACTTACAGCCATGACCAAGCTATTCCATCTTTTTGGCAATGAGCACAAGATTAGAAGAGCCCTAACCTCATCATCAAAGTTCACTTTTACAGAACTTAACTGACTGGTAAGTGTATTAAAATCATTTAAATGGTCAGCAACAGATCCACCTTTCGACATCTTCATATTAAATAAATGCTTCATTAAAAATACCTTGTTAGAAGCTGAGGGTTTTTCATAGAGCTTACTCAATGCGCTCATCACACCCTCTGTTGTTTTTTCTTTTGAAATATTGAAGGCCACTGATGAATCCAGGCATAGCCATATTGTTCCTAGTGTCTTTCTGTCAAGAACCTCCCATTCTTCATCCTTCATAGCCACCAACTGTTTTGCTTTTCCACCCAACGGCAGGTACAGATCCTTCTGGTCCAAATAGTCCTCCATTTGCATCTTCCATAACTGATAGTTTTGGCCATTAAATTTCTTGACCCTAAACTTTCCTTCTTCCGCCATTGCTCCAAATCTAACCAGGAACCCTTCTTTCTTGCGAGTTTACCAACCAAATAGACCTTTTGGCTCTGATACCAATTGTTAGAAAATAGGACCGTAGAGTAATAAAATATATATACAGTTAAATCAATAAACAAGATGCAAAACACATTAAAACATTACAGAGAGACACAGATATAACGTGGTTCACCCAAATGATGGGCTACGTCCACAAAGAAATTTTCCAGTCCTTTTATTACAATCCAGAAAGATGAAGGGATACACCCTGCAGCAAAACCACTGCACTTCCTCTTCATGTTCTCACAGTCTCTCTTCCAATACAATACAATACCATACACAATCGATTTACAATGCTTTCTTTTATAGGGGAAATACAATGGGAAAATTCTAGGGTTAACCCAATACCATGGGTCCGTAATACTATTGTCCAACACACATCCCAATTTTTTTTTTCGGGGGCTCCACCCCCAAACCCCCATTTTCTCAGGGGCATTTCCCTCGAACCCATGTGTCTCAGCGGCGTTGCTCCCGAACCCCCTTTTTCAGGGCGCTGCCTCGAACCCCAAGGCAGGGGGAACAAGTTTATAGTACTCCTGGGAACTGAATAATATCTCTGGATCTGGAAGATTAGGCTCCACAACCAACAGAGCTCGTGCATTCCATTCAGTTAGGATGTCATACAATGCTATATTTGAAATGTGGACAAGAAAACTCTCTTGTTTTTGTTATCCACATAGCAGTGGTGAATGGGACAACTTGGAATCCATAGATTGGGTTGAAATCTAGGATCGTGTATCACTCCCCATTGGTCGACAAATAACTGCAGAATTATCTCAGTTGGAGGAGGGCTAGTTGAGTATTTCACATGACTATGACCACAGTTTAGATCTCATACAACCAGGTTCGACTATTATGTTGATAACTTTGAAATGTTTGACGACTAGTTGTGTTTAGTTAGTTGAATCCTAGGTCTGCACTTTATTTTATGCAGGGCACATATATGCAGTGGTTTCCCTGAGAGACAATGAATGTCACAATGACTACTGGCTGGCACGTTGCTTAGATGGGAAGCAGACCCTCATTGTCTCATTAACCGACTCTAAGGGCAATGATTTCCCAATTGGTTTGATGGTTATCAAAGGAGAATATTTAACACAAGTTTCCCACACACAAAAGAAAAAAGGTTATGTATTTGAAGATTATAGACCAGGTCAAATTTTATACCATTATACAAACTTAGTTATTAGCATAAACCTCCAGCTGCAAACAATGCCAAAGAAGAACTTATCAAAGTCACGATACTTGTTTCCTTACTCCGAGCAGGAGAGGCTAAAGGATACCGTTGCTATTAGAGGTGATCTCGATGGTCTATTTGAATGACCACATGTAGGTAGTCAGGTATGTGGTAGTCAGATATTTTGGTTTCATGGTCTCATTTATTATTTACAGTTTGATACATTGAGTGCTTGATAGAGTGATAAATTCAATAGACTTCTACAACTTGATAAATTTCACCTGAGATTCATAATGGATTTGTTGTATTATATTGATACTTACATGACTCATGCCTTATAGCCCAAGACCATTATCTACCACTCTATCTGGGATATGTCTATTGCATTTGCCGTGAATATCGAAGTTGATCCAATAAGGACATCTCCTTGAATCTGATAATTATATCCTTCACTCCAATAATTTGTTTCTCCACGGGAAGTCCTAAACACGTTTGCATGACCCATCATAAGCCCTTTCTAATGCACGGTTTCCATTCTATGCCCCGGTTAAGGATTCAACAGGTGTCCTTGAAATCCTGTAGGAGGTGGGATTCAACATGTGATAGAATGATGGTCATTGCTCGGATCGACGAACTATTGCCTCCTTTGGATTTAAGACATCGAGATAGTGCCACGAGAGGCCCTATAATATGGTTCCATGCCAAAATAGATCTTTTTTTTGGTCAATTTTCGAAACTACGATTTTTCTCAATAAGTGAATGTGAAATTTTTGCACATGGGGGTCAAATTCGCATATTGCTCAACCGTGAACATGTGGCTAGCGTTCCCACATGGAACATGCCTAAACATGCTTGCATGACCTACCACAATCCCATTCTATTGCACGGTTTCCATTCTATGCCCTGAGTAGGGATTCAAAGGGTGTCCTTGAAAGCCTGCAGGAGGTTGGATTCAACGTGCCATAAAATGATGACCATTGCTCAGATCGACAAACCGTCAACTCCGTTGGATTTAGGACATTGGGATAGTGCTAGGAGTTTCCCTCTACTATGGTTCCATGGACAAGGGATGGTTTTTTCGATCAATTTTGGAAACTAGGGTTTTTCTTAGTAAGGGAATGTCCAATTTCTGCACATAGGGGTTAGCTTTGAAAATTACTCGACAGTGAACATGTGGCTAGAGTTCTCACATGGAACCTGCCTAAACACACTTATGCGACCGATTGAAATCCCTTTTTGATGCACGGTTTCCATGCTATGCCCCTGGTAGGGATTCAACAGGTGTCCCTGAAAGCCTATAGGAGGTGGGATTCAACGTGCGATAGAATGATGGTTGTTTCTAGGATTGGTGAACCATCATCTCCGTTGGATTTAGCACATCAATATAGTGCTATGGGAGGCCCTCTAATCTGGCTCCATGGACAAGAGATCATTTTTTTGGTCAATTTTAGAAACTAGGGTTTTGCTCAATAAGTGAATGTGAAATTTTTGCACATGGGGGTCAAAATCTCATATTGCTCAACCGTGAATGTGTGGCTAGTGTTCCCACATGGAACCTACCTAAACAAACTTGCATGACCTATCGAAATCCCTTTTTGATGCACGGTTTCCATTTTATGCCCCGAGTAGGGATTCAATAGGTGTCCCTGAAATCCTGTAGGAGGTGGGATTCAATGTGCCATAGAATGATGACCATTGCTTGGATCAATGAACGATTGGCTCTATTGGATTCAGGACATTGAGATAGTGCTAGGGTGGCCCTCTAATTTGATTCCATGGAAAAGGGATCATTTTTTTGGTCAATTTTGGAAACTAGGGTTTTGCTTAGTAAGTGAATTTGAATTTTTTGCACATGGGGGTAAAATTCACATATTAATCAATTGTGAACATGTGGCTAGTATTCCCACATGGAAAATTCCTAAAAACACTTGCACAACCCACCAAAAACCTTTTTTGATGCACGGTTTCCATTCTATGTCCTGGTTAGGGATTCAATAGGTGTCCCTGAAAGCTTATAGGAGGTGGGATTGAACGTGCCATAGAATGATGACCATTGCTTGGATTGATGAAACATCGGCTCCATTGGATTCAGGACATTGAGATAGTGTTAGGGTGGCCCTGTAATATGGGTCCATGGGCAAGGGATCATTTTTTCAGTCAATTTTGGAAACTAGGGTTTTTCTCAGTAAGTGAATGTCCAATTTATGCACATAGAGGTCGGCTTTGCAAATTCATTGACCTTGAACATGTGGTTAGCATTCCCACATGGAAGCTTCCTAAACATGCTTGCACAACCCACCAGAAGCCCTTTTTTATGCACGGTTTCCATTCTATGCCCCAGTTAGGGATTCAACAGGTGTCCTTGAAAGCTTGTAGGAGGTGGGATTCAACGTGCCATAGAATGATGACAGTTTCTCATATAGACAAATAGTCGGCTCCCTTGGATTCAGGACATCGGGATAGTGCTACGGGAGGCCCTGTAATCAGGTTCCATGGACAAGGGATCATTTTTTTTTGTCAATTTTGGAAACTGGGGTTTTGCTTAGTAAGTGAATGTGAAATTTTTGCACATGGCGGTCAACTTTGCATATTGCTTGACCGTGAATGTGTGGATAGAATTCCCACATGGAACATGCCTAAACATGCTTTCACAACCCATAGAAAGCCCTATTTGATTCACGATTTCCATTCTATGCCTCGTTTAGGGATTCAACAGGTGTCCTTGAAAGCCTGTAGGAGGTGGGATTCAACGTGCCATAGAATTATGACCACTTCTCAGATTGATGAACCATCAGCTCCGGTGGATTCAAGACATCAAGATAGTGGTAGAGTGGCCCTCTACTTTGGGTCCATGGACAATGGATAATTTTTTTTCAATTTTGGAAACTAGGGTTTTGCTCAGTAAGTGAATATGAAATTTTTGGACATAGAGGTCATCTTGAAGGTGATTGCATATCTTCCCCTCTTGAAAAAATACTTGTTGAAAACTATTATTCCATGTGCAGCTGTCGAGAATTATGTTACCTATTGTGAGGTGTTGAACTTGACTTATTTCCCATCATTGTCAAGCAAAAAATATTTTTTTGTTTTTGGTTTAATCAAGGAGAAAGGAGTTGTTAATCTCTATGTGGAGGTGAATTGATCTTAGAATCTCCTATCATTTGTGGGATTGGAAACTCAAAAGAAGGTTGTTTGCCATATTAATTTAGCGAGGTCATCCAAGAGATGTGATCATTTGTACGATGAAAGGCAGGAGACAATGCCATTACGTCAGTAACCATGGAATGGAACATGTCTATGTTTAGAAACAAGTGGCCAACCTATTATGCATTATTACAAAATATATATATCTTCACACTACGAATGCTTCAAATAATACTCCATAAATAGAAAGTTATAAAACAAGATTCAGAATAGTACTTCTCTAATCAATTTAAACTATAATAAAATCACACAAAAATCTCGTCTCTTTCAAAGTTGTTACTCGAGGCCATTCATCAAATGCCATGTACATTAACAAAATGATAAAATAATGTGCAGGATATAGTCATAACCATTATTTTGAATCAACCTTATAATAATCGGATACTTTTAGGTTTGATGTGTATCCCATGTATTCGTTAGATGAAAGACATCATGCCAAACACTAATTTTATTTATGTAGACCACACAGGTGCATCACTTAGGTGTGTCAAATTCATGCATCCTTTAAAAGTTTGTTAGGTTGTTATGTGGGTAAGGTGCTTTTGTATTCCATCTAGTTGGATCAGTTGCTTAGCTGTGCTGGGTGCTTATGTGTATTAGGTATGTTCCATCTTTGTGAATAGAATTTAACATTGTATATGCAATTGGATCGTGGTAAAAAAAATTTAAAATGTACATTTTTGTCATTACGTAATATTCTAATTGTGCATTGTTCTCAAATTTATAACTAATATCTCCATGCAATCGTAAAAGCTATAAAAAATTGGGAACATTACACATAGAAACATTCTTGGCCACACGTGTATAATCACACTTAAAATACTGAACCATGAATATCTCAAGAGCCTTGATATGAAATGTTTTTTATATCATGAAAGTTATAATACAAAAATAGAAGACCCATCTATGGCCTGTCAATGTACATGTATCAAAAACATATTTGATGTACATGTGCAAACAAAAGTACATCTGTCCTGGACCACGCCCCTATACTCTATCTCCATATTGTACATAAAAATACATATTTATCCTGGACTAACACATGAAAAATCTAACTTTATTTTGTTTTTCCCGGACCCTGATGCTTGTCGCCTCTGTCTACGACCACTGTGCATCTCTAGTGACTGGAAATAAATGACAATATTTCTTGAATAGGCAACTGAACTAGTACTATCCAGCAATAACAAATTTTGAAAATTTAAAATATGACTCAATTGTAAATAAAAAAAAGACTCACTGCATCCGTTGGGGGTATAGGTGCCTTTGGTGTCCTCCTCCTTCCAAAGAGTCTCTCTGCAATGCTTCTCTGCGAATAAAAAAAAATATGTCAATTATATCAAGAATTATCAACATGTACATGAATGAGAAAATACCAATCAATTATGTAAATAATGAACATCTCACCAAAAAAACCATTTCTAGGGGATCATGCTGGGACATTTCAGTAGTAAGAGAAGCCGTAGGTTGAACATCAACCTCAGTTGTGTGCACTAATGGACTAGGGTGTGGCTACATTCACCAAATGATAAAATAGTTAGACATCGTGCATGTTCATAAAAAATACACATGAAATGTAGAATTACAAATATTCAAGTAGATGTACCATAGTGTGACTTATTCCTATTGTAGATGCAGCATTGACCGCAGCATCAATAACCCCACTAAGGTCTGTCACGGATGACTCTACATCTTGATGCTATAAACATGTGAAAATAACATTAAGAAAAAATACTTGTGAAGTGAATTCATAGCTAACCAGCAACTGCCATTGGAAGTGTGTACATTACCATGGGATGAGTAGGTTCATCCTCATGCAAACCCACTCTGTTCAAGGAAGAGAGTCATATGGTGTAAAAAACCCCCTTATCTACATTTGGACTACAGGGAGATCCAAACCAAAGAGACAGTGCAGGGATCTGCGATGATGTCTGCAGTCATAAAGTGTTACCATAATTAGACATGGAGTTGAATGGATGGAATAATATGTACTGAAAAAATAACATGTTGTAATATATTTACCCCTACCTGGGACACATCTCTCCCATGGGAGTGACCGCTTCCATCAATTTCTTGCCCCTCTTTAGATGCTAATAGCATCTGCAAGTTTAAAAATTATAAATATTAATGATCTATAAAGGAGTGTACAGTAAGAAATTTAAATAATTCGAATAAGATTCGGTCATAACCCATGTACCTACATTCTTCAAGTAATCATAAATTCTACCTTGGACTATGTTGTTGATATCAACGTCTCCTGCATCACATTCTAAGTGGGGTTCCTGCGAATTCAAAAATTGTATATATTAGACAATTTAACAAATTAATTAAGACTAACACATGCATTAACAAAATGACATGTATTAACAAAATGACAAATGTTTAAATATTACCTCAATGGTGGTTGTTTGGGCCTCAGGTACAACCACACTGGGTGCAGTACCACCCCCGTGAGAGGCATCAATCTCCTGCAAGAGTAAATATTGCATATATTACAAATCTTTTAATATGTTACATACGGTATGGAAAAATTAAAAATTGAACAATAATATATTTTTAACAATGTCCTTACCTGACCACCAGTCATCGTAGTGGTACCATGTCTTGGTCCAGGACCATAATGGGGTCCCTCGCATGATGTGCATACATGTGGCTTGATTTGAGGCACATGGGATGTCGGTCTATCCCCACCAATAGATGTCCCTCCACCACCAGAAGCCAGTGGTTGTACCCCAGCAGAGGAAGAGGGTGCTCTCTGGCCAATAGTGGTCGTGTGTTGAGAGACCATCTTATTTAGAGTCAAAAATACCTCATGTGTTTGGGAAACCATGTCATGTGTAGGAGGGATGTCTTCCCTCGGTAGTTGGGCACAGGGTGCAGGTATCTGTGGATTGGCATCTCTATGCCTAGCATTGGGTTAGTGTTGGGGCATCCCCCTACCAACTCCCTGGAAGCCCAACATGTCAAAATAGTGACATGTTTCCCCATCACAAACTGTGCATACAAATTTCGGAGGAAGTACAACGGTACTTCCCTATTGTTGTGAGGGGGAATGTAAAAAACCATGTACCACCTATCCATCCAATTGTCTCCGATGGGTGGAAAGGTGCGCAACTCAATAGAAATATGTGGCCTGTTGATCTCCGAAATGTCATCCATCCCAGGAAGTCTAAACAATGTATAGATGTGTTGTTTTGTTATTTTGAGCTTTTTTACCTCGTTGTAGCTCAACCCATCAGCGTATTGTTGTCTTTTCCTCTCCCTATATGATGTGATGCTATATAAGGAATCA
The DNA here is from genome assembly GCA_001517045.1 of Pseudotsuga menziesii. Taxonomy (NCBI): domain Eukaryota; kingdom Viridiplantae; phylum Streptophyta; class Pinopsida; order Pinales; family Pinaceae; genus Pseudotsuga; species Pseudotsuga menziesii. The sequence continues at coordinate 29,098 of LPNX010098723.1, read as the reverse complement.
TTCGATATTATGATCGTATCAATAATAGACAACAAAGAATCTGACAAGGAGCGACGGAGCTCATCTCCACCCCTCCAAATAGAACTAATCTCTCTCAAATGGCCAATAACCTGCAGTATCTCCACATTCTTATCCATAATAGCCATTGCAATCATAAATACAAATAAAATATCATTATAAATATAAACACATGATATAATGACATCTCTAAGCACTGAAAACTATATAACTAATGTACGACAAATAACAATGTAAACTAAATCTATCATGTAAGTTTAAAAATTGATCTTGAATTTTACAGTAAAGAATAAAAATTTAAAATTTTTTCATTTCATATTTATGTCCTAAATTCAAGTGTTAGTTCCAATTTTCAAGTCTGCAAGTGTACATAAAGTGTCTTGAGTGCATATGTTGATTGCAAAGCTCCTCTAGCTTATTTTAAGGCTTGGATTATGAAGTTTCATCGAATTTTTTTTTTAACAGAAACTATAAAAGGTTTGATATTAAATAGGCTGTGCATGTAACCATACATTACAAAAAAGGTGGTTTTTGAGAGTTCTTGCTGTTCAAAAAAGGAGAAAACAAAACTGGTCCAAAAGGATGACCATAGAACTCCACATAGAGTTTTTACATAGCTTCTAAGGACTGAGGTAGTATATACCCTAATAAACTGCTAATTAAGGAACAGACAAAAAAACATAGACTATAAAAACCATTAAAAATTGCTAGGGTGCTTCATTGGCTGAACAAACGACTCCTCCTCCATAGGGTGAGCTGCTGCTACAGGATTTTCGTGAGCCTGACTGCCTTGGTTCATGCTTACCAAACGCTGGAGGTCTTCTTGAATTCTGTCTACCTTTCCCATGATTTCCTTGAGGTTCATGTCTGTATCATTGATCCTAGAGTCGTGATTACTTATCTGATAAGAGGTGTAACTAACCACCTCCCCCATATTCTTTACCTCTTGGGCAATTTCCTTGTCGTCCATAATGCCAATAGCCATCATTTCATACAAACGCCTGAGATTTTTCTTCAATTCTGGAAGCCCGACGTTCTAATTTTGTTGGTCCATTCTACCTTGTATGGGATTGTGAATGGAAAGAGCTAGTATGGAGAAATTACTATGGAGAGCCTAAACTGCACCTTCAAGCTCTTGAGCCTGTTCACCACAAGAAAAACCATGAAGAATCGAGTTGAGAGTGCTAAATTCCTACAGGAGAGAGTGACGAATGCTCCTTCCTTCCACCCAGAGAAATTACATCCAAGAATCGAGTTACTGCTTACTATGAAAGAATGATCATCAATGGAAAGACTAAGCCCAGAACTAGAGTTCGAACGCCATAGAGGTCTGCCGGCTTGGGGAGAGTAGAAGGAGGTAAAGAAAGCGACGAGAGCCAACCTTTCTTTAACAAAAAACCTGGTAAGAGGTAGAGACTCCCATGGAATCTCTTACAAAATTCCCTTGTCTACACTTGAGATAATATCCAGCAAAGTCCTCTCCGGAGAAAACACAGAGCGAGCAGAGAGAACACCATTACCAAAAGGAGCTTGGGGGTGAGGAAGGCTTTGGGAGGAAGACATAATGAGGAGGTTGAAAGGATTTGGAGTGTGTGAGCTACAGAAGCATTTACGCTGAGGGAGATGGGTATTAAAATCGTCAAGGATTGAGGAGAGGCCAGTGAAGAGTGGGAACCATGCGACAACATAGTGAGGAGGTGTAGGATGACGCTTTAAAACAATGGATCCTTCACAAAAAACCATGAGAATGGGTTCAATGCGGTGAGGATCAAGTCTTGCATCCCACAAATTCATTAAGGAATGAGTTTGGGGTGTGAGTCTAAACCATCAAGACAATAGTGGCCTTGGGGTAGGGAGGCCCCCACATTAGCTAAGGCATCAGCTGCAGCATTATTTGTACAAAGGATATGGTATAATTCATAGTGCTTAGATAGGAGAGGAATGATTTTATCATATAGACGTCGAAACTTTATAGATCCGGTGGTGTATCTGTTGAGCATTTTATATATGATGTGTCTTGAATCTCCAAATATTGCTATCCTGGAGAGCTCAGTGTTAGCTAGGATTTTCATTCTCTGAAAGAGAGCCAACCACTCAGCCTCATTGTTGGTCCTATAGCCAAGACCCCAAGCAAAGGTTTGTTCAATTTGTCCTTTAGGATCCAGAAGGATTCCCCCCGCACCTGCCACCCCTGAAGTTTCATCGAAATTGTGAGGTGGTGACTATTGCCCTTGCAAGACCAGCTCCCAGATTGTGGGTAGAGGCAACAACTAGGCCCTATAATAGGTGACATAATGTACTATTGATGAATAAAATCCTAGTATAGGCAACAATTTTGTTAAATATGTAATTATTTGTTGTAGCGTGATGTTTTTTGGACTCCAAAGCCTATTTAGCAGATTTTTTTTATATTTAATTTGGGCCATGTATGGATTCCACTTGATGTTATTTTAGTTCTATGCCCTCTTTCTATATACCCATGAGAGACCTTAAATGCACAATTGTGTATAGTGGATTTTATGGTTGCAAGGTTTCCACTAGATTATATCATGTATGATAGTATGTGATTGGCATGTTTAATCAAACACATCAACCTACCTATGTGTCTTCACATTCATAGAGTCTATTGTTGAACTTTGTTGTCTTGACTTTAACCAAAAAGTACCCTTTGTTCAAGAGGAAATATTTGTTAAAAGCATGGGAAGCTTCTATACCTTATTTTAACACTTGGATTAGGAAGTTTCATCAAAACTATAAGGTGTTTATTGATGTTCTTGGAAGACGAACTTTGATATTTCGGATAGAGTCAAGGGATTTACCATGTTTGTTTATGTATTTTAGGGAATATATGAATTCTACTTGATTTTTTTTAGTTGTATTGTAGCTTGCAATATAATTGACAAACTTTGCATATTTGTTAATTTTGGTTTGGATTCAAAATGATGATTGCGAATATACATATATGCAAATAGTGAAGTTCGTTTGTTTTTTATGAGTTAATTGAGGTTTTGGTCTACATTGGGCATGTAAATTACTCATGCAAACTTGCAATGTGTTTGACAAACTCTGCATATTTGTGAATTTTGGTATGGATTCACAAGGATGCTTGTGAATATGCATATGGAAATAGGGAAATTCATTTGTTTTTTATGAGTTAATTGGGCCTTTGGTTTCCATTGGGCATCTGAATTTTGGGTATGAATTTTGGTAAATAATCAAAATTATTTAATTTTTATGATTAAATTGGGGATTTGGTTTCCATTGGCCAATTACATTGGGGTTTTTGTTTCAATTGGCCAATTCCATTGGGTTTTTTGTTTCCATTGGTCAATTCCATTGGAGTTTTTGTTTCCATTGGCCATAAATTAATTTATTTTGGTTTAATTTTTCAAATTAGGGAAAATAAATTGATGAACTTGGAAAAAAAAATGAGAAGAAATGAGGAAAATACCTCACAAAGAGGAGGTTGATCCAAAGGTGGAGGTGGATGGATTTGGCACACGGAAAAACGTGTTTTCCCAGTCGAGATTTCCTCTATCCAACTCCAACAGCCCTGCAATGTTGCGAAAAAGACGGGCTCGACCTGTTTTAAAAAAAAAGGTTTTCCAAAATGGGGGCGCGATTTTATTCACTTAAACGAAGGCACGATTTGCTTAGATAAAATGGAGGCATGATTTGCTTAAATAAAATGGAGGCATGATTTGGTCTACTACCCTAATTGGCATGCCTGTTGGCAGCCTTGGGACTAGTCTTGGAAGGTTCGGGATTTCTTGCCCAGATGATTTATTTTTTTTGGATAAAGTGTGACTGAATTCACTCCACCATTGCATCTAAAAGGTCCCTCAACTTTGTGCACTCACACATAAATATAAAGTTATCTATCTCAAAATTGTAGCATCTTTACATGCATGCACTCACAATTCACGTGCCAATCACCAATGGATTATTTGTACACCAACTTTGTAACATGAACATAATTCTTGAGACATCATATTCCCAATAAATTATGCATATTTTATGTATCTTGAAGTAACTCCACAACCCGTATGGCATAGTCTTACTTCCAAATCATACATCATGGTATTGGTTTTCCAAACAAATATAATCGATTTAACAACGATTCATCCCCAATGAACCTTATTTGAACACATGGGCATATCCAAATAATAACAGGCGATAATCATCATCTTAGAATATCTGTCTCTAGTTAGCTAATTAATGAATTAATTGAGTTGAATGTCAGTCATAGACAACCCCATCCTTTTAGTTAGTCAATATTACATTGGTGGCTGATATCCATTCCCCATTGTTCCCATCACTTACAACAAAATGAAGAGAAAGAGCGCCCTTTGGAAGAGTTACTATGTCCCACACGACGCTATGGGTTCAACACATTGATTTCCACTCGTATGATTTCTCCTACATTACATCACAATTCTTCTTGTATCTAATGAATAATCTTTGAAAAATCCTACTTTACCATATGGAATTATTAACTAATTAATTTTGTATTACATTAGATGAATTATCTTTAGAAAACCTAACTTGAGTTTTAATTGAAAAGAAGGAATGAAAAGAGAAATATATTGAGTATGATGGGAATAATTACCTGACAGAGTTGGATATCCAAAAAAGTCCTTTTAACTTCCTTGATACCAGAAGTATATCAATGCTGGAAGAAGATTCAGAAGGAGGAATTTCTAATCATTTCCCTCTAATGGCGAGGGCAATAGAAATGGCTAGTATATTTTTTCTTTGCAAACATCATTTTTTCCCGAAACATGTATTTGTTTCATCATAGAGTTGTGTAAATGAATTCCTATAACTTTGGACCCTGCTGGAATCCACAATCAAATCTGTTAACCACTGAAATATTATAGACCATTAACTCCATACAATCTCAAAAAACCGTAGGCCAAACTAAATGTATGACTAAAGTAAAGAAGAAACAAATATTAGGGTGTCCACAAGAAGCTGCTACCCAATTATGATGCAATGGGAGTGCGCTAACGGAAAAAAGGAACATGCATGCACACTTGGACGCATGCACACATTCCTTCTTCAGCAATGGCGAACCTCCATGTTGGATTTCCAATGTGGAAAATAGGAGCATGCACACGCCTCTAATGACGTGCACATGTGTATGGGAATGTACACGTACAAGGGCATGCGTGCGTCCTTGTGTTTTAAAAAAGTAAAAACAAACAGTGAATAGTTTTATTCACTCACAACCCATGAACACGTATGCTACATGAAAACGACACCCAAGGAGGCCAAAATGACACCCACAGAGCCCAAAAGAAGTGTCCAAACACCCAAAAACGACACCCACGACCGTTGGAATAAGGTAGGTGGAATAGTATTTTCATTTTGTTGTATTTTTTTGTTTTTTTAATGTTTTTCATTTTTTTTCAAATAAAATATAAAATTAAAAAAAATTGCAAATGAATTGAAATGGAAAAAATTTGATATTGTAGATACATTACCTAAACATAATGACAAATACCAATGAGCCGTACCAACAAAGTAGTGAAACAAACCAATCAGAAGACCCAGAAAACCCTGAAATAAACGAAGAAACCCTCGAAGATGGATTTGGTGAACCACCAAAAAACCCCAAAGATGAATTACATGGGGATTCAAACTAGTTAAGGATATTGAGAGATGAACTCAAGAACACCAGGGAACCCTCTCGGGTTTCCCTCGCCACATCACTACAAAACATAATAGAGTCTATCAACATTTCCCACAGTGAGATAACCAATTTGAGCCAATATAGGGCTCGAATGAGAGAAAATTATGCCACTGGTATATCCAAACAAGATATAAAAAACCTGAATATCACCAAATCCCAACAGTGGAGTGAACTTACATATTCGAGAACATGACAGTCTCTAGATGTGAGGAAGAGGCGAGTTCACATGGACTAGTGTAATTACCAGCCATGGAGAGAAAATTGGAGGAAGAGATGGTTCATGCTTTTTGACAAGACTCCATGCAACAATGTTGAGGTCCCACAGTATTTTCTCAAGAAACTATGGGATGATTTTGTATTAGGTTTCCGTGTGAACTACTTTGAAATCACTGAGTTCTAGGGTGTTGTTTTTGGCTGAGCCCAAGATCGACCTGATGCCCACCATAACCCACTAAGAGGACCTCCTGCACCTAGGCGAGAGCCAAACCCGCTTCCTCAACCCCCTAGGTTAGGTAGCAACCTAGATGAGATCCATGAGTTTGTTATATGTCCAACATGACACCTTTTATGGCATACCACATTTGTGGCTATGTCCTCACAGAGTGAGCAGGATCACCTCGAGAGACACACTTTTGCATGGTCTACTGGTGGTGGGATAGGGAGAGAAACTATAGGTGGTAACCAGGATGACCCATCCAGCTCAATGGGACTGGTGCCACATCATTTTTTTCATTGTGGGCATCCATGCCATGTTCCCATGCAGGGGCATGCCACATATAGATACCTACATTAGGTTATTTATTGTTTTATTTAATGTTCAAGTATTGATTATATGTTATGCAATCTCATAATTTCCAATAAATTTAACTTCGAATCATATGTTGATGACTTGATTTATTTTAATGTACAACTATTCAGTGCCGAGTCTCTAACACCCAGGTGGGAGGACGTCAGTTCCTTCAACCTAAATGGAGCCATGACAGCTGTAGAGGACATCGCAACACCATACACAGGTAGTTTTCTTTCAGTAATAAATGTAATGTTAGTAGTTAATCTTGTCGTCTAATGTAGTTAATATTTAGTAATTAACTATAAATATTTTTTTTTTTGCACAGGTGTCCGCAGGAGTGAGTGATCAGCCATCCCCACTGGGGATCAGCAGATCCCCTCATGTGCAGGTATCGTGTAATAAAGTATAAATTTAATTTCAGTTTTGATGGCTTAGATTTGTATAGTTATATTTTTATGTACTAATATACGAGTCCATGAATATGTATGCAGGTTTGAGTACATAGGCATGTTGGTGTCACTATCTCTCCATTGTCTGCCTTTTTCCACCATATATTCCAGGTGTATCCTTGACATACATGTTCCTTTCATCGCATCCCTCCCCACCCCGTTCCATCCATCCCTTGCCTCCAATCCACCACCACACTTCCATCCAACTCCCCCTTCTTCATCACAGCTTTCTCTCACTCCCCCTGCCCCACCCATCCACCCCCTCCCTTGCAATTTCCCATGTTTCCACCCTCCCCCCTCCAACCATGATACACCATCCAACCACATTCACCCATCCCTCCACCCCATACCAGACCTCAGCCCCCTTTGCTATATTCCTCCACCACCCTCGTTTCCCCTTCCAGGGTGGCCCATTCCATTCTACATCTAGTTTAGGGTTTATTGTTATACATCACCACTTCACCCACTCTAGTCCACATACTCTCTCACCGTCCCCCCTAGTTTTGAAGCCAAATTCGATGGGGCTACATCCTCCTCTATGCCATCCACCCTAGCATCAGAGTAGGTTGTCCAACCCACTGCTCCACCTGCCACCCTCGAGTACCAGCCTATTGTGTTCATGGTGAGATTGATTAGTTTATGAAAATCTCATGCAAAATTAATGAAAATTAACATAGGCAGTAAATTGTATGAGTTATCCGACTATTTAAATGTTGCAGGGTGGCATTGTCGAGAGACTTGGATCACAGAGGAGGGTATCCCACTCACCCTTCCAAACCCTTCCTCCCTTCTCCATCTCCTAACCTACTCTCTTACCTTTCCACCTCTCCTCTCTCATTTCCTAACCCTAAGCTCCGAATCTCATACTCCTATCCTCGACCTATAGGATTAGATCTTGGCCCCGTTTCAAAACCCCTTTTCTAGACTTAGCATCCCTTCTAGGACTATACATATCATTGACATTTCCATCCATACATAATAATTTTTGATAGTGATCTACAAGTACATTTGGACTACTAAAATACCAAAAATACCTCGAAAAAGTATGTACAAGATACCATCTTTGTTGAGGACTATCATATAGGTACTTTTTGGCACTCTTGTCTTGATTGGAAATTACTATTTGGGATAGTCATTGTAAAATTTGTCTTGGCTAGAAAATACATTTAGTTTGATAGTCCCATTCATTGACCAAGTTGGGATTGACAATACTTGTAGTCCACTTGAATTTACTTAACAATTGTCTTCCTAATTACAAACTTGAAATTGACATAGCTATTGCATCTTTACTTTGACTGGAAGTAACATTTCTGGACAGTCATATTTGGTTGAAAGTTATCATTGGTTTGACAGTCTTATTCATTGTCCATATGAGAATATAAAGCACTTGTTTTCCTTTGGTATTTATATAGTAATTATTGTCTCATTTTGCAAGCTACAAATTGATATTGGAATGATATTCTCTCTTACCATTTGACTGACTGTAAATTTCATAGTATTGATGATCTTCTCTTACCGTTTGATGAGCTTACATCTACTTGGAAAACATTGATTTTGATAAATTTGACAATTTATATATCATTTGAAGATGAAGTTGACATTGCTTACTCTCATTGAATACATACATATTTGTTATGCTATTGTTGAGCACTTGCAATTTTAACGATCTCTTGTACTTGTTGCTTTGTCATAGGCTAATTGAAGTGTAATATCCCGAATTTTTGGACCTAACACTTATGGGAATAAGTCCCATTGTTTATGGTGTTGCATGATGTTTAATTTTGTATATTTGGCATAAGACTCCACTGCACATGAACTTGATGATTTGTTTGATATATTGGGCGTAAGCCAATTCATATGTTTTATGTATATGACTTCATGTGTTGGGCGTGGACCTTGGAACACATAATTGATGAGATGTTTCTGTTGAGCGCAAGCTATGAGAAACATGAGTATTCAATGTTTTGTGTTAAGCGAGAAGCTTTGGAACACATGAGTATTGTATGTCTTGTGTTGAGCGAGAAGCTCTGGAACACATGCGTATTTAATGTTTTTGTTGAGTGAGAGGATATGGAGCACATGAGTTATGAAACCTTTTTGTCGAGAAGGAAGCTCTGAAGCACATGAAAATATAAGAATTGGAGGTGTTGGGAATAATCCCTGGAACATTCCAAGTTGATGTTGAGCATAAGTTCTGGAACATCAGATCCTTGGCCATTGTATCCCTAAGTGTATCCTACAAATACATCCTATCATTAGTGTTGAGCGAAGAGATCTAGAATTGTAGTAAGTTGTAACTCCCTATTTTTAGCGTTGAGTATGGGCTCTCGATAAGCACTAGGAGTTACTGGAAAATTAATATGTTGAGTGAAAACGACTCAGATAAAACATTGATCTCATATTAATTATTTTTAAGTGATTAAATGAAATTTCTAATTTCTATATCTCATCAAAGTACTGAAGAACTACCATGTTATATGAGGGAATCCAACATGCAAGGAGGTTCAGAGTTTCCTAACCTCTAGTTGACCTAACCCCTACCTGAATGCCTCAATGAAGAAAGTGACTAAGCTAAACGAAAGGTGTTAAATGTTTAGGGATCATGCTGTATGATACCTAAAGTTAAAATGTTAACAAATGGTATATATATATATACACACATGACATGTATAAAAGAATAAGCATAGTAATAATATTAGTAACTATAAGTAATAATGAAAGGATCCACATGCTATTATTATTACTAATGATAACTAAATATTTAAACACCTACAAGAGTCAAAGTAGGAACTACTCAAAAGTTCCTTTGATTTAAATTAAATATATATTAGAATTGCTTAAATTAAATAAAAATGGTTATTTCAAGAAATCAAATGATTCTTGATTTAACAACCCCTTTTCCTGGAAAGTATGTCTATAAAAACTCAAGCCAAAGAGAGGCTTGGGGGACAATTGGATTATTCCATAATTCTACCTGATGATATTCAAGAGAGTTCTTGGAGAAAATTTTTCCTAAGAGGAAAAATGAAACTCATAGAGAACCTGATATCCCAGACAGGGAAGCCTTACCTTAAGAGCTCTAAGCTACTTGCATGTTGGAACCAGCTCGAGGGGATTTGGATTGAAACTAGGAACGGTTGTGGGTCATGGTTGGGTGGAAAGTTGTATTTCCTAAGTTATTCGGTTATCTGAATAGGTGTCAGATCTATGTATGTACTTGTTAATAATGAATATTTGAGTGTGCAGGATTTTCAGCCATTAAAATAGCTTCAACTTGTAGGTATGAGGTTATGGGTTTTTCCCTTGCAATTTACACAGTTTTTTCTATTAAATGAGGAGATTAAATTCTGAATGGATATTAGTTTGTTTTTTTCTACATTATTCTTCCAACACATACAGAGTAAATTCAATTTTCCCTAACATATGTATTTCTTGTAACATAGGCTAGATTATTAATTTAAGTTAGATTTTTCCTATTCACTTTTTAAAGTTCAAACACAATGGTAAACATCTAAGTTTAGGTAAATAGATCTCATTAACCCTAACATATGAAACAATCAACCAAGAAACTATTTAAAAATAAAAACCAACTTTGTATCTTTTTCTTTGTTGGTAGATTTCATATTGCTAGCAGGCTTGTGTTATTATTAACCATCAAAACAAATACTTACAAGCTGTAGCATAAATTCTATGCATAAAAATATAACTTAAATATCATTGCTGAAACTTTATATATTATAACAAAACATAAGATAAATATATTTAATCTATTTTAAAACCTACCAAATAAATAAATAGACCCTAACCAATAATCATACTATCTACCATCAAGACAAGAATCAAACTTAAGTACAAACTCATTATTGAAAATCGTATCCATTTAAAAGGATTCGGGATTGAATCTTATCAGCACTTCTTCCAAAAAAAAACCCACACATAAAAGATTAATCCACAAACCCACACATCCCAGGATCGAATCTTATGGGGTCATGTCTTAAAAATTATAGGTTATATCAAACCATGTCAGGAATCGAATCTTGTAGGATTCGATTTGCAAAATTAAAACAACTGTAAAGATTTATAAATTTTCACATAAGTCAAAAGTAAACTATGATAAAAAAACTAAAATACGTAAAGGATTAACCATCGAAACTTTGCACATGCTATGTATTTCACATAAGGGTGGAATTCACAGCTATCAAGATCGAACCCAAAACCCATCATTAAGATGTAATAACAATCATTGCTATGTCAATGTTTCACATTTAAACCAAACAAAAAATACATGATGCAATATTCATCAAGGCTCATGGCCGAGAAGTAAAAACCCCACTAAATTATCCATTAAAGACAGAACCCAAATCTTTTAAAATAATCCATTTAAGAACCCTGTTGTCTACGCTATCACATACATGGCATCTACATTTTCGCAATAGTAAGCCAAGCTTACAGACATCTCCATACTAAATCACAGGAAAGTAAATCACATCATGAATTACCATTAAATAACATTGCCAATAAGAAAATACACAGTCGTGAATTAACAAGGGTGCCATTGCAAGCAATGGAACTACTGTAAGTTAAACTAAATCATTTAAAACTAATATGCAGAACCTCCATTAACATACCAAAATAAGAGTTTAAGTTACAGACATTGAGACACATATGGTCATATCCATGCCAAGCTAGTGGCAGTATCCATGATAAACCCCAGCGGTGAATGCATACAATTATACCTTCTATAATTCATGATTAAAAATATACACAGTCGTGCTTGACATAAGTGTTATTGCAAGCAATAACACAGTCACACAATATAATAACACATTATTTACAAGTTGAAACATAGAGTCTCCATTATATATGTATCAAAACACTCGATTCCTTTACAAACACATCCATTGAATGTCCATTATTCCAAACCTTTGGACCCATAATCCCAAACTTTCACAAACAATAAAACCCTTTCTTTCACAGAGCTCACACTCTGTCACTCTTTGTGCACAGAGGTAAAAGGTCCTGTGTTTTTACAGGGCTTACCCGTAGGAGGGTAGCGCAACTAGTCCTAGAATCCACAACTGAACCACGCTTTTTTGCCACCTCTGTCACCTACAAAATTGTAAAGGAGGGATTTTAGAAGTATTCTTAACCTCCACCTATAAACAACAAAGTTATAACGCTGCAAACCCAAGTGGAGAACATACCTTCCAAAGTGCAGGGCGAACTAGATGTCCACGCTGTGACAAAACCAAAGAGTTGAACAGAGAAATAACCCACATCAGTAACAAATGTTTTTCCCATCCATGATAGACCAAGCATAGGGTTCAAATTCTTCCATCCCAATGAGCATTTAGTCCACCACCCTGTCCATCACCAACGTCGGGATATTTACTAGCATGTATATAGTCTAAAACCCACAAATGTGATTTTGTGTTGGAACTACAATCAAAACCCTCGTTGACATAGATAATCCAAGGTTTCATGGCATATAGAATATGCCATTAATGGCTCTTCATGTATATCATGTGTCATAAAAAAACTTTAATACAATATGGTTAAGTCTTATGACTTAAGCCTTTAACATTTAGGCATAAAAACATTCTCAACCATATGTATAAATACTAAGCATAGGAATAAAATTTATCAAGTCCAAAGCCACACTAATAATGTTAACCAGATAGATGCAGGTTTGAAAAACCCCAGCTATGCGTAAACAATAACACAAATAGTAGTAGTAAGAATTTCTAGAATAGGACTTTGGTCCTTTTTTCTTTGAAAGGTAATGGAGTAGTGTAGCATAGGTAGCATGCCAAGTTTAGCGGTCATAGCAAGTTTTCATCACCTAATGAATCTGCACAAAGAAATGAGAATTTTGCATTTGTTCAACATGAACTAAGTAAACCCTGTAATAACAGGTATAACCAGTTACCCCTTCATGTGGCCCAAAAAGGGATACAAGTCCCACCACTCCACCCCTCGACAGTTAAAAGTTAAGTCAGGATTTTCCATAAACAATGAACAAAACTTATAACTTGAAAGTAAGATATAAATGAACGAGTATATGCACATGCATGACAAACAATAATGAATCAGTAGAGTAATCATTTAAATCAATTCAAGTAAAATAAACATGGTACATAATTACATCAATAAGTACATAGGAAAACACATCGAATGGTAAGGGCAAGCTTTCGACACTTCGATTTAGAAAACCATGACCAACATATTATGTAGAAGATAAGTTAATGTCCATATTAGGTAGTAATTAACCGGCCTATAATTCTTTTTTATTTTCAATTTTTTGAGACATTACATGAACTTTAAGGGTTAGCATGCATAACCTAGGGTTTGGAATCAACGAGGAAACCCTAACCCTAACTGAAGTTTAAAGGTCAGCATGCATAACCTAGGCTTTATAATTAATGAGGAAACCCTAACCCAAACGATGTTTTGGGGTTAGCATGCATAACCTAGGGCTTAGAATCAATGATGAAACCCTAAACATAGGAGGGAAACTTTGACACTAACGCTACCTAACCATCTCTTGTGGCCTCTTACAAAATAACTTTTTGTTTGTATATGAGCATGCCTAGGATTGTAGTCATATGTCACATATTATTTATACATTAATAAAATGAGATACTATTTATGGTTTATCATGCACAAATTGGACACGTTTATGCGAATCAATGGGGATAATTTAACCCTAACGAGGAAACCATTTTAACTTGGATGGAAATCATTATTAGTTTGATAGTCCTATCTTCATGAAAAGTGGATTGATTGGGGCCTATGTCAATGTATGTCGGTTGCAAAAGAGGTTGACTTTGTACGATATGATGCTAACGTCCCATAAACACCACTATTATGCTTCAACCACATGCATAATTGAAAGGAAAATTACATCCAATGTTATTCGCAAGAAATATTCCTAATTGACCCACCTATTTCACAAGAAATATTCATTATGGTTATTGGCTTGCAAGCATATATTCTAGGTATATGGTCTATTCTAGGTATATGGTTTATTCTAGCTACATATATTCTAGGTATATGGTCTATTCTAGGTATATGGTTTATTCTAGCTACATATATTCTAGGTATATGGTCTATTGGTTTCTAGTTAAGTGAGACCAACAAATCTAAATATCTAAACCTAATGAGTTCATAAAACTCTAGTTTGTAGTTGTATGTGTAAATGTGTAAACACTATTTTTTAGGTTTGTGGTTTGTAGTTCATGAAACACTATATTTTTTGCTACTTGTTCTTGTAGATTAGGTATATGGTCTAAGTGTATATAAACAAGTAAGACTAACATAGAATTTGATCTCTATTTATAACCACTTATACTATGAAATGAGAACTTGACACAGTTCTCATATTTCTCTCTCTTAATTTTAGTAGCTATTTATACCTCCATTTAAAAAATGGTTGATACCAGTATCACACATTTTCATTTTAAGGAATTTTTTGTGCCTTTGAATCATCTTTGTTGTAAAATATTATTAATTTCTCTTTTCAAGTGTGTTTTTTAGACATTTACAAAATAACATACATTTAGAAGCAAATTATATTGAAAAAAATATACAGTTTGCAATTTTTTCTTTAAAATAAGACATTTTTATAGGCAAAATAAGACTTTTTATTGACAAAATTCTAAGAAATTCTAGAAAATAAAGACATTTACAACCATTTTCAATGTATTTTTATGAATTTTTGTATAAAAAATATACTATTTCATACTATATTCCAAAATGTTAAGATTCACATAAATTCATGAAAAACTATACCATATACTTGTAACGAACATATAAAAACAATATATATAGAAAATTTAATTTCTAAAATAAATTCTGAAAGTCAAAACAATACTAATATATCTTATCAAAAAGTTGTCAAATTTAACATTTTCTTCAAGACATTAAACTAATCAACATTATCATGCACACCAAATTCTTCATCGAAATTGGAATTTTTTGGAGCTTGTCTTTCCTCACGGACATCAATGTCCTCTTCCATTGGGTATTATATGTTTGCAAGATGCCCAAAGTGCTCCTTTCCATGAGGGATATCTATAAAGAAAAACATTATATAAAAAAAATTATATTAATTTAAAAAAAAATACATTAACCTATCTAACTACGATTTCACACCAAATTATATGTTATCTATGGATTCATGCAATGCATTAGCTACCACTGATCCATTTGTCAATGGTCAGTTATTTTTGATATTCTCTTTTTCTCTCACACATTCTTCTAGTAGTCAGGAGAAGATAATCGACTGAAGAAGAAGAGAAATAATTGCTAAGCCTCCTCCTCCACCTCTACAGTGGCATTAAGGGGAGCACCACTCCCTGGGCACCAAAGGGCCTCCCTTCATTGGCGGTACGATTCTCATTGGTAGCGCGATTCTTGAGAATCAGGTCGCCAATGAAGGGCGGCCTTTTGGCGCCTAGGGAGTGGCGCTCCCCTTAATGCCACTGCGGAGGTGGTGGAAGGAGACTCCTAAGAATCGTGTCACCAATGAAGGGTGGCCCTTTGGCTCCCAAGGAGTGGCACTCCCCTTAATGCCACTGTGGAGGTGGTGGAAGGAGGCTCCATCCACCACCTCCGTAGTGGCATTAAGAGGAGCGGTGCTCCCCTTAATTGCACCATGGAGGGGGAGGAGGGTGGAGGTCCACCACCTCCATAGTTGCATTAAGGGGAGCGCCACTCCTTGGGAGCCACTGGTGGCCCTTTAGTGCCCATGGAGCAGTGCTCCCCTTAATGCCACCGCGGAGGGGGAGGAGGGTGGAGGGGTAGGGATGTAAAGATGGAGGAGGGAAAGGGAGGCTTGCAGGCAATGAAATCTATGCATATGAATTTAGAGAAACCTACCCTCGGACTGCTTGGGATAACAACATATTGTGGTTGGATCATATAAGCCCCATGTTGTTAGATAATTCATATTACATAAACTTAGTGAAAGGACAAGGGTGGCTTGTAGGCAATGAACTCTATGCATATGAATTTAGAGAAACCTGACCTCGGACTGCTTGGGATAACAACATATTGTGGTTGGATCATATAATCCCCATGTTGTTAGATAATTCATATTACATAGATAATTCATATTTCATAAAATTAGTGAAAGGACAAGGGTTTCTTGCCTCTGACCAAGAGATGTATTCAGCTTGCTTGGGAAATATACTAACAACACAGATTGTCAAAGATAACAACTATAACTTTCACATCTCTCTCTAGATCCGTTGAATGGGAAACCCAACTGTGCATTACATGCGCTCTACAGCCCTCACTCAATCTCTCACAATGAGCCCATTTTTCTTGGGGACAGTCTTGGAAGATAAAGAAGCAGCACCAACCACTTACAACACAGGGAGCAATTTTCCCCGGGTGAAACAGGTACCACTGCGGGATATGGTTAGGGCAAGGATGCTCGGAAAGATAATTACTTTGAATCTATAGGCTTTGGTACTCTCATTAGTGGGGATGCTGTTTCAAAATCAAGGAATTATTGGTAAACAACATAATAAATATCAACTTCATATGCCTTTGCTACTGGTGCTTACACTAAGTAACCTGGATATGGTTTCAAGTGAATGGATGTTACCTATACACCTAAAATTGGAACCGGTCTAAGGTAAGCTGGGGGTATTTTTATAAATCTTTAAGAGCTTTTCATTTGATAAAATCCTAAAAACTAATTCCACATGACCATCGCAATTCACAATAATAAATGTCAAATTCCCCTCTATAACACTATCGCACTTGCTCCCACTTATTAAAGAAAAGCATCAAATTAAAGAGTTTATAAATCAGATATTAAATACCAGATTAACCAGAGATAGAACGCACTATATAGCCTTCTTTTTAGAGCATTCTTGGAAACCTCTCGTATTTGCCAAGCAGTTCTCGGATTCAATTGTGAAGATGATAAATATACTGAATCCTCTAACCTTCATAACTGGTGAAGTAAGTAAGAACTCCCACACAGTCAATCAATAGGCACTTGTCTATTCGGGGCATTGATATTAAATTTGAATAATGGAGTAGAATAACAGAGTAAGATCTCTAATATAGGAACGTTCCCTCTTCAATTTTGTCTCTGATTTGTTCTGAGTCTTTGCAAAAAGATTGTAATGATTTTAATATTTTTTTCTATCACGCAAATGATATTTATCACGACGTTCCAATGGTGAGAAAAGATTTTCCTTATTTGTTTATGTCATGGTTGTTAAACAAATCCAAGGTTATATAATATTTATATATTACCTCTCAATTAAATAATTTTTGTAATGATTTGCACTATGAAAAATGTAAATCAATTTTTAAATGATGTTTGATAAATAATGGCCATAAAAATGAGAAAAATATTTTCCTTATTTGTTTATGTCATGGGTGTTAAACAAATCCAAGGCTATATAATTAAATGATGTTTGATAAATAATGGCCATAAAAATGAGAAAAGTATTTTCCTTATTTGTTTATGTCATGGGTGTTAAAGAAATCCAAGGTTATATAATATTTATATATTATGTCTCAATTAAATAATTTTTTGTAATGATCTGTACTATGAAAAATGTAAATCTAATTTTAAATGATATTTGATAAATAATGACCATAAAAATGAAAATTTAAATGATCGTTGTTGAATAATGTTGATAAAAAATAAAATTAGTCTAAAATACTAAAACAAATTGTAAAAAATAAATAATTAACTCTTTTCTCACTGAAAATCAATTCTATGTAATAAGAAACTTGTCCATGTATTGAAGGTTATAGTTATAATTTAACACAAAGATTATATACAATAAGTTAGATAACCATTTGATGATGATGATGATTAAGGTCCATTGAGACCAACTTTGGTCTATCTAAATTTAAGAAGGACAATACTTGGTTTACTTTTCAAAAAGCTTGCCAAGAAGCTTTCCAAGCTCACTATAGTTTTGGCAAGTTACAAGGATAAATAAAGATCAAATGTGGGTGTAAGCAAGGCACTCCAAGAGAAATTTATTTTCTTCCTCAACGCTCATAAACTCATAGAGATGGAAAACCATTTCCGCTCATGGAGTTTTAGGAATAGACAAACCCCCTCTTGCACTAAACAATTCATGAGAGTTCATTTTAATCTTGGCTATTTTAATTTTCTTCCAAGTTAGGATTAACGACGTCCTTATAGTATCTTGAATTTTTTTTTTTAGTATGATGTTTTTTTTTATAATGTTTTTTTAGGGGAATATATATGGGTTGGAAGGGTTTGGATTTTTATTTTATTTTTATTTTTAAATGCAATGTTGTTAGGGTTTTGGGGGTTAGAAAGGGGGAGGGGTGTTTAATAATTTTTTATTTTTATTTTTTAAGTTTATTGTTGTAGAGAGGTTAGTAGGGGGA
>LPNX010098712.1:47059-67075 GCA_001517045.1 Pseudotsuga menziesii | reverse complement strand
AGAACATCAGGGGAATCCATTCGAATTTGAATAATTTACCATTCGCCCTCCCGAAGATCCGGTTCAACATTAGAGCTATGAATCTGTACGGGGGTCTAAGGGCAGCTATATCGTAATCTTCGGTAACTCTATGTCTAAAGAGTTTCCCTGGCAGTAGCGTTTTCCTCATGGTGTCTATCAGATCCATCCTGAGACTGTCCAACCACTCATTGGACAAGAAAACTTGAGGCTCAGGCAAGTGGTAGGCTAAGGACACATACCCAGGGCTAAAGGAAGCGTAGCCCTAACCTCCAACATTGCAGATCAGCATTGAACCATGGTTTGTGTGCGGAAGGATCCACCTCATCAGTTCAGCACAAGGAAACATCTCGGGCCTAGTGGCAACCTTCATGATTGCAGACTTCTCTATGTTTGTGTAGATATGTTCCTCCTCCAGGCCTGTATCTGGAACTTCCCTTCGGGAAATCATTCTGTGTATGTCTCCCCATTTATACTCAGGGTCCACCCCTATGACACACTGTGTTTCTTCATATATGTATTCAGTAGGTATATCGGCTTCTATGGCCGTTTGCTCTTCTACCATAGGTGCTTTCTTTTTCTGCCTTTTGGACATCTTGAAATCTTCCTGCAATGCAAAACATCACGATATGAAGCCATTCAGATTTTGAAAATGTTAAGAAGTAGTTTGTTCTTTCTCCATTTGTATATGTGGCTACAATGGTATCAGTCATAGGTTCTTTATATTTCAGAATTTGACCTAGTTATGCAATCCGTCGAGCTTACGCTATCATCTTATAAGTGTAACATATATATGCATAACCAACCTACATTATGATTATTGAACTAGCAGCACAAAACTCAACCCATCTCTGCAATATAACTAACCATAAATGCTACAGGATATATTTCATCAAATGGTCTGCCATCGAGACTAATCAATATATTAATTTATAACAATGACATTAAGTAAGGTAAAAGCAAAACCAACACGATTATCCTGCAAACTTAAACCAGCCCTAGCAAGAATAAGAAAAACCCAGCCTAAGCCGCTCGCGGCCATGATAATTACGTTGGTGCGGTCATTAAATACGGGCACCCACGACAATCCTTCGCGCAGAGGACACCAATCAGCGCCATTTCTCATTATACCCGTAAAGCTTTGAATAATGACCGCGGCACGGCCCTAGGGCTTCTTGGTGGCCAACAATGGCGAATGCGCAGTGCGAAGGCTACGACTAGGGCTCGTGGAAGAGGAAAACAAATGTCCGGACATCTATCATGGACAAACTGCGAAAATTCCCCCCCCAAACGCTTCAAAGTCCGTATCACAACAAGAAAAAACCAGGTGCAGGCGGCATAACGGCCGCCTGCACCTTGTCTTCCCCAACCTCTATGGATGAACCAAACGCAGAGGTAAATGAAAACGCGGCTTTATAAAAGGGAAAAAACCCAATCCCTCCAACGGCCAAAAACTATTCCCTCCCAATAAGATAAGACGCGGGCGCAACTGCTGGGGAGAACGGAACTACCAACCCTAGCCGCGGGTAAAGAAGAAATCCGTTTACGAACAACGACAACAACAGGCCGTAAAATCTTCACTATTTTCACCCCAAGTAACCCAGCCAAAACTTTGAAAAGAAGGGCTTAAGCTCCTACCTGGCAGGATTGCACGAATGAACAGGTGACAGCGATGGAGTCCTTGACCAACAGCTGGACGTGGGTACCGGTACGAAGCTCCACACAACTCGTTAGCTCGACAATGCGACAGCTCGGACGCGATAAAACAATAATAATAAAAAACAACCACGCGCCCCGTATATATAAAAAACTAGCACGTGCGATGAGTCAGATCAGTCGGGCCAGATAGGAAAGTCTCGGCGGGCGGCTCAACTTATCTACGCCCGCAACGGCGGGACACCCTCTTTACTCCACCACCCGCATCACCAAACAAAGGCATATGCTTTAACACTGGGCCGGGCGGCAACGGATTCATTGTCGGGCGATCAGGAGTTTGGCGACCCCCGCAACGGCGGGTGCATTGTGGAAGCCAACCTTCTCCAAGGCGCCGACAAATGTAGTCGGCCATAAACCGCATCTCTCCATCTTTCTTTGGACCGCAACGGCGGCAAGGGCAGAAATCGTCCCCCTCCGACACGATATTAAGAACGTGCCCGCAACTGTTATATGACAACCAAGAAAGGAGGTAGGCCCGCAACGGCGGGGTGGACAAACAACCGGGTTCTTGCAGCCACCCGCAACGACGGGGCGAGAAACAAAGGTCAGGTTACGAAAGCCACCCGCAATGGCGGGGAAAAGATCGAAAATGAAGTTTCGGAACCCACCCGCAACGGCGGGGCAGAAAAGATAAAGATGAGTTGAAAAGGACCCGCAACGGCGGATCGGCCAAAGACGAAACCTCCCGATCCAAGAAGATTTTGCAATGAAAACAAGTAGAAACTCAATTTAAAATGAAAAACATGAAAACATTGAGAAACCAGCTAAGTGAAAGCGCTCAAATTTCATGCAGGCACTTCGAAATCCATAAGTTGAAATCAAAAGGATGAAAACAAGAAAAGGACTGAACTAATCCACAGCAAAGGAGGGTCCAAAATTTTTTTTTAGAAATTTGGGAAAATCGTTGCAGGTGCAACAGGTTGGTTGCCTTTCTTTGCGAATATTTTAATTTAATATATTAATATATTTTTACTTTAGGGGTCCCACGCATGATATTTTTATCCTTACCTTAATAAGTTAGATATTTTCTTGGGTTTAGGTTCCCCCCTAATAGAACTACATCTCACATCTATATTTCTTATTATTGAGTTTGTTGATGTATTTGTAGCTTCGAAAGATATTATGATGTATATTATTATTGTATGTTGTTGTACCCCCATTGGGGATGTGTGTTAACTCTTTACGAGATGTATAAATCGTGTCTATACCTTGAGGTACAGCTTCTGTTGTAAGTTGGAGGAAATAGTCCCCAGTGCAAAATCATGTAATATGTAATTGTGGTCTCTCTAGGAGAAGTGGGCCCCATGTGAGATGACATGTAGGATCGAGTCTTATATTTGGATAGTGACTTGAAAGGGTATAAATAGGGAGGTGTTCTCCCTCATTTATACACACCATACACACTCTCTAAGGCACATGAGAGAGAGAGACAGTTACAGGAGGAGAGAAATATAGCTGCTGAACATTTCTTATTACTGCTTTTGATCATCTTACTATTCTGAAGAAGTTTGCGGGATTTTCTCCTTTATGGTTTCCCCGATTAAAATATTTGTGTCTTGTGCATAGTTTACATTTTATGCATTTTGATGTACTTTTAATTCTTTCTGATAAAGATCTAGAATAAACTAATCAAATATTAAGAAAATCTAGCATGGTATCAGAGCCTCTCTGAAATAAGGCACTGTGCAGGTACGAGGACTAGGGATTCTTAGTTGAAGGTGTTCTCTCAACAGATCATAAAGAAAGAATGGATAGGATAACTCGCCTCACTAGGGTGCATCTATTGGTGGTATTAGTTTCTGAATCAGATAAGTTTCACTGTACATACAAAATACAACTGCAATGGCAGGTAATGGAAATTAGGGTTTCATGCCTGAAAATCCTAGAATATTGAATTTAGTCATTCTAGAACTTTCACTATAACGTGATATTGGAGAAGGATCAAAAGCCATAAATTTTATACGGCGAAGAGAAATTTGTTCCGTACACTGTAAAATTTTCAGCCTCAGATTCGCTATACTTCAGGAGATATGGTTCCTCCAAATCAGGGTTCTATCCTCCTCCAGAATACAGTCATAAACATTTGACTTAGGGATATTTGCTATATCTCAGGCTCGGAAGGTCAAAACAAATTTTGCAAGTTGTTCTAGGAAGGGAATATAACGTAGTTACTATGGTACATTTTTCAGATCCATCATGTGAAACATTGACAAGTGGAAGTCCATACAAGTTCGTTATGTTGAACAGTCCCCAAAATAGTCACCTTGGGAAACTCAGCATAAGTCCCACTTGGAGAATCCATTTCTTCTCTAACCTATGGGGCTGGAAAGAAGACTTTCCAGGATATCGCAGTAAGAAATTTTAGACCTTAAGGATCTGTTGCAGCTGCAACATTTTCCCAAATTTCTAAAAATTTTGGACCCTCCTTTTAATTTTATCTTTCCTGGATTTGCTTTTGATTGATGGACTCTGTTGTTTTCTGCTACAAATTTGGATCCTGTGAGGTTGAATTAAAGAAGTTGAATGAAAATATTTTGTTTAACTTGGTTTGAAGTTTTGGTTTTTCACCATTAGAAGTTTATTGGACTGTGAAGCGGTGCCGAAGTCATCTACGCAGTTGCTGTTGCGGAAGCTTACTTATGAACGCCCCCGATGGACAGTCATGTTTTTACTGATAGTTTTATTCCCTTTGTTTTGTTTTAAAATATTTTGACTATCAACGCTTTTCAATCATCACCGTTGGAGCATAAGTCCTTTGTATGGTCGCCGTTTTGGATGGCAGATAATTGCGAGCACTCCGACGAAACCCTTAATCTTTGCCAATCCTGTGGGGTCTTTGATTTTGCTCGTTTTGCTATCGAAACTGTGTTAGACATTTGACCGGGAGATTAGTCTTCGGGTGTTCAGATCACCGATGTTTTTGGTTGCCACGGAGTTTGTATTCTATTTGAATCCCATGATTGCGGCT
Organism: Pseudotsuga menziesii; assembly: GCA_001517045.1. Classification (NCBI taxonomy): domain Eukaryota; kingdom Viridiplantae; phylum Streptophyta; class Pinopsida; order Pinales; family Pinaceae; genus Pseudotsuga; species Pseudotsuga menziesii. The sequence goes on along the minus strand of LPNX010098712.1, from coordinate 62,373 downwards.
TCGAAACGGACTAAACATCCGACATGTAGTTTTTCTGTTCGTCGATGGTTTGATTGATTTTCGCCGATGTTTTGCTTGATTTTTTTCGATGGTTTGTTCCATTTTTCTTCGATGTTTACTGGTCTACGGAAATTTCGGTCCATGTGACTTACGTTGTCACGGCTCCTCTTTCAACTAACCATCCGATGCTATACTCATTCCGATGTCCGATGCTATGAGTTTTAGTGTTTTATTTCACTGTTTTTATTGTGTCGTGGAACCCATACTTTGTCTGTTGCCCGCTGTTGCGGCTCCCTAATGAACTAACCGCCTGATGCCTTCACTGTTCTGCTCACCAATGAAGGTTTTTCCGCCAATTTGTTTTTCACCAAGTTCTATATATATTGGGTTGGTTATTATTTTATTCTTACCCTTGTGAATTCGCGTCCGCCTCCATCCTCGTTGTCAAACTGTGCATCCGTGCTTAGCTGTCGGGACTTCGTTCGTTTGAAGCACTACCATGGATTTTTCAGACCATCCCGTCGACTGCATCTAGTTTTCTAGGTAGGCCAACCATAGTTCTCCTTTCTTTGAGTTTACTAGTTGTTTTAGGAACTAGGGTTTTGTCCTCTGGTTAGAGGTTCTCACCATTTGGAAATTGGTCGTCTAAGTCTGATTTGTATCCTTACGAGTGGGGTAGCAGTCAATTTCATTGTATGTACGGTGGGGGTTTGTTTTTCTTGAGCCGTTATGAGGATTTGAACCCGATCTGAAGGTTTTGGTAGTTGGTGTAGACAAGCGTTATGCTGTTTGCACCGGTTTTTGTGGGATTACTTATGGTCATCTGAGGTGAGGTTTTTTTTAGTTTTCTTCCCATCGTAGACAGTTTCCCTTTTTTTCTAGACACCGGAGGGTTTGTTTCGCGTGTTTTGATTACTGTATGGGGATGTTTCGATTTTGGGAGAGAAATTGGATTGCATTTTGATGCATTTTGTCAGTCACGATTATTGTTAGTTGCAGACGGACTGTAGAATTTTTTGGACCTAGCTAGTAGAAGTTTCTTGCTTGTATTCTCAAATTCGCATTATTTTTCTGATAGCTTAGCTGTTGAGAATATGGAAGAAGTAAATGTTTATACAAGTTTTCTTCATTCTTAGAACACTGATTGAAAAGCTCCAATAGCCTAAAAGCATGTCTTGTTATGTGGCAGGGAAAATTCTTCAAAGGCGACATGTCTAAGAGGAAAAAGAAGAAGGCCCCTGTTGTTGAAGGAGAACCTAATGTGGAAATCGTTACGAAGGTAGAATATATCTATGAAGACACTAGAGCTACCACCAGGGTAGAGTCTAATTACAAGTTGGGTGAGATTTATTGGATGATTTCAAATCAGAATGTGCCCAATGCTGGATTTGAAGAGTTGACCATCTATGCCAACATAGAGAAGTCAGCTCTTATGAAGGTAGCTACAAGACCTGAGTTGTTCCCATGCTCAGAGGTGATCAGTTGGATTCTATCTAAGGCCGATGTGACCACTATGATTTTATCCAATACTACCAAATAGGTATATGCTGCCTACATTCCTAGTTATGTCTCATTGGTATATCACCTACCCCCAGCCCAGGTTTACCTAACTGAAGATTGGTTGAAAGAAATAAACTTGGACCTGGTTGAAACAGTGAAGAGGATGATGATACCTAGGAAGAACTTTCGAACCAGGCCATTAGAAGAGTATGATACAACCACTCTTAGGACTCCTTATAGGTTTATAGCATTGATGTTGAATAGAGTGTTTGGGAGAGCTCATGGTAAGAGCTTCAAGTTGGGATGGGTCCCTATTATTTTCTATGTGGTCGCCCAGGGGACTGTATTCAATTGGGAAAAAATTGTGTCCAATAGCCTCTCAGCTTGCATTTCCTTGGCCGTGGGAGGGGTGTCCTAGAAGAAGTCTGAGTTTTATATGAGTTCCATCTTAGTGGACTGTATACTATGCACCCAACCATTTCTATCCTTAAGATGAATTTGGGACAGGGACGGAACTCCTGTGTACACTGCATACAAAATATTTTGGGCACATAAGTATTACAGTCACTATAGAGAGATATGTGAACATTTTATTATGCCTTTACACAATTTGATCTTCCTAACAGAATGCAATTTTATGTTTGAGGAGGAATTTAAAGTCATCGAGGAGCATGAAAATTATTATTTGACTGAAGAGGGGATGTACATTAGGATGTATGGTTTCTCTATGGCACCTTTTTTGCTCCCCAAGTATGCCACTGATTATGTGGTGCATAAAGAAGTAGTCAGGCAAGTTTACCTGGATGGTGTAGGAAGATTCCTATTTGAACACAAGAAGGGAACCTATCCTGCCATACCTTTCAGGCTGGGAAGCTAAAAATTTACAAATATTAAAAGAGCTGCTGAATTTGTACAAGAATTGGAGCAATTTCATTTTGGAGAGATGAGCTTCCATAGAAATGACTCCCAAAAGAAAGTTGTAGAACATTACAAAGAGGCAAATGTTCACTTTGAATATACAAATTTCTGGGATAAAGATGAAGAAATATTCAGGAATGCAAGGAATATGACTGCATTGAAGAGAAGATTTAAACATAAGATCACCATTAAGGGTGGTAAGGTCCAAACCGCACAAAAAAAAGCTGAAGAGGAGGAGGACAAGAAAAGAGAAGAGGATGCTAGGAGACTAGCACAGGAGGCTGAGAGTTGGCTTAAGAATGAAGAAGAAGAAAGAAAGAAAGCTACAGAGGAAGCAACAAAGAATGCAGAGGAAGCTACAAAGAAGATAGAAGAAGAAAGAAAGAAGAAAGAAGATGAAGAGATGAAGAAGAAACAAAAAGAAGCTGAAGGTCTGAGGCTGGCAGGATTTACAACAGACTAGCAAAATACTGACCCAACAGACATCTAAGAAGTACAGGATCAGACAGATCAGGGGCAGGGACAAGATAATCTTGATTCCCAGGATCCTGTTGCAACTTCTGGCAGCAATATAGGACAAGTTATTTTTTTTTGAATTGAATCTGATACCTTTTGTGCAAAACAAAGGAGAAGAAGTCCCATATTTTAGCACTGTTTTTTATGACAAAGACAAAAAGAGGATTGTCAAAAGGACTGAGAGAAAAATTGAAACAGGGGGACAACCAAGCATGATGGTCACTGATAAAACTTTGGTGCATGGGACGGATGCAGATCTGAGGTTAACAGCAAGAGATGGAGTGGCGTTGACACAAGCCACTGAAGATAATGTAAATAGACTAATGACGGATCTGGAATAGTTGAAAAGGAATGCAGCTCAGTTGAAGGAAACTTTGAATAAGGAGAGAAATGAAGGTTATAAATTGAAGAGGAAATTTGAAGACATGCAAAATGAAGTGAAGACTTCAAAAGCAGAACTTCGGACTCTTTAAGCAAACAAGATGACTTTAGAAGTTTCCATGGAAAGGATAGGTAAGGATGCTCAGAATAACCTAGTAGAATTGCAGAGGTTACAACAAGAATATCAGGTGCTAAAGACAAAAAAGGATGAACTCAAAGCATCATATGAAATTCTTAGTGCAGAAAAGGACCAGTTGCAGAGCAAAGTACAAGATTTGGAGGCACAGAGGGTCACCATGGAAGAGAAAGAAAAGCAATTCCAAGTGCAGGTAGCAGATTTTGATGGATATATTACTTCATTAACAACATCATTGAAGGATGACAGTAAATAACAAACTAATATCCAGCCTCTAAAGGAGCATGTCCTAGCCCAGCGAAGAAGAATGCACTAGCTGCAGGTGTCTATTGAAGAGGAAAGATGTAAAGTCTTGCAGATAGATAACAGATTGGAGGACATTTTGGAGACTACCTCATATTTTGTAGATAGGTCTTAGGACATTTTGGAAGTCCTGACTGGAAGGATAGTAAGGATAGAGACCAATGAAGAAATTCCTGCAGATTTACCAATGAAAGATCAACATAGCTTAAAGCAGGATTATGATTTGTTAGAATTTGCAATAAATACAGTAGAGGAGTTCAAGAAAACTGTGAAGAAAATAAGAGGATCTTGTATTGAATATTGCAGAAGGGTGCTGGTCACCTACAACAGATGTCAAGTTGCTGTAGAACAAAGACTAGAAGCATTACCAGAGCAGGAGCTGCTCACATAAATGCTACAGAGCAGGTATCAGGAGGATGAGCAGAAGATACAACAAGTCAAGGACTTGGATGAGCAGATCCTAGAAGATGTCGTAGCTCATGCAGTAGTCAGCATCCATTTGCTTGAAGATCAACTGCGTTTAAGCCCAGCCAGAATCGAAGTAGTTAAAAATCAAGCTGTTAAGTATGAAATAAATATACGTTTTCTTGAACCTTCAGAATTTGAGAGCATAATAGCGGAAGCCCAAGCATGAAAAAAGTTCTTAAATCATCAAGCGGGGCCCTCTACTTAGAAGTGGTTTGTTAGTTTTTGTTTTAAATGTTGTAAAATGTATGAGCACTCACTATAGGACAAATTTTGGGAGTTGAAATGTTGGGGAAGCCCAAGAGTCATTTGGGGCAGCCCAAAAGTTTTTCTTTTTGTATAAGTATAGGGTAGTTTGATAAGGGAAAGGACTTTTTCCCAGTTAGACTTGTGAGAACATGTTGTAAGAAGAACTATTTCCTTTTGCAATAGATAATTACAATTTTGCCTATTGGAGAAAGCTTTGGTGGAATGTTCAAATGTTGTACAATGGATGTTGTTGAAGGGGAACTATTTCATTTTCAGCTTTTGTCCATTAACTGTGAGATCGTTCTAACTTGTTGAACCTATGTTCTTGTATGAATGCTCTCTAGTTTATTTTATGGAATTTCCACTATGAGTAATGAATGCTTTTCATAAACAATGAGCTATCTTGTTGTTCATATATCTATTCATGTTTATGTGTTTTGAAATAAATAACAACTACCTATGATTTTTCTTAATGCATGAACAATAATACATTACTCATTAAATGATAATCTTTCTCCCTAGGGACAGTTTAGTTAAGTTAGTTTTAGTTTTCTTGTTGTGTGTGATTTAGATGTGAGAGAGTTAAGGAGAGAGGTAAGAACCCACGCATCACATTGTGACCACTCCTCGTATTCTCTATAAATCTGCATTCTTAGATAGGCACTTGCATATCATACTAAAAAACTAAAATATACACGGTGGACTAGGCCGTAACCGGTAAAACCCTTTATTTTGGTTACTTGACCTACAGTAGTCGGACCGCAAACCAAATGGATTCCCCATACCAAACAATAACGGGCTAGTTGGGAACATTTACTGGGGAGAATCCCTTGCTGTTGTCACCTATGATTTTCCAGGCCTCAACAGGATCTGAAAAATTGGAGATATAGCAGAATCAATATTAGGCATTTCTGCAAAAGAAATTGGAAAACTAGGGATTCCTGTTTCAGGAGATTCCCTCCATTGTTTCCAAAAAAGGAGTACATTGGACACCTTGCCTTGAAGAGGCCCATCTTTCTATCAAATCAGAATTTTGAAATTCCAATTTTTTAAAGTTAGGGTTTCTCTAACAAACCCTAGATCAGCCAGCTCCGGAACCAGGACGAACACCTCAAATCAATAAGATCTAAATTTTTTGTTATTTACATTTGAGGTTCTCATTTCAAAATGACTAATCACACCAGCTTGATGACAAGATTGGTGAAGCTGACAAGTTTCGAGTATAGAAGTATAGGACCTCTGTGATCCTTGAAGAAATTGACTTGGATCAGTCTTTTAGTAAGGAAGTTCTAGGAGCCAGAGGAAGATGAGGCTAAGGATAGAGCCAAGAGAATCATTGTAGATTTTATTAAAGATCATCTCATACCTCATGTGTCATCCTTGAAGACACCAAAGGTAAGTGTTTGATGCTATGACCAAGCAATCGAAGAAGAACAAGATATTGTTATAACCACCTTGAATGGCCTCCCAAGATCATGGGATTCATTCATTCGAGGAATGTTTGCAAGAAGGAAGTGATTACCTTCAATAGATTCTCGGAAGAGTGCACAAAAGAAGAAGATTGACTTATAATAAGAGAAGAGAAGATGGGAGCAACAAAATATCAAGCTCTCATGATTCAAAGAAGATCCCTCAAGGGATGAGGAATATGAAGGACTCAATTCTTGAAGAACCTCTTATCCATCTTAGCAATTGGATAAGAAATGATGTTGTTATGAATGAAGAAGATGATGAAGATGAAGGCTCAAGGAGTCTACCCACAAAACAAATAAATATAAGTATTCAATTGTCATTTCATGATATTGTTTGGTTATGCATTTGTTTATATTTAGTTGATGTGTTATGCACGTTTGAGTATTTGCATGTATACTACTGAATTGCACATCATGGGTAAGACATCAATGATTTTGTACAACATTCCATTACTACTCATCTAGATTAAAACCTTTTTGCTGGCATATTAGGAGTAATACGCACTCTTAACAACATTAGGATAGAATGCATCTAGAAGTTATTGTATGTATACATGATATGGATGAATGTTGTAGCATTGGATATGTGACATATATTTGTCACTATTAATATGTTTTGGAAATTATGATATGTTTCTAATCATGCAAATGAACTTCACTTGTAGATCATTCCAAAGAACAAGTAATGATGGTTCAGAAGAGGAACCTAAAGCTTCCTGTGTCAAAGACACCATAGCGAAAGAAAGAGATTCAGAAGAATATAAAGAGAACAAGCTTTCCAGCTATGAAGAAGTAGACAAAAAGAAAGGGAATGAGACTATGATCAAAGAGTACCAGTTCAAGAAGAATGATGTCTAGGATGAGGGATCAAGACCTGAAGGGAAGTCCATAGTGTCTTTCATATGGATATACAAGATCCATCATGCAGTAGATGGTAACATCATGGGCCACAAGGAAAGATTCCTAGCATGAGGCTTCTCACAAAAATAAGGCATAGACTACAAAGAGACATTTACACTAGTGATGAGTCAAGTATACGTAGAGAAGCCACTTGGAGATGAGACACATGACAAGAAGAATTGTGTGTACAAATTAAAGAAGGCCGTGTACGAGCTCAGAAGGAACCCATGGGATAGAACATACAGTTACATAAGGATCTTGAATACCACCTAGAGTGATGAAGATGAAATCCTATAGAGGATGACAAGCTCATGGATGGGTGTGAGAAGAACTTTTCAACAAAGTTGAAGATAGAGGATCTTGGTGTCCAGTGACCCTAGATTGATACATAGAATATTAGTAGGAGAAGAAGCTACTTGTCACTCCATTACAGAATGTTTCAATACATAGAGTATGAAATGTAGAGGGAGAATGATGCTCCACTTCAGAGGGAGTGACTACAAAATATCCTCAGGTTCGACATGGTACGGCAGGATGGACAGCTTACTGATGGCTCTAGGATTTACTGAGAGTAAAGCAGATTCCAACCTTTACTTCAAGGTCGAAGGTGGAGTAATAGTGATGCTCATGTTATATGTCGATGAGCTATTCCTAACAGGAAAATAGGAACTCATTAAAGATGCAAGAAGGAGACTGGCTGTCGAGTTCAAGATGAATGACTTGGGTATGATGCACTATTTTCTATGCATGGATTTGTGGAAGAGTGCAGATGGAATCTCCCTTGGAAAAGGGAAGTATGCAGTGGAGATCCTGAAGATGTCCAAGATGATGGACTACAAGGCCATGGCCACACCTATGGCATCGAACCTGAAACTATTGAGTGATGCTTCATCAGAGACGGTTGATGCCATGATGTATCGTCAGATGATTTGTTCATTGATGTGCCTGACAAATATAAGACCAGAAACATGCTTTGTTGTGAATGATCTAAGCCAATGCTTGGCGGATCCAAGACATGTTCACCTGGTTGCAAAGCATGCAGTGAGGTACCTGAAGGGTACATTTGAGTATGGGCTCGAGTATGATACGAATCAGAAGACTAACCTGCATGGTTATTTTGATTTGGGTTGGTAGCGCCACTGAGAAGAAGAGCACCTTGGGTTGCATCTTCAGTTTGAGATCCAGTATTGGATACTAGGTTGGCAGGACGAAGTCCTACATGGAGCTGAGTACAACCGAGGAAAAATATGTTGCCACTAGCTCAGTTATTTGTGAGGTAGTATGTTTCTTTTGAAAGCTACTATTTGATTTGATTGATCTAAATTGCATTTTTGTATGTTACAGAGAGGAGCAGTGAAGCTCCAGTATGTGATCCAGATCAAGATCCCTTGAAAGAGGGAGTGATGAGTTCTAGCATAGTTGGTGAGACAGGTTGTCTGAGCATAAAATCCTGGTGAAGCTCGTAGGTTGATCAGACATAATTAGTCTTGTAGGTTGTCCTCAGATGTAACTAGTCATGGAAAAGCTCATAGGTTATACTTGGACATAATCGGCCCTGATGTGATTCTATGCTAGAAATGACTAGAGTGAAGTTCGAGTACTTTAGAGAGAAGCTTGGTGTTCTTTAGATCGAGGTTCCCTCCAAAGGGAAGTGATTAGTCTGGAAGACACAGAAACACATGATCCTTTCCGACATGGTGCCAGGTTGGGCCTCCCATGGCCAGATTTAAGTGTAGAGCCTTTCCCCGGATGGTAGTAGGTGTGTCCTACCATGCCGGTGGATATAAGTGCAGATCCTTTCCCTGGATAGTAGTAGGTGTTTCCTACCATGTCGGTGGATGTAAGTGTAGAGCCTTTCCCTAGATGGTAGTAGGTTTTTCCTACCATGTCAGTGGATGTAAGTGCAGATCCTTTCCCCAGATGGTAGTAGGTGTGTCCTACCATGCCGGTGGATGTAAGTGCAGAGCCTTTCCCTGGATGGTAGTAGGTGTGTCCTACCATGCCGGTGGATGTAAGTGTAGAGCCTTTCCCCGGATGGTAGTAGGTGTGTCCTACCATGTCGGTGGATGTAAGTACAGATCCTTTCTTGGATGGTAGTAGGTGTGTCCTACCATGCTGGTGGATGTAAGTGTCGAGAACCTTTCTCGGATGGTAGTAGGTGTGTCCTACCATGCCAATAGATGTAAGCACTAGAAGCCCCTCCTGGATGGTAGAAGGTGTGTCCTACCATGCCAGCAAATGTAAGTGTTGTGTTATGTGTATTTGGGATGTGCTCCATGAGATGATGATATGATCTGAAGATGATGAGGTAATAGTAGGATACAAAATTATTGCAAGGCATGCAATCAATCCTGGGATGCTCCTTTAGGTTTTGCAATGGCATATAATTAGTCCTCGGAGATCTTATAGGTTTTTCAAGAGGCATATAATAAATCCTGAGATGTACCTACTTGATGGCTTGCTTGAAAAGATGATTAAGACCTGGAAGAGGGCTAGGCCTACATCCAGCATGAAAAAGGGTTGGCACTGTAGATGAAGACCAAGCAGAGCACTAGGCCTACATCCAACATGAAAAAGGGTTGGCACAGATAGTATGGGACGATGATCAAATTATAAGAAGATGATGGTAACATCTATGTTGAAGAATCTATGACTCTGTGATGATGATGATGTAATGAAGACATGACCAGATGCATTGATGATTGTGTAGAGAGAGAATAACTTCCTAGTTAAGAGGGAGTGTTGATGTATATGTAACTTCAGAAGATATTGTGATGTATATTATTATTGTATGTTGTTGTACCCCCATTGGGGATGTGTGTTACCCCTTTATGGGATGTCTAAATTGTGTCTATACCTTGAGGTACAACCTCTGTTGTAAGTCGGGGAAATAGTCCCCATTGTAACATCATGTAATATGTAATTGCGGTCTCTCTAGGAGAAGTGGGCCCCATGTGAGATGATATGTAGGCTCAAGTATTATATTTGGTTAGTGACTTGAAAGGGTATAAATAGGGAGGCACTCTCCCTCATTTATACACACCATACACACCCTCTAAGGTGCATGAGAGAGAGAGACAGTCAGAGGAGGAGAGAAATATAGATGCTAAACATTTCTTATTACTTCTTTTGGTCATATTACTATTAATGAGAAGTTTGTGGGGTTTTCTCCTTTATGGTATCCTCGATGAAAATATTATGTGTATCTGGGTTGTGCTCCATGAGACGATGAGATGATCTGAAGATGATGAGGTAATCATAGGATGCATAGGTATTGCAAGGCATGTAATCAGTCCTAGGATGTTCCTTCAGGTTTTGCAGTGGCATATAATCAGTCCTAGGAGATCTTGCAGGTTTTGCAAGAGGCATATAATAAATCCTGAGATGTACCTACTTGATGGCTTGCTCCTAGAGATGATGAAGACCTGGTAGAGGGCTAGGCCTACATCTAGCATGAAAAAGGTCTAACACTAAAGATGACTACTACCTGGAAGAAGACTAGGCCTACATCCAGTAGGAAAAAGGGCTGGCACTATAGAAACTTTTGATGGAAGATAGTATGGGACAATGATCAAATTATAAGAAGATGATGGCAGCAGCTATGATGAAGACTCTATGACTTCGTGATGATGATGATGCAATGAAGACCTGACCAGATTCCTTGATGACAGTGTAGAGAGACGATACCTTCCTAGTTAAGAGGGAGTGTTGATGAATTTGTAACTTTGGAAGATATTCTAATGTATATTATTATTGTATGTTACTGTACCGCCATTGGAGATGTGTGTTACCCCTTTACAGGATGTGTAAATTGTGTCTAGACCTCGAGGTACAACCTCTGTTGTAAGTCAGGGAAATAGTCCCCAGTGTAACATCATGTAATATGTAATTGTGGTCTCTCCAGGAGAAGTGGGCCCCATGTGAGATGACATGTAGGATCGAGTCTTATATTTGGTCACTGACTTGAAAGTGTAGAAATAGGGAGGCGCTCTCCCTCATTTATACATGCCATACACACTCTCTAAGGCGCATGAGAGAGAGAGACATTTAGAGGAGGAGAGAAATATAGTTCTTACTATTCTGAAGAAGTTTGCGAGGTTTTCTCCTTTATGGTTACTCCGATGAAAAATATTTGTGTCTTGTGCATATTTTACATTTTATGCATTTTGTTGTACTTGTTATTCTTTCAGATAAATATCCTAGATAATATAATCAAATCTTAAGAAAATCTAACAGAATTTTTGTGGAGGGACCATAAATTCCTATGCATGCAATATAATATTTGTTCTCCATTGTTTTTATCTTGTTCAATATATGTTTTGCCTACTAGAAACAATAAACAAATAATTAATTCAAAATGAGGGGATTAAACTTGCGGTATTACATTATGTAACTTGTCTCCATTCATCAATCATACATTGCACTAATATTTTGTTTTCAATCACTTGTTCATTAGATTTGGATAAAAAATTGATAACTTGACCTAATTGGCTATGTTCTAGATGCTCCTTCACAAAAGGATCCTCAATGTTGAGGTCTAAATGCTCCACAACATTGAGAACAATAGAGTGGATGTTGATGCGAGGGATGGATAAGGTAGGAATAGGATTTATCTAGGCCTTCAAGTATGATAGTCCCCCTCGTTGGATAAATTTGACATGCAAAAATTTCTTAGAAAGAATACCTCACATATCACGTAACATAAACAATTTTGCGATAGCTAACTCACTTTCTCTATTCACATATGTGTCCTATCTTGTAGTAGCTGCAATCCTGGCTATGAAATCTTTGATTTTGATGTCGAGTTTTTTTGGCATCTTCTTCCTTCCCTTGTTTGGATTTTTTAGGCTCTTTCAGCCTTCTCAATTCTAGAACATAGTTTTGACACATATGTCCTTGTCTTATTAGTTGTTTGGTCTCACTAATGGACATAATATTACTATGACTATCATGGAATTCCATTCTTTCTTTTGTTCGTTGAAGTTTTCATCCTTTAAATTTGAATGGTGGAGTTCCACAAAAGATTTTATGGTTGTTTCCATGAGATACTAAAGATTCTCTTTTACACCTTTAAAGGAAACCATAAAAATAAATAATTTTATTAACTAATATTTCAATCTACATTACAAAATGTACGGCTTGCACATTTATACAAAATGATGACATCAAACATGTTTGTATAGAGTCATCTATTCAATATTAGTTATATTATTATTATACCTATTTCACTATTCAATCTAGGGTTTTTTTCAACCTACCCTTGGAATTAAGCGCATGCAGCTTTCTATCGAAGGAGTGATTCCTCAAGAAAGAAGGGGGTGCTTGTGATTATGGAAAGCTATACAAGCAAGGGTATATAGTTCGATCTGTAGTGTTGAGCATAACTCTGTTCAGAACAAACCAAGTTGTGGAGCCTATTTTGTTATAAAATGTATGAATAAACCAAAATGATGTCACCCAAGTAACCCTTCAATATTGGCCACCATTATCATTTTCTACCCACCTAACTATGCTTTGCTTAAAGACAATGGTAGCCATTGCAATCATCCCCACCTCCATTTCAATCTCTTAATGCCAATTTTCCATAAGATGGATAGATGTTGAGTCCATTAATAGAGAAATTGTTGTTTCTACCCCAATACGGTCATACGGCATTTGCACCATAGGGACGCCCTCGATGAAGCTAATTCTAAATTGCCTAAAATTCCTTCTTCAACTAGAAGCAAATCGTTGGAAGATATTTTTAATGATGGAAAGTATGTATAAGTTGTATATCATGTAATTTGCGGGGTTGATGTTGAGATTTATCATGAATCAATTAGGGATACTTCCATAGAAGACATAGGTTTAAGAGATCATGTAAAAAAAATAGAAGCAATTTATTTCACCATTCATGTGCTCGTTTTGGCCACATGCTTCGCCTTTATCATAAAAATATTCTATAAGGTAAACATAGATAAGGCACACATACCTAGGCACTTAGGGATATACATGAACAAAAATGGATCATGGACAGGTGGAGGAAATGACACTTGCATGGAAACAATAGGAGGTTATAAAAGATTCACATCCATTGATCAACTGAAATACATATCCACAAAAAAATGGGAATGGAATATGTATCATATAGATGGATATACCATGAGGTTTCCCTAGTCCCACGGCATAGATATACAAACATGCAAATGTATGTGAACATGTAGAGTAGAAAAAATAATGCAGAGAATAACATCCTTACTCATATATGAAGGAAGTAGAGACAATCGACAGAGCTAGCAGGTTTACAGGAGAGAGAATATACAGATTAGAAATAGACAGTCTTACAAAAATGGCAAGGCATAACAAAATTCACTTAGTAATGCTCTTCAGGTCCCAAAAATTGTAGGTATTTGATACCACTATCAAAATGCTCAGATAAATATAAGCATGAGTAGTATTTATATTAATAGGATACACATATGAATACATGATATGTGACCGTTAGTTTCATATTCCAAGAGGTGTCTTGGAATTCATTGTGACCCTTCATATTCACCTATCGTGAATGTGAATAGTAATACAAAAAGCTTTTACCAGCCCTAAAGGATTAGGTTTTCAACATGCACACATCCTTGGAATATATGTATGTGTGTGTATGTATTCCAATAAAAAACTCATAGGAAAACCCAAAGGAATGCTTCCCCACATTTGTGATAGCATCCTAATAAACCCATTGGCATAGAGGAGCGTGCTTCACACAAGGGGATTTGAATCAGGGACTTGTTGGCACAAAACTAGCTTAATGCCCAACAATACCAGTGATAATTGCTTAAGTGCATTAGTCTACACTTACAAGTTTAGGAGGGACACTATCCACGAATATGGGGAAGCATCCCATATGTTTCCTTGCAAGACTTTCCATGGGAAATCTATGCATATATACGTGCATGAACACAATGCATGCTTGTATTATTTTCTTAACTTTCTTTTCGAGGTTACATTGTTTATATATTTTTAACGGCCATTTTCTTTAGAGTTTGTATTTAAGATAATAATCAATATCTAAATTAACTATTATTTAATTTTTTATTAAACTAGACACCTATCACAATATTTTTTTAATGATTAGTCAAACAAATGCATTAAAAAATCAAATACAAATATTTATTTCGGGGAGTTTTTTACCCTTAGCAAGGAAGGGAAGATGAAGAGCATTCAACTAGATAAGCATTCTGAAGTTCCATCGGATCCAAGGAAATTATTTTATTAGTTTAACTGGACATCTTGAACCCCAGGCAAGAAACATGAGTTGATTCCCGTGGGAGGCAAGAACCAATCCTTGCCATGTCCATTCATAATTGTTAATAAACACACAAATTATCATCACATATAATTCAATGGACTTAAACATTTATTTTATAGTTAAAAAAAATTCACAACTAAAATATAATTTTAAGAAAAATATATAAATCTAACCCTAGGTAAACATTAATCTCCTTTATAATAATAACTTACTAGTTCTTTTATTTTATCCTTATTTACACCAAAACTAAATATAACATTAATTTAAAGTATATTTTGTGGTGTATTTACAAATATAAACTTATAAATTAAAATTACTTGCATTTAAATTTGGGAATATTTCTATGGTTTATAAAAAACACCTATAAACCATTGCTACATCCAATCGAACTCAACTCAGTAGAAAAAAAATAAATTATAATTTAAATAAGATTAAAGATTAAAAAATCTGTATGATCATAATAACACAACTTTGATGACACCCTTGAAGATAACCTGATCGTCCCTTTGGTGAAGGAAATGATTTAGACATTTCTAACAAGGTCATGTTAACATGATTTACGCGTGACCCCGTGGGACCTACAAGTCCGATCACCCTTTACCTTTGATTGTGCTCATGACCCCTTGACAATGAATGGCCTTCTGCCAGCGCTTACATTTATGTACAATTATATAGTTGAGATATCTCGCAACAAGCAAGCAAGCGCGCGCACCGCTGGTCGCCGGTCAGCAGAGCAGATGAAGGAATGCATAATTAAAGTTAAAAAACAAAATTTATGTAAGCAGATGAAGAAATGCATAATAAATTAAATGGTTATAGTTAACCATTTAACTAAGCCTATTTAAATCTTAATCACTACGTATTTAAGCATAACAATATACACAACCATGATATGAATCCAGGTTATACACAAGCAACATAAATATTTTATTGAATTTATTTCTATGGAAATAATTTAAAATTTTAGATGACATCAATCTAAAGTGCTCTACAATCTACTATAGATGACATCACATTCCCCCCCCCCCAAAAAAAAAAATCATGTTATAACTTATCAAAATTAAAACATAATTTAAAGAATTCATGTCCGATCCTAAAATAAAAAATGAAAACTATCATAGATGGATCATGATCTGTTAAGAATCAAGAGGAACCCATTTCTTGAAGTGTATTATTTATTTGTATATTAATT
>LPNX010098712.1:2097-38359 GCA_001517045.1 Pseudotsuga menziesii | reverse complement strand
GGATGAGTAAGATCCCTATAGAAATCTATATGAGCATTTGGCTAAGCATAGAGTGGAGAACATGTTTTGTGATAAGAGAGAGAGGCATCTATGTGTTTCCTTCACCTTGGTGGCCTCATAGGCTAGATTGAGGGTGACCACTTAGTAGAAAGAGTATATGTTGGACATGGTGCCTACAATTGGGTCCAAAATTGCTCTTACTAAGTGAGTTTCTTGGATTTGCATTGGAAAAAAATAAGTATTCTTTTCGGTTTCAATGTGTAATATTTTTATTTGATGCCTTTAATGATTATGTTGTAATTGTATGCTATATCTGTGTGGGTAGAGTTTATTTCCATTGTGTATATTTATTTATACATCTACACATGTCTTTTAAATATTGTGAAATCATAATTTGGTTGTTGGGAAAAAAATGGAAGATCAAATCTAGTTAATTGCCCCTCTTGTTGGTCGGATTGGGTGAGGGGGACATTAAATAGAGGCATTTGAATCCAAACTATTTATCATATCCATTCCATTATAAATTGGTTTTTTTTATCCATGTTACAATGAGAACAAAATCCTTGGAGTCATTGTGATAACATAAATCCCCATAAAAAAATTGAGAACAAATATAAAATTCCATTTGATAGAGGATCTATGTTGGTGAGTTGTGTGAGGTATGAACCTTGTGTTTATAGATTATTCTAGTATTAGAATAATTGAATCCTTAACCATGACTCGAATACAAAAACTTTGAAGAGAAAGTAGATGCAACATGGGTAAAACATAAAATAAAGAAAGGTTGAAGGACCTACAAACCACTAATGTGCAGATTCAAGAAGAGAACAAACTCTTGAAGGATAAAATCTAGATGTTCAAACGAAGGATGGGACATCACAAAAAATACCTTGAGACCTTTGTAAAATTGTTGTTATTGTTCAATCTATTCAATTTTTAAACTCAATCCTCCCTCACTAGTATCATGAAAGAATGGGACAAGAGAATATTTCATTTTGTGGATTTTGGAGAGAAGGTAATTCAATCCAATAGTTGCAAGGAGGAAAGGATCCCTTAGATTATTACCCAATTGCACTGAGAGTTGGTAGAGTAGGGACTCATTGAAAAAAATACGAGTTAATATATAAGAAATGAAGAAATCAAAATAAATAGTCCAATGTTATTGAAACCAAAAAAATACAAACATAGAAAACCCATCTTTCTGAGACATTTCTTGAGAGAATTTTTAAAAACAAGCCACACTCTTTTCTTATTCTTTGGTTTTCTATAATTAGGAACATCCATGTAAATAATTTCTTCTTCTTTCCTATTTTGTGTAAGAATGTGTCTCATAAAAGGGTAGTAAATCAATAATGCATGCCCGATAGTAAAGTTTATAATAGATCGATATATCTTTGCATATCTCAATATTTAACATTTTCAACCTTAACATATTGACAAAATTTGGTCCTATAGTAGCGTCCTTTCCCTCATTACTATATTTTTGTGTGTATGCATGATCATCTATATACATGAGGTGGCCTTTATTCTCTTCATCACCTCTTTCATTTGGAAATCATGAGGATATCGCAAGGATACTTGCTTGTTGAATCGATGGAACAATATACTGAGTATCTGATTCTCGGTGCCTACTCCCATCAGCCAAGTTCCTGAGACATTGGTGGCATGGGTGCAACCAGGGCAGGTTTCATGTAATGGATAATGATGAATTGAGAGAGGGTGACTCCCAGGTGGAACCTCTTGCTACAGCATGTGAATTACTTGATACATCGTATTTCTCACGTCTTGAGAGCGAGGTAGCTACATGTGCATTCCACAACACAACATGCCTGATGATGATTGGAAAGATATTCCAATCACATCTTTAAAATGTAGAGATAAGTTTATGTAAGGAGGCTTACTTATGGCCATCCTTAACAAACATGTACGTTTAATCCATCCAACGGACCAACAACGAAGTCAATGGTTGACTTCGCTGTTGGTCCATTGGATAGCTTGAACGTACATGCTTTTTAAGCTTAGGGGTATTGTATTAGGTAGTGTAATAGAATAGTCAATGGGTTTGAGAACAAAATAAAGAAGATTGGTATAATTTGTACAATTAGTCTTAGAAATAGTATGTATTGTATTAGGTAGTGTAATAGAAAAGTCAATGGATATGAAAATAAAATAAAGAAGATTGGTATAATTTGTACAATCATAGTCTTAGAAATAGTATGTATTGTATTAGGTAGTGAAATAGAAAAATTCAATGGGTATGAAAGGTTATGGGAGATGGGTATATAGTGTTTTACATAGTTTTGTTTGGGTGAATTGGGGAATTGGCAGTTATCTACTTAGTCATTATTCTCTTTGGATCTTAAGGACAGGAATGTACTTATACTCATTTGTGTTTTTGCTCAATGTTATTTTGGCTGAAATTGGATTCAGATGGAATTATTTTTAATAAAAAGTAATTGAAGAATTTAATATGAAATCTCAATGATTGTGTAAAAGTCAATGTAAATGTTGTGTGTATATATGCTTGTATTCAATTTCCATATTTAAACTAACACAACCACTCAACTTGTGTCCAGTGAACGCGGATATGTCACTGGTCAATTTTGAAGCCACACAAACTTGAAAATTAATTTAAAGAATCAATTGAAAAACAAAAAGTTTTGTAAACCATTTAACAATAATATAATTAAATGCTTCTAGCTAACCATTTAACTAAGTTTTAAATGAGCATAGTTAAATGGTTCTAATTAACCATTTAAATGGTTCTAGTTAACCATTTAATTATGGTCATTTAAATCTTAATCAAGATGCATTTGGGTGCATCCATAGAGGTGGGTTACAATTTTTGGCAAGGCAAATTCGGCAAAAACAAAAAAATGTACCTCGATCGAGGTCTCAACAGCTCGATCTAGGGTTTATAAAATGATCAATCGAGGTCATGTTAAACACTCAATTGAGCTTTTGATAAACCCTTGGTCGATGGTTCAAGACCGAGTCGATCGACGGTTAAAAAAAGCTCAATCGAGGGTTAAAGAAGACCTTGATCGAGCATCTCTAATCACCTATAAATAGGCAACAGACCCATCATTTAATTCACTTCATTTGTTGGATATGGGTTGCAGAGTAATTGGGTTATAGATGTGATTAATCACATCTATAACTCCAATTACTCTACGAATAATATATAACATAAAATCTAGGGGAAGTGATAGTAGTGATGCTTTTACTTGTTTTTTTTCTTCAAGTTATTACCCAAAAGTATCATTCTTCTAGTCGAAATTATGTTTTATTAAATTTTTATTATCATTCAATTCTATGTTTGATTTTAATTATATTTGAAGACCTTGTTCCCATGAACAATACAAGATTTTAAAAACTTTGATTAAAGATATTTTTGGGTGTCCATATTTGTGTTTTCAAAGTCATATCACATAATTGTAGTTTTTTAAAATTAAAAATTATATACGAAGGAACAAAGTGTTTTTAGTATTTAAGACTTTTCACTACATTTCTGTAACTCTAATTCTAATCTTCAATTCTTTCCCCCCGAATGTTGCTCCATTCCAGTCCTATTTTGTGCTTTGAAGTAGTTTAATGAATATTAAAAATATTTTAACACTCCATTTCTCAAACCCTTGGCCCCATGGCGATTTGTACCAGGTACTTCTGGTTTCCAGGTAAACTAATGAAAGGTCTATTGGTAGAATAAGTTGGCAATGTCATGATTGTTTTTTTGTTTAAATTTATAAGAGATTTATTATTTGCAGAGTTGGCTGAATCAAATGATGTTGAAATTCCTTATGTCCATTATTTTAGTTGGATCCTAGAATCCCATTTCTAAAATTTCCTAGGTGGGCATAATATTCTAGATAGGGTAGTCATGGTGGTGAGCATGCATCTAAAACCTTGGTGGTCATGTACAAAGTTTCTTTTTGAAGTGTTTAACAGAACCTCAATCGAGGTCTTAAACCCTCAATCGAGGTTTTAATAAACCCTCGATCGAGGTTTTGTTAAGAGCTCGATCAAGGTATTTGAATAGCTCGATCGAGCTCTAGACCTCGATCGAGGGCCTGAAAAATAGAGAATTAAACCTCTTATAGGAAAATCAATGTTTCTTTGTGTCTTCTAGGGGTGTAAACCCTTCCATTCATGGCACACAACTGAACGGAGTTCATACCGATAGATTCATCACCGAATCCTCTATCCATTGAGGTATCATGCATGCGTTTTGGCATTCATATGGGGATTTTTTTAATTAGTTCTAAAACTTACACTTAGAAAACCTGACAACAACCTCAAAGCACCTCAAAGAAAAATACGCAAGGTAAAAAATAGACATCCAAAAATTTCATAAAAATGCACATCCCACACATCGATGCATCCTCTTCAAAAGGGTATCTTTGGTTTTTCAATCTTTGAAAACAGTGAAAAAAAGATGGGATGGACACACATGTGTATAAAATGATGCTGAAATCAGATGTGGTCACTTTCAAAAAATAATAAATAATTTTATATTGTGAAATAAATTAACAAAAAAAATGCATACCATAGTGCATTTTGTGTAGATCATGCTCATATATATATATTAAATTATTAATGTAAGATTGAATTATTGGGGTTGGACATAAGCCACTTATTAACTTCTTCAAATTTTTAAGGTGACACAGTTCATTAAATGCAAAATTTCACACATTAAATGACATCGCAATATTTAAAACAAAATAATATTGGGAAGCCAACATAATATTCTACAATTTGTTTTTTTACTACAAGTCGAAATTCACATGGCATATATGCGTTTTGAGGGCTTCTATCTAGCACATGAGTAAACAATCAGGTTTTCATCGCCAAATTTGGCCAAAACATGTTACCCACCTTTATGGAATCACCCATTTAAGCATAACAATATAGACGAACATGAAATGGATCCCGGTTGTACACTTGTTACACTTGGGTTAATCTTGTTAATCCTCTCAATGAAGCTCAAAATGGAAGATATAAAGGCCTATTTACCTAAATATATATTGACTTTAATAAAATGTTACACATCTCATTCATATTATTATTATTTTTACCCATCTCATTCATATTATTATTAATTCTAATGACCACTCTCTTGAATCAGATAGGACACCAGTCATTTTTGAAGCCATCCAACTTAAAAATAAATTTAAAGCATCAATTGAAAAAGTAGAGGACCATGAAATGAATCCCAACTGTACACTTGTTACACCCGGGTTAATCTTTTTAATCTGCTCAATGAAGCCTAAAACAAAAGATATAAATGCAAGCGTAAATATTTTATTGAATTTTTTGTTAGAAAAATCAATCCATAGTTTTACCTACATTTGACTTTAATTAATCATTTTTGTCTTATTACCTAGATTCCTAGATTCCATTCTATGCTAGTTGCCTTCTACATGTCCTAGAAGTAAACACATGCTAAAACTGAGTCATAGAACACTTGGGAAACATCTTGGAAACCAATTCTAGCAATTCTACTTTATTCCTGATTCCCTAAAGTGCATATTTGCCTTTTTTGAAAAGTTGCCTTGCTTTATAGTTGATTTAAGGCAAAAGGAAAAGCTAGTCTAGGTGTAATTGCCTTGTTTTTTTCCCACATCATCCTCCCTCTTTTTCTCTAATTAAAAGCATGTATGAGTTGTATTTTCATCCCTATTTAGCTTTTCTACTTGACTTAGCAAATTCATGAGATTCTACCTAGATTTGGAAACTGCTTTATGCACTTAGGGGGGATTTGACTAGATTTGGTAAGCCTGCTTTTTGACTATTTCAAGTGGAATCCTTATGCATTAGAACCTCTCATGTAATTATTTATTTGAGTAGCCTATTACTTCACAAGGTTGGCTATTGTACACTTACTCAATGCAGATTAGTGTTATGCTCCAATTTCAGTATCCTTTGGTGTGAAGTTTGCATGTTTGATTAGCAATTTTGTGAGTGTTATTGTTCTATCTCTTGGGTTCAATTTCCACATGGTATCAGAGAATTTATATATTGATTTCTCTCCTTCCAAATTATTATTGCAGGTTTGACATCTTGACTGGGAGCGCATTCTGCTGACAAGAGGGCACAACTACTGAGCTATGGACAATTCTCAGAAGACCATCTTGACTCCATTCAATTTCTTTGAGTGGAAAGCTGAGATGGAAATATTGTTGAGAGAGAAAGGTCTCTACAGGGTGACCATGGCAACTGAGGCATATCCCAATGCAATTGCAGAGAAAATTAAATGGCACAACAGGAGGGATGAGGCCTATGGTCTTTTGTGTTTGAGCATCTCAAGAGACCTCCTCTTCCATATTGATGGATTGACATCACCTAATGAGGTGTGGGAGAAGATTGAAGAGATTTTTGGAAAGATATATGAGATGAGAGGACATCAAATCAAGAATGAGCTGATCTCCTTGAGTCCTAGTAGCTTTGAATCATTGCAACTCTACTTTTCCAAGTTTAAGGCCCTTGTTTTACAGCTAAAACAGTGTGGGATCGAAAAGAAGGAAGAGAAACTAGTCTTAGCCATACTCTCTAAGATTGCTCCTAACTATTCAGTGTTTGTTTTAACCTTCCATGCCACCAAGTTGACAGCACGAGCCTGGAAGATGCCTAAGCTTGCAGAGTTCATGGAATCCCTCACACAGGAGCAAGATAAGTTGGTAATCATGGGAACCATCAAACCTTCCAAAGACCAAGATTTGGTTGTTGGAGATTCAATGGTGGATTCCAAAAGGAAGAAAAAAGCTAAAAATCCACCTAATCAAAAGAGAGACAAGTCAAAGTCTCAAGAGGAGCCCCAAGTTTCGAAGAAGAACTCCCAGAAGAAGAAGAATAAAGGAGAAATGAGAAAGTGCACATACTGTAGTAAGGTCTATCATCTTGAGATATCTTGTATGAAGAAGCAAATTGACATGTTGACCCAACTCCTGGAGAAGAATAACATCTCCCTTCTTGATTGCTCAAAGAAGAAGGAAGGAGGATCAAATTTAGAAGACAGACAGAGAGTACATGCCTTGGTTGCTAGCAAATCAAGCTCACCTAGATTTATCATAGATTCTGGAGCTTCTAGACATATGGTTTCGACAAAGGAGACATTATCCTCACTTGAAATGTTGAAAGGTCCACCAATAGTTTTGGGAGATGAATCTCTCACTGACCGTTTGGGGAAGGGTAGGATTGATCTTGACCATGGGAGTTTCAATAATGTGTTATATGTTCCAAGTCTTGCCTCTAATCTCTTGTCAGTGTATCAGATGACTCATACTGGGTCTCCAAAGAAGGTCATATTCTCCCCTGATGATGTTGAAGTCACTGAGATTTTGAATGGTAAATTCATAGCAAAAGGTGTTGTTGATCACACTTTGAAGGTATACAAGTTTTCCCATTTTCTACCCTACTCAAACCCATCTACTCTTCTGATTCATGCTAATGAAGAAATCAATATTTGGCATGAAATATTTGTCCATCTTAACTACAAGTATATTTCTGATTTTAGTGAAAAATATATGGTCATAGGGTTACCAAAGATCAAGTTTTCTAAGGGAGTCTGTCAAGGTTGTATCCTAGGAAAACACCCAGAGCACAAGTATGAGAAAGCTAGTCATGAGAGAACCTCTGCACCTCTCGAGTTTATCCACAGTGGCATTGCTATCCATTCCCTCATACACCCATGAGTCAAGCCAAACATGGACTCACCTTCATAGATGACTTTTCCAGGTATTGTTGGGTTCACTTCCTAAAGAATAAGTCTAAAGTTTTTTACCTTTTCAAAGTCTTTAGAGCCTTGGTTGAAAACTATTATGGGAGGAAACTCAAGATCCTCAGATCTGAAAATGGTGGTGAGTATGTCAAGTCTAAGTTCATTCAATATTGAAAATATTTAGGTATTTAGATGTAGCATTCGATCCCTTACACACCACAACAAAATGGTGTTGCTGAGAGAAAGAACAGATTGCTGAAGGAGATGGCAACCTGCATGATGGAGGCTAAGACTTTTCCAACAAAGTTTTGGGATGAAGCTATAAACTATGCATCCTACATCCAGAATAGGGTTCCTCATAAACAACTTGATGGTATTACTCCTTTCGAAGCTTGGAGTGGGAACAAGCCAGATGTGACCCATTTCAGAATTTTTGGCTCAAAGGCTTGGGCTAGAATTCCAACTGAAAAGAGGAAGTATTTGTAACCCCAAAGCCAAGAGTGCCTATTTGTTGGGTATTCTGAAGATTCAAAAGGGTACAAGATGATCAACTTGAGCACTAACAAATCTTTCATTGAAAGAAGTGTTTAGTTCCAAGAAGAGCCTTTAGTAGTAGTTGAAGTTGGAGAGTCCTCTTCATCACCAGAACCATTGATTGTAAGTGAAGAGACTAATGAGTTTGTTGATTCTGATATGTCTGATAATGATGATTTGATTGAAGATGCTAAAATTCCTACAAGACCGAAATGGGAACCAAATACCATTCATGCAGTTGGGGAACTAGCTGGAAATCCTAATGACACTAGGAAGACTAGATCTGAATTTGAGAGTGCCCTTTGTGTGAAAGATCCTCTATTTGATGAGAAGTGCTATATGATGGTTGAATTGGATCTACAGACATATGAATATGCAGCACATGATCCAATATGGAAAACAACCATGAAAGAAGAATTCATCTCGCTCCAGAAGAACAACACTTGGGAACTGGTTGATCTTCCCCCAGGGAGGAAGCTAGTTCAATGTAAATGGGTCTTCAAGACTAAGTTTGTTGCTGATAGTTCAACTATGAAATATAAGGCATGATTGGTATCCAAGGGCTACTCACAAGTACATGGTATTAACTGCAATTAAACCTTTGCACCAGTGGCAAAGATGGACTCCATAAGGATAACTCTAGCCATTGCATCTTCAAAGCAGTGGGAAGTACATCACATGGATGTGAAGTGTGATTTCCTAAATGGAGATCTCACTGAAGAGATTTACATGTAGCAACCTGAAGGGTTTGTTTCTAATCCATATTTAGAGTGTAGGTTAAAGAAATCATTGTATGGGCTTAAGCAAGCCCCTAGGGCTTGGTATGCCAAGATTGATAGCTTTCTGATGTCACTGAGTTTTGTTCAATGCAAGTATGATCCTAATGTGTATTTGAAGCCGATTCATGGTTCTTTGATGATTATTGTATTGTATGTGGATTACCTATTGATTACTATAAGTTCAAAGAAAGATATTGCCTCTTTGAAGGATGAAACGAACCATGCATTTTCTATGATAGATTTTGGATTGTTGAGTCAATTATTGGGTCTCGAAATTACTCAATCCCAACATGGAATCAAAGTAAATTAGTCCAAGTATGCTTAATATTTTCTCATCAAGTTCAACATGAAATATTGCAAGCCAAGTAAGACTCCCTTCCTTTCAGGAGTTAAGCTTGAAGAACCAGGTTCTTCTCGTATGGTAAATAATACACTGTATAGGCAGTTGATTGGGTGTTTGCTTTATCTTACATATACTCGACCTGATTTATCTTATGCAGTTAGTGTGGCTTTGAGATACATGGATCAACCTCATGAGATCCACTAGAGAGAAGCCAAGAGGATCCTAAACTTTGTTCAAGGAACAAGAACTCATGGGATCTTCTACAAAGCAAAATCTGATCTTGATTTGATTGGATTTACTAATAGTGATTGGGTAGGTGACAACACAGATTAAAATTCTACATCAGGATATGTGTTCATGCTTGTAGAAGGGCCAATCAGCTGGTCAAGCAAGAAGCAGAGTGCCATAGCACTCTCATCTATAGAAGTAGAGTATAGAGGAGTTGTAAATGCAGCAACTGAATGTTTGTGGTTGCAGGGGATACTTGGAGAATGTGGCTTCGAATCAGATTTTTCAACTATTATCTAATGTGTTAATCAAAGGACCATTCGAATCTACAATGATCTAGTTCAGAGACGGTGAACCAAGCACATTGAGATCCATATGCACTCCATTAGATAGCTTGTGCATGATGGTACCATTGTTCTACTCTTCTGTGCATCTTCAGAACAAGTAGCAAACCTCTTCACCAAAGTTTTTTGTGAGAAGAACTTCAGCAATCTCAAATTGCTATTGGGGATTTCTGATCATGCTGTGAAGCATGATTGATGACAATATTTCCAAATTTTTTTCCTTTCCATGTTTAAGGGAGGATTTTCCCACTGGGTTTTTGCCTCTTTCCTTGGTTGTATGGACAAGCAGTATGTAAAGGGTGACTAAGCCTTGTTGCTAGGCCCTATGGTTTTCTGATATTTACTCATAAATTCAGGCTTAAGAGGGGGTGTTAGAATAATCAACCCATAGTTACCTACATTTGACATTAATTAATCTTTTTTGTCTTATTACCTAGATTCCTAGATTCCATTCTATGTTAGTTTCCTTCTACATGTCCTAGAAGTCAACACATGCTAACACTGAGTCATGGAGCACTTGGGAAACATCTTGGAAACCAATTCTAGCAAGTCTAATTTATTATTGATTCCCTAAAGTGCATATCTTCTTTTTTTGAAAAGTTGCCTTGCTTTATAGCTGATTTAAGGCAAAAGGAAAAGCTAGTCTAGGTGTAACTGCCTTATTTTTTCCCCACATCATCCTCCCTCCTTTTCTCCAATTAAAAGCATGTATGAGTTGTCTTTCCATCCCTCTTTAGCTTTCCCACTTGACTTAGTAAATTCATGAGCATCTTCATAGATTTGGAAACTGAGCATCTTCATAGATTTGGAAACTGCTTTATGCACCTATGGGGGATTTGACTAGATTTGGTAAGCCTTCTTTTTTACTATTTAGAATGGTATCCTTATGCATTTGAACCTATCATGTAATTATTTATTTGAGTAGCCTATTACTTCACAAGGTTGGCTATTGCACACTTACTCAATACAAATTAGTGTTATGCTCCAATTTCAGTCTCTTTTGGTGTGAATTTTGCATGTTTGATTAGTAATTTTGTGAGTGTTATTGTTCTATCTCTTGGGTTCAATTTCCACATTTATTTATGTGGAATTAATTTAAATTTAGCATTATATTTTCCTTCGACTAAAGTGCTCTACAATCTACTATAGAGGATCACCTATATTCCTGGCCTCAATGCTCCCTATATTCTCCTTGAATATCTCTGAGATTATCTTATAGATTATGGGATCACTCATATAGCCCAGTCACAAAACCTTGAAATCGGGACTAACAATTATGATTTCTAGTATTCTGCTACTGATTTGAATCTGGGGGGTGTTTGGATTGAACAATGGACTGAATATGTTAAATGCCTTTCACATGGAGGCATCAAGATTAGTAATGCCGAGGACGCCCTCATATGGATGCATAACTCAAAAAATGGCATGGTTACAACTAAGAGGGATTACGACCTCATTGTATCATCAAATCTGTCACTTGTCTCGTGTACTTTATACTCCCAGCCATGCCACTTTAATATTCCTCAGAAAATTAAATGTTTCATTTGGATGGTTATTGAAAATAAAATAAATACATGAGATAATATTATTAAGAAGGAATGGAATGGACCCAATAGGTGTGGCCTCTGCAAATGCAAAGATGAAACTATCAGTCACCTATTTATTGATTGTTCCTTTGAATGTTAGACCATCAACATCCTCCACAGATTTCATAACTTCCCACTGACTTGGACTGATACATATGTTCTGGAAAATATTGAAATCTGGCTCAAGAAAAAGGGTGACCTTCTCTATCTTCCTTTTTTTTCATCTGGAATTTATGGCAGACCAGGAACTACTTTATATTTGAGGACAAAAAATAGAGGCTAGTAGAATTGGTAACATAATTATGCAAAGTGTTTCAGCTTACCTTGTTCCACACGGCAGAGTTAAAAAACATAGGAATATAGGAAACCCCCTTGTCATCACCTACCCTTCTGGATTCATTGATGGAGCTGCTACAGACTTAACTGGGGAAGCTAGTACTCTCCTATTGATCAGTCTATCTTATCATTTCCATATCAATATGCGCTATGGAAAAAGTACAAATACTCGAGCATAGCTTATGGCCCTTTGGGCACTTCTGTATTTTTCCAAAGAAATTGGGATTCCCAGAATACATATATTTGGAGATTCTTCAGTAGTTATGAATTGGGGCAAAGGAATCTCCTCCCCCAGACTTGGAGGCTTGGTGTGAGAACATCATAGATATTTCATCCTCCTTTTCATCTATTTATTATCAGCATGTCTATAGGGAATATAGTGAGAAGGAAAACATCTTATCCAAGGAAGGGCTCAATTTGGCTTCAGGCCTACTATCCTTTACAGAATACTGTGAAGAAATAGTTATTGGGGAAGAAAACATTTTTCTATTTTGATGATTTTTACTCTCACTGACCTACTCTATCCTATGTGAGTATGGCATCTATTTATCTATATGGTTTATTTCAAAATGCTGAACTTCACCTCAGTGTTATTGATTACTTTTAGATACTTCCCAGATCCCTTCCTTTGATGACATATCTTAGTTCTTTGTATCTTCCCTTGGGACTAATAGGATAATCAACCTCTTTTTATGGAGATGTTTGTAAGAGTGACTCATCAGGCCTAGCTCTGTCGGGTTTTATGACTCTGTTTTTGGTCTTTTGACTCTTCCTAGACCAATATTTTATCATGTTGATGTAACTTGTTACCTTTGATTCACTTGAATATCAAGGAACTTCTATTTTTTGTCTGGAAAACAAATTCTATTATAGAGGACATCAGCTTATAACTTATCAATATTAAAAAATAATTTAAAGAATTCATGTCCGCTGATAAAATGAAAAATGAAAACTATCATAGATCGATAGTGATTTATTAAGAATTGCGAGGGTCCCATTTATTGAAGTGTATTATTTATTTATTTATTTTTATCTTAATTTTGTTACACATAAAAAAAATCTACACTTCAAGAAATTGGATCCTCTCAATACTTAATAATATGGGTTTAAGATGGGTCTATACTAATATAAAATACACTTCACTTTTCAAAGACTATTTAATTTTTAATAATTTTTAATTATCAATATTCTAACTATCAAATCCCCTAAAAAATTTCTTATAAAATATTCTTACACATAAGTTCACTCACTTATTTATTTCCTTCCACCTAATATAACATTTACCACATTACAAAATAAGTGAAATGGCTTATTCCCGGGAAGAGGGGAATTTTACAACCTAGTAAGGGGAAGATGTGTAATTCCTTGTGTGCTCATTCTAGAGCTGACACTTGTCCTTTATAAAACATAATAAAATATTATTAAGAAATAAACATGTCAACTCAAATTAAATTTAAAACAAACAAATGAATAAATAAATAAATACTAGATGAATTAAAACCATAATCATTGCATTACACACATCCTCAACATTTCCACTTTAAAAAGGGGTTTTCACTCGAGAGATTTGATCCCTATTGGCCCTTAGTAGATCCTCATTTAAGATGGATCTATGCTGATATAAAATCAGTTAAGAAGACAATGAAAAACAACCATAAAAAATCTAATAAATTAACTTGAGTCAGTGAGTGCTCTAAATTACAAGCACGTGTTTACATAAACATGAGTGATTTTTATTTTTATTTTTCATTTTTCAACATATTAATAATTTAAAATTGATTTTTAATTAGTTTTTAAATCATTTTTACTTGTTTATTTAAGTGAATTTATTTTCATTAAATAGTTTTGGCAATTTAAAAACAAAAACATTGTATCTATTAACAAAAGTTATTAAAGTTTTTTATGATGATGATGATGATGGTGGTTAACGTCCCCTGAGAACAAAATTTTGGTTATCGGACCTAAAGAAACACATTATTTAGTTTGTTTTAAAATTGTATTTCTATGCATAAAGAGCTTGGATAGAAGCGTTCCAAGCTCACTATAATTTTGACAAGTTAAAAGGCTAAGAAGGTCAGTATTGCAACAAAGATTATGAAACTGAGATATAATGTGGGTGTACGTAGGGCACTCTAGGAGGAATTTATTTTCATCCTTAATGTTCATATTCTCACATAGATGGATGATCCTTTCCACCCATGGTGTTTTAGGAATTACCCAACGACCTGTTTCACTATGGAGCTCATGAGAGTTTGTTCTTATCTTGGCTATATTAATTTTTTTCTTTGAACCAGTTAAAACAAAGAGATACTTTTGATCTTCTAGAGTAGGGTTTATGACCTCTTTATAATATCTTAATTTCTATATTAAATGTAATATAAATTTTAATGTTATTCATTGTAATATAAATGCAAAGAAAGAATTGTAATAATTTTTAGCCTTATTTGTAAAAGTTTGTTTGAATATATTTAAGGAGTGAAATTTTAAAGTGGGTAAGAGTAAGTTAACGATGGTCTCTCAAAATTCCTTTGTGGCAATTTAAATATGAAAAAACAATAATTTGTTGTCTTGGAAAAATGATTTGAGGTATCGGTATAACTAATTTGAATATGGTGTAAAAATACGAAAAAAGAGGAAATCAAATTAGATTCCCCGTTAGAGTTCTTCTAACAATGGCATGTTACTTGTGATGTTACTTTCATTACAAGTTATAATGTATGTGTTCCCATTAGTGTAGGTGTTGAATACTTAAGCATTAAAAATTCCTTGGAGAACTCTTTCTTCTTTTACATTTTAAAATTATAATCTTAATTTTATATTATTTTCAAATTATGGAAGTCATATTAGCCCTAAAATTATGAGAATAGGTATTATTTTAAGGTTTGAGGTCTTAACATAATCAAAGTGCGTGTGTGTATTAATGTAGCACTAAGTAAGGATATACAAATATCATAGCAAGAATGTAAGATGTTTATATTTGAAATTATTATTTTTTTAAAATGTGGTTCACATACCCCATAGAGGGCTTGCTACGTTGATGGGAAGAATTCCCAAGAGGGAAAAAATAAGGGGACCTCACCTTGTCGACTCCAATTACAGATCCTAACCCAGTGGGGAGATCAAGTTAGACTCTTATATATCTATGCATAGGCACCTGAGGATTTGACCTCGATACCTTCAGCTTAGAATGAAAAGCTCTAAACCACTTGAGCTAACCCTTTAGGATCCATATTTGAAATTATGTTATATATAAAAAAAAAAAGTAAAATAAAAATTATAAATAATAATATTTAATAAAATCATTTTGTTGGAATCTATAGAGTTGAAACTATATGTGTGTAGTTTTATTGGGGATGGATTCGTTGTTTTTGCAGTCTAAACCATAACTATCATGTTGAACTGAAATCCAAAGAAACTGAGTCAACAAACATATAATTTGAAATTCTCAATCCCAACAAGAAAATTCTGAATTTAAGGAACACACAAACACATTATAAGAACATGTGTTATTGTGAATAAAAATCCACAATCTCATATTATTCTTAAATATTTTCCCAATTTCCATGATATCATAAAAGATACCCATCATGCCCAATGCATTTGATATCTTTGTTCATGGCCATTAAGCTCAAGAAGCTTTGTTTTTTGCATAAGGCCCTTGATTTCGTCCCTCAACCATGACATGAGTCATGGGACCCAATTTTATTGTGTAAAACATACTAATAGTTCCCATATTCATTGTTGTAGAACTTCCTCATGAGTATTGAGCGTGAGAAGGCTTATTTTAGGGCTTGGTTCGTTTATTTTCCTTCCCTACAAAATGATACCAGCCCTAACTCCCATATGTGTTGTGAAAAAACTCCTAATGGTTCGTTCTTATGCCCAACTCAAAGGATAAAGATCCCTTATAAAAATTCAATGCAGTTGTTCAAAAAACACATTAGCTCTAGGTTGATTCATATAGAAACCACAATGTACTGTATTGGTCTAGAAAAATACGGAGTAGGTAGTTTCATACACACTATTATGCTTGGACATTCAATCATAAAATTTTATTTTTGATAAAGCATCGTAAGAGTCATTGTTGATTGGATTGTATTTTAATAGTCACATCAAATTCATGTAACTACTGGAAGAAGCAATACATAATAGCTATAGGATTATGTTGGGTAAACCTTTTGTGAAAATAAATGGTGGTTGGATACCATAGAGTAGATCAAGAACATAATTATACCTCCCACTACCTTGTTTTCTAATTCAAATTTGTAATATTGGTGTATTATTTGAGAGGATTTTTTCATGAGAAATTGTGTGGTGGATTGAAATCATACATAGTGGATTGGATCTTATAGGGAACTTATCAAAACCTAAACATATATGTATACGAATTTGGTACAATTATAAAAATAATCATTCAAGGAGGTACTAGTGTCCACACATTTCACATGTGAGAAATTGGATTTGAATCCTTGAAAAGGTTTTGCACAATGTTGGAGTATACATCACTCAATTGGAACTTAAACATAGAGCATGCAATCATAAAATAACACAAGCCTTGAGGTATATAATCATAACCATTTGATGCCTTCTTTCTCGATGATTATCAATAGTGTGAAATACACGAAGTTAGACCCTTGTAATATATTTAATTAAAATTATGTAAATGATGTAAATATGATAGTATGGATTCCTAGTGTGGCACTCAAGTATAAGGCCTGCCTAGTGAATGGATATCCATGTAAGATGTAGATATTGTTATTGGATCATATGGTTGGCTTGTCATGCTAACTTGAAATATTTGTAAATATTATGTGCATAAATAATAAAATGGTCCAAGATGGACGTGTAAGGAGAACTAGAGGGGATATGATTCCACCAGAGGGGAAGAGGGAAGAGGGCCCTATGGGAAACTAATCCTTTGTTTCCAAGTGTTAACATTAGAACTCATCCAAATTTTGTCATGTGATTCGAATAAGCCAACTATCTCCTTTTTAACTATTTCCCAATCATTGAATGCTTGTGTGGCATTGGTGGGAAAAGTCACTTCATGCAGTTATTGAAGCATGGGATTGAATGCGCTTTTGAGACAATTCTGTTAGCTGCTAAAAGTTATTATGTAGTTGTTAGAAGTCCTAAGTTATTCAATGGTTGGAAGAGATGACAGTTGTATTTTCACAACCATCTCATATCCCTTGGATTCAACCTTCATTCTTTCATTCTCTCACGTGGATGTGCACAATGCAAAGATCACCATTATGGTTCAAGATCAATACCATATTGTGTATAACCCAGTAGCTCCAAGAGTTAAGAAAAAAGGTTACAAAAGATATTTGGACATGAAACTTGATTTGAAATTATATCCAAAATAGGTTCTATGATTTCCAAGAGTGAGGAACAAGAGTTTACAGTGTTCCAACACTTTGGTAGTGTCTCCATCTTTAGTAGAATTGTGAAGTAGTGACCTAGTCAACATGAAGGAATAGGTGGAAGGATTCAAATCAGAATCTGTGAGTTCATTTCAGCTCTTTCAAACTTTTATGCATCCTTCAAAATATCCAAAAGATCGGAGGATTGCACACCATATTCAAGAGAAGTATACATAGGGTCTCCAAAAACTAGCAATTCACCTCAAAATCAGCATTTGAAGATAGACTGAAGAACAATTGATGAAAGGAGAGTCTTATTCAACAAGGGAGGCTTGAATGCATTCTTCTGGATCAAATACCTGTGAATATGAGAAATTATAATTCTCATGAACTTCTAGATCCATGGGAGGAGTCACTTCAAGGAGACTTTCTTCAATTAAAACTGATGTTGACTCCACAATTTCTTCTTCATGAATAACTTCATCAGAGATAGTTGAGGGAAACACATATTGATGTTCTAGGTGCACTCTCTAAATTTCTTGAATGATCCTCATTGTTCATTCCAAAATCCTTCTCTAGTCTTGTCCATAGATCCTTTGGGTAATCAACAGAATCAGTAAGGTAGTGCATGTTTGGAGAAATAGTCAGACACATAGACCCAAAAAATCTGTCATAGTCATTAATCCATTCATTTATCTCTTCATAATATTCTTCACAAACTCCAATATATATCTCATAGAGACCACGTCTCTTCAGAGATGCAATCAACATCAATTTCGACTTTGAATAGCTTGTGAATGGAGTAAGAAGAGGAAATGATACTTTTGAAGCCATCTTGAAGTTGTACCTAAAAAATAATCCTACAAATCTAAATGGAAGATAAATGATTTGATCTGACTAATATCTAATACCATGTGTAAATTATAAATCCTTGATGTCATAAATAATTTCATAAACAAGCTAAGGATCTAGGAACACAATTATCATGAAAAAGAATTGTAGAGAATTAGCATAAACACGAAGAATAATTCACACATGATGAATGAATATCAATAATATCTGTCATATTCATTAAATAATAATGAGGTCACACAAATAATACATCCTCATATAGGAAATTTGAATTGGACACAAAGGAAAAGCTTAAAAGTTATTAAATCTCCATCTATGAGTAGATTTTAGGATAAAAGTAAGGCAAGGTGGTTTAGGCAACAACTAGATAAATTTCCTAAGTCATCTTGTCTTTGTAATCTGTGAGAAAAGTTGTAAAAGAAACCTTATCTCATAAACGGTAGTATAATAGCAGAATATGTTCCTTATCTCAGAAAAAAGAGAATAAATCAGGATGAGGGGTGCAATAGTGGATAAAGTATGGAAAGTGTATGTCAAGCAGACAAAAAAAGCACTAGGATGCCAACTAACACTTGGAACATGGGACTATACCCATAGTAAATCAAATAAAGGTTTTTATCCTATGGTTTAGATGGGATTACTATTTCAACAAGTAGAGGCACCCAACAAGGTGGATTTTCCAAGAGAACCGTGGATCAATGAAGAGGATACCTGAGCACATAAGGGTATTTTGTGGAGTAGGTATTGTGGGATTCAAGGTTGTGAGGGATGATTAAAATCCCTATACAAATATGTATGAGAATTTGGCTAAGCATAGAGTGGAGAACATGTTTTTGGAGAATAGAGAGAAGCATATATGTGTTTCCTTCACCTTGGTGGACTCATAGGCTAGATTGGGGGTGACCACTCAGTAGAAAGGGTATATGCTGGAAAGGGTGCCTATAGTTGGGTCAAAAATCACTCTTGCTCAGTTAGTTGCTTGGATTTTCTTAGATAAAGACAAGTGTTCTATTATGTTTCAATGTGAAATATTTTTATTTGATGCCTTTAATGATTGTGTTGTAATTATCTACTAGATGTGTGTTGGTATATTTTATTTCAATTGTGTATATTCATTTATACATCTACACATGTCTTTTAAATATTGTGAAATCATAATTTGTTTGTTGGGAAAAATTTGGAAGCCTGAATCTAGTTAATTGCCCCTCCTATTGGCTGGATTGGGTGAGGGGGACATTATATAGAGGTAATTGAACCCAAAATATTTATCATAGTAATTGCATTATAAATTGGTTGTTTCTATGCATGTTACAATGAGAACGAAATCCTTGGAGTCATTATGATAACATAGATCCCCATAAAAAATTGAGAACAAAGATCAAATTCCATTTTATAGAGGACTTATGTTGGTGATGTGTGTGAGGTATTAACCTTGCGTTTATATATTATTCTAGTATTGGAGTAGATGAATACTTAATCGTGATGAGGCTACAATTTTTTTGAAGAGAAAGCAGATGCAACATGGGTAAAACATAAAATAAAGAAAGGTTGAAGGACCTACAAACCACTAATGTGCATATTCAAGAAGAAAACAAACTCTTGAAGGATAAGATCTAGATGTTCAAACAAAGGATGGAACATCTATAAAAATAGATTTAGACCTCTGTAA
The DNA here is from genome assembly GCA_001517045.1 of Pseudotsuga menziesii. Lineage (NCBI taxonomy): Eukaryota > Viridiplantae > Streptophyta > Pinopsida > Pinales > Pinaceae > Pseudotsuga > Pseudotsuga menziesii. The sequence continues at coordinate 18,605 of LPNX010098712.1, read as the reverse complement.
AATTGTTTTCATTGTTCAATCTAATCATTTTTTTAACTCAATCCTCCATCACTAGTGTCATGAAAGAATGGTACATGTGAATATTTCATTTTGTGGAGTTTGGAGAGAAGGTAATTCAATTAGATAGTTGGAAGGAGGAATGTATCACTTAGATTATTACCCAATTACAATGAGAGTTGAGAGTTGGTAGAGAAGGAGAAATAATTGAAAAAAAATACAAGTTGATATATAAGAAATGAAGGAAGAAAAATAGATATTCCATTGATGTTGCAAAAACCAACACCATAAAAAATACAAGCATGGTAAGCTCATATTTCTTAGACATTTCTCAAGAGAATTTTTAAAACCAAGCCACACTCTTTTCTTATTCTATGGTTTTCTATGATTAGTAACATCCTTACAAAGACTTTCATCTTCTTTCCTCTTTTGTGTAGGAATGTGTTTCATAAAGGGGTATTTAATCAGTAACTCATGAATGCCCGATAGTAAGTTTTATAGTAGATCAATCTATAAATATGTCATTGCATATCTGCATATTTAACATTTTAAACCTTAACATATTAACATAATTTGTGCTAGGATTATAATCCTCCCTTGTCCAATTTGGTCTTTTATGTCTAAATCAGGAGTCATGTCTAAATCAGAAGTCCTTTCAGTCTATTTTTAGACACTAGCACCATTGGGTCCACTTGGCCTAATTGGGGAACATGTACACGTTACTAAAGTATGGGAACACTAATTGAGGCCAACTGCCAGTGACTGCACTTGCATGCATCGGTTTAGGATCCTCCTAGATCAATCCCTACAAATTAGGAGCCACTAGGAGTTCCAATACCAACCTCCATTAGTTAAGCTAAGTTGGTGACTAGTCAAGCTCAGTTAGGAGTCAGTTACATTCAGTTCTAGTCCCTTAAATTTAGTTATAATCAGTTAGTGGTAGGATTGCATGGCTGCATGTAGGTGAGGCGCATTTACTCACCTACATCAATCAATTAGACTAGTAAACACTGGATTAGACACTTGAGTTGTGATTTTGAACTTCAATGAACTCTGATAATGATTTAGACAAGGTCAGTTAACCATTTAGTCAAGTAGAGTCAAATGAATTTGAATTCCCTCACATGGATTTGAATTGCATGAGTCTATTTATCCATTGTAATTCATTGTAATTAATTATCTAATTACTTTTGATTAATAAAATCATTCATAGTTTCAAGCCATTTTTTCACTATTTCATTCTTCAATTGTTGAGTAAAATTGTATGATCTATAGTGTGAGTTGTGTGTTGGTATAGAGATCTATGTGCTCAATTTAATATGGTATCAGAGCCTCGGTATGACAAGGCACTTCTCCTACTATAGATTCATACTTCGATCAAAAAAAAATTTGCGCAAAATTGCTCCTTCCAGTACTGCACCAGAAGCGGAGAATTTACCACTTAATATCCCAAGCAAAGGAATTATTGATCAAGCTTGCTTGATCAACTAAGCTAGTTGTGAAGGAAATTCTAAAAGTGCAGACTATCAATCTTACTTTGTCTACAGGGATAATTTTAGGGGCGAATTTTAGCCCAGTGGGCTATTTTTCCATGTTTTTCTCCCAAAATAGATTCGCCATTTTGCATTTTTTGAAGCCCTCTTTCACCCAATTTTGATGGGGTAAAATTTTTTCACGCCAAAAATCACCAAATTATTATATAAATGATATAAAATCCTTGGAAATTAAAATATTTTTTGAAAAATATCACTAATCATTTTATAGTTGGAATTTTAAGAATTGGTAACATTCGGCAACATTTATACACTTTTAAATAAGTATGGTTCCTCAAAATCATCCCTGTTTGTCTATTCGATTATGTGATTTACAGGTTTATCAGTATCCTTCACTGCATTTGCTACAAGCAGCTCAGTCTCCTTCACTGCATTCACTACAACAACTCACTCCTCTTCTTTGCATTCTAAATGGCTCCTCCAATGGAGCTTCTCACTAATTTCAACTACCATTAGTGGAAGGAGGACATGGAGATGCATCTACGCTCCAAAAGACTCTTCAGACTCACAATGGAGATAGAGGCAGAGCCAATTCATTATGTTGACAAAGAAAAGTACGGGAATAGGCTTAATGAAGCATAGGGATGCTTGTGCTGCTCAATCTCTACAGATATTCTCTTCCACATCAATGGATTAAAGACTCCCAAGCAGGTTTGGAATAATCTTGCTTCCTTATTTGACAATCAGGATGATCTAAAGATCTATTAGCTAGAGAATGAGTTAATTTCTCTTCATCTAGCCAATTTCGAAACACTAAATGACTTCTTCACCAAATTCAAGCATCTGGTGTTCTAGTTGAAGCTGTGCAAGTTTGAGAAGGAGGATGATCACCTCTTCCTTGCCATTCTATAAAAAATTGGTGTAGACTACTCAGTATTTGTATCAACATTTCATTCAGTGAATCTCACTACTCCAAATTGGAGGATGCCTATTATTAAATCCTTCATAGAATCTCTCACTTATGAGCATGACAAGTTGATCCAAATGGGGATAATTCAATCTTCCAAAGATCACGCACTGGTTGTTGGAGGACCTAAGGTAACAAATGATAAAGGAATGCAAAAGGATGAGTCTCATGTGAAGAAAGAGTAGTCAAAGGAGCCTTTAGGTTCAAAGAGAAGCAAGAAGAATGGAAAAGGAAAGACACCCTGTTCTTACTGTGGAAGGGGCTTTCATCCAGAAATATCTTTTATGAGAAGAAGAATAGATGAGATGGCTCTTATTCTGAAGAAACATAACATTACTGTACTTTCTAGCACAAGGAAGGATGACCATAGAGAAGAAACTGAAGAACATGGAGAGACATGCCATGCACGGAAGGCTAGCTGCTCAACAACACATGCCTTCCTCATTGATTCTCGAGCTTCCAATCATATGGTTGCATTCAGAGAATCATTCTCTTACTTGGAGTATTTTGGTGGTCCTAGTATTTAGATGGGAAATAACAGTCAAATTCAAGCTAAAGACAAGGGTTCTATCAAGATTGAACATGGAAAGTTCAAATATGTGCTTTATGTTCCCTCCTTAGCTGCAAATCTATTATCTATATACCAGATGACTCATACTAGCTCTCCAAAGCAAGTGATATTTGGTCTTGACTCAGTGGAGATCACAAATATCTCTACTAGGAACATCATAGCGAAGGGTGCTGCAAATCATGCCTCCAAGGAATATGAGTTCTCACACTTCATTTCATTTTCAGAACCAGTGCACTTTCAACAACCACTTGCAAGGGAAGGTAAAAACATTCCATCTACTTCTTTTGTAGTTTCCACTAGTATTGTAGATCCAGCTGTATCAGTTTATGAGATTGAGATTCAGGGTGATTCAGATCCAGATCCAGTCCCTACTCCCAAGCGGGAAGCTAGGAAGATGTCTGGAAATGCATATGACACTCAGAAGACAAAGAACCTTGCACTATGTCATGCAATCTTACCTCCTTTAGAGAGATGCAACAAAATCCCTGTAAGATGCTACATGGAAAGGGATCAGTCACACTGCATTAAGAAGAATAGAGTGGATCATACACCTCTTCATCCAAAAAGAGGAAAAGGTTACATTCCTCCTTCCTTCCATCATTATTTTGGGAGAAGATGGAGAAGTCTACATGCCATGCCCCAGGATACCTATGCACAGAACATCATGCATGCTACTTCGCTACATCACAGAGATTGCAACAACATATTTTCAATTTTTTCAAACTTGAATCCTGATTCTATCTGCTTAGGTAGAGGGGGGACTTTTTCCCATGTGGTTTTTTCCCCAACTCCTTGTGTTGAGCAGTTACTTTACTTGCTGTAATGGGTGACCTATGGTCTTAGTTACCAAGGCCCACAAATTGTCTAAGTTAGTAGTTAGGGGGGGCGTTAGGACTATAATCCCCCCTTGTCCAATTTGGTCATTTATGTCTAAATTATGAGTCATGTCTAAATCGGGAGTCCTTTCAGTCTATTTTTAGTCACTAGCACCATTGGGTCCACTTCGCCTAATTGGGGAAAATGTACTAGTTACTAAAGTGTGGGGAACACTAATTGAGGCCAAATGCCACTAATTGCACTTGCATGCATCAGTTTAGGAGCCTCCTATATCAATCTCTACAATTTAGGAGCCACTGGGAGTGTTGATACCAACCTCCATTAGTTGAGTTCAATTGGTGACTAGTCAAGCTCAGTTAGGAGTCAGTTACATTCAGTTTTAGTCCCTTACATTCAATTCTACTCAGCTAATGCTAGGATTGCATGGTTTCATGTAGGTGAGGCACATTTACTCACCTACCTAAGTCATTAAACTAGTTAACACTAAATTAGACACTTGAGTTGTGATTTTGAACTCCGATGAACTCTGATAATGATTTAGACAAGGTCAGTTAACCATTCAGTAAAGTAGAGTCAAACCAATTCGAATTTCCTCACATGGATTCGAATTGCATGAGGCTATTTAGCCATTGTACTTCATTGTAATTAATTATATAATTACTTTTTATTAATGAAAGCATTCACAGTTGCACATCATTTTTGCACTATTTCATTCTTCAATTGCTAAGTAAAATTGTATGATCTATCTTGTGAGTTCTATGTTGGTCCACAGATCTATGTGCTCAATTTAATAATTTGGTACTATAATAGGGTCCTTTCCCTCATTACTATTTATAAATCCTACAATATTTTTTATGTGTGTATGCATGACCATCTATATACATGATGTGGCCTCTATTCTCTTCATCACCTCTTTCATTTGGAAATGATGTGTATACATATTTGAATTTAGTCCATATGCTGACAAACTATGCTTATATTCCCCTAGAATCCTCTATTCACCACTAGAATATGATGGACCGATTTAGGCTCCGTAATCAAAGTCGACAAGGTGAGGCCCCTCGGGGTGGGCCACCTTGAGAATTCTTCATTCACAAGGGGGATATGTGTAAATCCTTTTGTGCTCATTCTAGAGATGACACATGTCTTTTATAAAAAATAATAAAATATTATTAAAAATTAAACATGCCGACTCAAATGAAATTGAATATATATATATACAGAGAGAGAGAGAGAGAGAGAGATTAGATAAATTAAAACCATACACATTGCATTACACACTTGCTCAACCTTTCCACTTTAAAATGGGATTTGCACCTCGATAGATTTGATCCTTCTCGGTGCTTTGTAGATTCAATTTTAAGATGGATCTATCCTGGTATAAAATAAATCAAGAAGATGATGAAAAATTAGTCTACTAAGTTAACTTGAGTCATTATCGATTCTATATTACAAGCATATGTTTATGTAAATATGTGTAATTTTTTTTTCATTTTTGGACATATTAATAATTTAAAATGATTTTTAATTATTTTTTTAATCATTTTTACTTGTTTATTTTAGTGAATTTATTTTCATTAAATAGTTTTAGCAATTTAAAATTAAAAAAATTTGTATCTAATAGAAAAAATTATTATATATTCATTGTAACATAAAATTTAATGTTATTCATTATAATATAAATGCAAACAAAGAATTGTAATAATTTTTAGCCTTATTTGTAAAAGTGTGTTGGAACATATTCAAGGAGTGAAATTTTAAAGTGGGTAAGAAGGACTCTCATAATTCCTAGGTGGCAATTTAAAATATGAAAAAATAATAATTTTTTTGTCTTGGAAGAATGACTTGAGGTATCGTTATAACTAATTTGAATATGTTGTAAACATATGAAGGGGAGGAAATCAAATCAGTTTTATGGGTTAGAGTTCTTCTACCAATGACATGCTACTTTCCTTACAAGTTATAACGTATGCGTTTCCATATAGGTGTTGAATACTTAATTGTTAAAATTTCCTTAAAATAATTACTAGAATCGTGGAGAACTCTCTTTTCTTATGTTTTTAAAAATTGTGATGTTAGTTTTAAATTATTTTAAAATTATGGAAGTCATCATTGCTTTAAAATTATGAGATTAGGTATTAGTTCAACCTTTGAGGTCTTAACATAATCAAAGTTTATATGTGTGTCTGTGTATTAATGCAACATTGGGTAAGGCAATGGAAAAATTATAGCAAAAATGAAAGATGTTTATATTTGAAATTGTGATATTTTTTTAAATGTGGTTCACAATCCTAGAGAGAGGTTGTTACATCTATGAGAAGAGTTTTGAGGGGATCACCTGAAGGGGCCTCATCCTATTGGCTTTGATTGCGGAGATTAACCTGGTGAGGACATAAAGTGAGGACCTTATATATGTATGCATAGACAACTGAGGATTTGACCTCGATACCTTTCGCTTACAACTCATAGCTCTCAACCAATTGATCCAACCCTTTGGGATCCATATTTGAAACTATGATATATATCAACAGAAAAGTAAATAAAAATCATAAATAATATTATTTAGTAAAATCATATTGTTGGAATCTGCAGAGTCGAAACTATGTGTGTGCAATTTCATTGGGGATGGATTTGTTGTTTTTGCAGTCTAAACCATGGTTGTGATTCCAAACTGAAGTCAAAAGAAACTAAGTCAAGAAACATGTAATTTGAAATTCTCAATCCCACTAAGAAAATTATGAATTTAAGGAACACACACTATAAGAACATATGTTATTATGAATAAAAATTAACAATCTCGTATTATTCTTGCATCTTTGCCCAATGTCCATGATATCATAGAAGATATCCATTATGCCTAGCACATTTGATACATTTGTTCATGGTCATTAAGCTCAAGAAGCTTTGTTTTTTTTTATAAAGCCCTTGATTTCCCCCCTCAACCATGACATGGGTCATGGGACCCAATTGTATTGTATAAAACATACTAATAATTCCCATATTCATTGTTTCGGTTCACTTGTTCATGAGGTTTTAGCATGATAAGGCTTGTTTTTGGGATTGGTTCCTTTGTTTTCCTTCCCTAGGAAATGATACAAGGTCTGAGTCCCATATGTGTTGTGAAAAAACTCCTAATGGTTTCGATATTCGAAACCAACTTGAAGGATAAAAATCCCTTAGAAAGGATCAGTGCAATTGTTCAAAGAGAACATTAGCTCTAGGTTGATTCTTATAGAGAAACCATAATGTATTATATTGGTCTAGAACACTATAAAGTAGGTAGTTTCATACACACTATTATGCTTGGACATTCAATCATAAAATTATATTTGTGATAAAGCATTGTAAGAGTCTTTGTTGATTGGATTGTGTGTTTATAATCACTTTAAATTCATGTAACTACTGGAAGAAGCAATACATAATATATATGGGATTATGTTAGGAAAACATTTTGGAAAAATAAATTGTGGTTGTATACCATAACATAGATCAAGAACATAATTATACCTCCCAATACCTTGTTTTCTAATTCAAATTTGTAATATTGGCGGATTATCTGAGATGAATTTTTCATGATAAATTTTGATGTTGATTGATATCATTCATAATGGATTGGATCTTATTGGGAATGTTGGACTCACGATTGTCGTTAAACCAATACTCGTAGGTGTTAATCTCCACCACAATCACCAGAGTTAGGATCTTGAGAGGTGATTAGTCCATGTCACGAACCTGACGGGGAGTGTTGAACCCAATGTCCAACAATATCCCCCCCAACACGAGATGGGTGAGTTTCGAGCCCTTCATTAGAGGAAATTTGAGGTCTAAAATGGGATTCCTAAGGAAAATAATAAAATAATAGTTATTCATTTTGGAGGAAGAAAGAAAAAAACTACTTTTTGTGTTCATATTTTCGACATATCTCCCTATGTTTTTACTCAAATTCTGAGAGAGAGAGGTCGTTGGATGTGGAATTTAATTCTGCATCCAACGAGTACCCACACAACATACTTTTGACGGACCCTGCTACACCAAAAGCAAGAAACACCTAAAAAAACGTGATGACGTTTCAGGTATTTCTTGCTTTTGGGGTAGTGGGGTCTGTCAAAAGTATGCAATGTGGGTACTCGTTGGATGCAAAATTAAATTGCGCATCCAACGATCTCTCCCACTTGAAATTTGAGTAAAACTACATGGAAATATGTCGAAAATACGAACAAAAAAAGTAGTTTTCTTTTATGACAAATATGTCAATTCAACCATTATGGTTGACTCATTTTATTGAAATTCTATTGGTTCTTTAATTCCAACTCACAAAATTTATTGTTGGCATATTTTCTTATAAGGCCCATTTTAAACCTCAAATTTCCTCTAATGGACTTGTTTCTCTAATACCAATTATTGGAATATTGGACAATACTGAGAGGGAGGGTGAATCAATATTGATAACTTTTAACAATTAAAACCACTTTTAATTTATTCATTAACACACATGATCAACAAGATACACAGAACAAAAATTTATCATGGAATACCAATTGGGAAAACTACGAATACTTCCTACTATTTCAAAATTATATTTACAAATAGTTTCTTCCTTCTACTACAAATAAGGACGCTTCTACACCCTATTTACTAGCAACTACTGGAAGGAGGCTACCACCCATTGGTTTTATTAGATGCTACTGAAAGGATGGTACAACACCCTAATTACTAGCTACCACTAGAAGGAGGCTATGACCCCCTGGTTTTATCAGCTTCTACTGAAAGGATGCTACATCGCCCCATTTACTAGCTACCACTAGAAGGAGGCTATGACCCCCTGTTTTATCAACTTCTACTGAAAGGATGCTTTGACACCTTATTTACCAGCTACCACTTGAAGGAGGATACCAACCCCTCGTTTTATCACCTGCTACTGAAAGAATGCTTCGACACCCAATTTACCAGCTACTACTAGAAAGAGGATACAACCCCCTTGCAGGCATGTAGCTTGCGCTAGCACCACCCTACCACCCTATTATGTTTTTATCATACTTCCAGTTCTTCTTATGTCTTCAATTTTGTCACTGGTTTCTCATCACTTCCTTGTTCTCTGTCTTCTGTTGCTGCTACATGGATATGGACTACAGAGACACTTTATTCCTCTCAAACCTCTGTCTATAGATACCTGTAATGTGCATCTCACCACTGTCTCTTAAATCTTGGAAATTCGTGTCTTTTAATTTGAACCATCACACAACTTCATCATGACCTTTCACAATAGATGATGTCTTTTCAAACATGTCCCTTAAGAACAATCACTTCTCTGTTTATACAGTCATGCCCCTTTTTATTCATTAACTCTATTTAACATTATTAACTAAATTGTTATTTCTTAATTCTATAGTGTATATTCTTCTTAGATCTGCAATCTATAGGAATAATAGAGTCTATTTTATATATTAGTTTTGTTCCTGTAGCTTATTAATATACTCTATTTTAACTCTGCTTAAATTAATTCTTCTTCTTCTTTAAATAATACAGTCATGTCCATTCTTATTAATCATAACTTTGTTTATGATTAATAAATTTCACTGCTTAATAATTATTATTCTTCATCTAACAATCACATATCTTCATCGCGACTCTTCATAAAAATCCTTCCACAATTTCCTTTCTGCAACGACCTTTCTGCAACAGAAATATTTCCGCAATTTCTTTTCTACAACTATCTTTCTGCAACATGCCTTTCTGCTTCCGCAATTACCTTTCCGCAACGACCTTTCCTACATTTATATTTCCCACAAAATGTCTTTCCACTTCTACAATTACCTTTTCGCAAACTTCTTTCACAATTAACCTTCCGCAATTGCAGGTTGCAGGTTGCGAAAATTCATTTCAACTTTTTGAAACTGGCTTCCGCAATTGCGCATTGTGGGTTGCGGGAATTCATTTCAACTTTTTGAAACCGGCTTCCGCAAATTCCTTCCGCAATTAACTTTCTGCAATTGCGGATTGCGGGTGTGCATTTCCCATATTTCAAAGCTGACTTCTGTAATTATGCCGCCACAATGTTCTTTCCGTAATTAGGTTTTGGATTGCATATTGCAGATTGCGAATGTGCCTTCCAACTTTTTTCGAAATGGGCTTCCACAATATCCTGTCACAAATCTCTTTCCACAACTCCTATGAACCGTCAATCTATCTTCTCTCCTTTGAATTGGACCATCTAAATTTGTCTAATTTACTATTTTCTTTGAAATGAGACCATGGTCATATAGCCACTTCAACAAGTTATAGCCTGACAGGATGGGGTGGGCATTTTCCTTAACCTATGGATTATGGTGGGCATTTCCTTAGGGAAGTTTTGACAAATATTTCCATACTTAGTCAATTTCCAAAGTTTCAAAAAATTGCCATACTTTTCTAGAATGATGTCAGATTTCAACACTGACTTCATGATAGCATCAGAACACCATCACGTGTCTTTTCAATTTCATCACACATGCCACATCATCATGCATGCCATGTCATCACTTCCTTTGTTATTCCTTTGTCTTAGCCTGAGTTTGCCCTGCCATCATGTCCTTGGTTATTCCTTTGTCATTACTGAACTCCTTTGACATCAATGAAAACTATATTCAATAGGGAACTTATCAGAACCTACACATATATGCATAAGAATTTGGTACAATTATAAAAATAATCATTCAAGAAGGTATTGATGTCCACACTGTTTCACATGTGAGAGAATTTGGATTTGAATCCTTGAAAACATTTTGCACAAAGTTGGATTCTACATCACTCAATTGGAACTTAAACATAGAGAATGATATTATTAAATAACACAAACCTTAAGTTATATAATCATAACCATTTGATGCCTTCTTTCTCGATGATTAACATTAGTGTGAAATAACCCTAGTTTGACCCTTGTAATGTATTAAATGAAAATTATGTAAATGATGTAAATATGATAGTATAGATTCCTAGTACTGATCCGGATTTATGTTAGAACGAAATGAAAGAGCATATATATATTCACATACATAGATATATGGGGATAGACACAATGATACAGTAAACTTAGATTCTATTAAATGAATGAAATAGAACAAACTGTAAAACAAAACTAGCTAGAATGTTGGTAGTTGTATCTTTGAGAATAGTTGTGGCGGCTATGCTCATTCATGACAAGTTGAATACAGAAGGAGTCCAAAGGGCCTTTTATCATAAATCCTTTGAGAGGAAGAAACCCTAAACCTAACCCTAGGATATGAAGCATCACAAAGTTTATGGCACAAGGTGGTTAGTTGTATTAATTCTTGCACATGATCTAGGAACTAGGAATCAAAATCATCAAAGAATAATTGACAAATACTCATGAATTGGAAATAATTGGAACCAGAATTGGTTTCCTCTCTGTATATTTAATAAACAATAAAGGGTTACGATTCCAATGCTGAGAAATGGCTTAACTCCATGAAGAATTTGAATACCTAAGGAGACAATTTGAATTCAGTGAGTGAGTCTAGCTTAACTGATTCTCAACCATTCAATCTCACTTAGTTAACCACTTGACCAAAACCCTAATTGACTCACCAAACCCTAACTGAAGTCGAATTGCAATAAATGACTGAATCTCAACTGAAGGAGATCAAACACATGTCATAGCAATCCAACCATCAAGTGCTAGTGCTCCATGACTTCAATGAACCCCAATGAAGTTAACTAAAGCTGAACTGACCATCAGAAGTTGGTGGAGGCACCTTGTTGACTCCAGTTCATTAAATAATAATAAATAATCATTAAATAATATATTTAATGACTGGAGGTGCCTTAACTGACTGTAACTGATTGGTTGAATTGATTGGAACCACCAGTTAGCAATTAGGTGCATTAATTTCACACAGATCACCCCCGGAGTGTTCCAGTTAGCCTCCTTGACTGTAGGAGAAGGCTAAGTTAGACTCCTTGATTGTAGGAAGGCGTGGGTGTGACTGGATGATGGCAATTAATGCTCCACTGATGTCAATTAAACTTAGGATAGTGGTTTAACCAGGCCAATTTGACCGAAAGAGTGTGTATGATGGTAGATGTCTCCAATACCCCCCCTTAAGCTATACTCAGGAAGAGTTAGAAAACATAGATGCATAAAATGCTAGGGCCCTAGCAACAAAGGCCATAGGTCACCATGTACAATAAAGTAACTGCTTAATATAACCAAGGAAATAGGGAAAACCTCATGGGAAAAATACCCCCCCTCAAACTAAGAAGTAAATCAAGAATTGGTTCTTCTATGCAGCAGCATCCTGAGACTGTGCATGTGAACCTATGAATCCAAAATAAATGAATATGTCTGGAGGAATATTCCACTTTGGAAGAAAAACAATGCACTCAACTGAATCAGAAATATAAACAGCTGCACAGTGAAAACTGGACCCATGCAGAGCAACTGAAATCATCTAAAGAGAGAGCAAAGGTTCTTGAGGATTCGAACCATATGTGGAACACTCAAGAAACCGATATGTTGCAGCCTTGAACAACAAACCATGAGTGGTAAAATCAGCCCCAATGTTTAGGAGCAAGTGTCCAAGCGGATGCAGAATGTCTTCCTCTTTACTAGTTCTGTGAGGAGATGAGCTTGTCACCAAAGGTAGAGAATCCCTGGGACTCTGGAGAGCGAAAGCTAGAGCTACATAATCTGATATAGATTCTGAAATAGCTAATGAATCACAAAATAAAATATCAGCAACCTCATAAGAGGAAACTAACACCAATCCCCATCAGTAAATTTGAAGAACAACTGCGGTACTTGTTTTTTCACACCGGAATCGGTGAGAGCAGCTACAAGCATGACTGAAAGCTCTTGGATTTTAAAATATGAACAAAATAATATCAGATAAGAATGTAAATCAGATCTAAATAAGTTCACAATAGATCCAAATCTATGAAATGAAATCAAATCCCCAACAACAGTTTTGTAGGAGACTTGCGGTACTTGTTTCTTCACACCGTTGATGAGAACAGCTACAAGCAGTACTGAAGGTTTATGAAATTGAAATTTTGAACCAATAAATATCATATCAGATCCAAATAATATCATATCAGATCCAATAAGTTTCATATCAGATCCAAAATTATGGTCAACCGAGACGGTGGATGCACAGTTGTCTTTTTCTTTAAAATTCTGAATTTTGGTGCATGCAATCCTGCAGGATTTTGCTGGAAGATATAGATCATGGGGAGAGAATGTGTCACTCTTATAATCTGATATTTCTTCCAAAATATCCAAGTTTTTATATATTTTCACACCAGCAGCAACATTAGAGGCAGAAAAATCAAATTCCTCTTCACTTTCGGAAGCAATTACTGGTAAATTTTGCACAGAATTCAAAGGAAAATCATCGGTGAATGTTTGCATGGAAGTGCAGCAATATTTTTATTCAATATCAGAGATTCGAATGTCTTCTTCTATTTCAGCAATATGAGAAGATGATATATCAGAGATCTCATGAAATTCCGGAGCATCAGGAGAAGGAGTCACTACATGGAGACTTTCTTCAATTCGAATTGAATGTGTAGAAGATTCTCCTTCATCTTCATCTTGAACAACTTCATCAGAGAGAGTAAAGGCCGAGAATTTTGAGTGAAGAACTCTTGTGGTGCTGGCTGTGGTATCCAAATTACTATTATGATCCTCATTGTGCTTGCCAAAGGTTCTGTCCAATATTGGCCAGAAATTCTTTGGGTATTCAGCAGAATCAATAAGGTAGTACAAGCTAGGAGAAAGGGCCAAACATATTGCTCCAAAAGCTCTATCACCATCATTTAGCCAGTCATTCTAATTCTCATAAGACTCTTTTCCAAGTCCTAAAGACAGCTCATAGAGACCTCATCTCTTCAGAGATGTGGGTGAAATCATGAAGTTGGGTGTCTATTCCGTGACAAATGCGCTTCCGAAATCGTGTTCTAGAATCTTTCGGCCGAACTAATAATATTTTCGGCCGAAATAATGCAAACTTTTTTGGCCAAATATTTGTTTTTTCGGCCGAAAGATAAAAGTTAACGCCGTACCTCGTACTGAACGGTTTGCACAGTTTGCCGGGAAAATCACGTCCGGCTAGGACCGTTGGTCTGATTAATTTTTCGGCCGAAGAATTATTCGGCCGAACAAACTTTTGGCCGAAGAATTATTCGGCCGAACAAACTTTCGGCCGAATAATTATTCCGTCGAAAGAAGTTTCTATATATACAAACGGAAGATTACTGTTAAACGTTTTTTACGCCCGCGATGATGATGATTAGGTTGGAAATAGTTATTTGCAGGGGCATGTTGATCATGGTTTGGCTTTACGTTGGATGAGGATTACATTTGTGGCGCTATGTTTGATCGATGTTATTGGAGGCGCTGCGTTTGTACGCTGGTGGACGAGACTGTGGTCTTTTTTCCTATGTTCTTGCTCGGGTTGCTGTGGTGGCTGTTCGTTTAGGATCGGGCGGCTCTGTCGGCTGTGGTGGCTGTGACTTTTTCCCTTTGTTCTCTGCTGGTGGCTATTTTTCTTGGTAGCTGTTTCACTATTTTAGCTGCTGCGGTCATGGTGGCAGTGACATTGGTTTTGTTCCGCATTGGTTGCTGCTTTCGGTCGGCCTTCTGTTTCCCGTTGCTGCGGCTGAGGTAAATACACTACCCATCTGCCCCTGTTCTAATTTTAGAAATGAAAAAAATATATAGTTTATGCTCAGAAATGCAGAGTTACATCATTTTGAATTACTCCTGTATAAAAAAGCTGATATAGTCCATGATAAAGTGTAAAAAACTGTTTATTCCATCCCTTTTTTTATTATGAGATCACTTCCTTTTTCATTTATATGTGGCCTCCTCAATCAACAGACACAATTCCCTTACCTTTCTTTTGATGGATTAGCTCTGTGAAAATATCCGCTTGTATGACTGCTACGCTATATTCTATTAATTTTTATTTTATTTTATGAATCTGATTCAGTTTTGACTTCGGGTTTAAGCCCTACAACCATTAGATATGGAATACTGTATTTTAAAGATGATGTTTTTTTTATTTTGGCCATAGACCGAGAACTGGGTCTTTATAGGTTTTACCCCCACCGAGTACTTTATACCATTTTTTCCCTTCGGTCGTTGATATAGATATATAATTCTAGTTTGTACAGTGTTTTTGGCTTTGTCTTTCAACTAGTTATGTATCTAAGTAAATATATTGGTTTATGTTGCATATCTCCAGATAATGATCCTTATTGATGTGGCTTTTTTTTCGATGAATTAGCTCTGTGAAAATATCCGCTTGTATCACTGCTACACTATTCTCTAGTAATTTTAATTTTTTTTATGAATCTGATATAATCCTTATTGATGTGGCTTTTTTTGTCTTTTTTTCTAAATTTTTAACTATATTTATGATATTCAATTTTCAAATATCATCAGCAAAATTAATAGATGAAGCCTAGGATCTGACTTCTGTATCTAAAAATATAATAGTACGTCTGTGACAATTTTCATTTTAACTTCTAAACAGCACTCTATAAATTTTTGTGCTTCGCTCTTAAACTGACTAAAATTGTCAGTTCTCTCTGTCATTTATATGTGGCCTTCTCAATCAACAGACACAATTCCCTTACCTTTTTTTCGATGGATTACCTCTGTGAAAATATCTGCTTGTATGACTGCTACGCTATATTCTATTAATTTTAATTTTTTTTATGAATCTAATATAATCCTTATTGATGTGGCTTTTTTTGGCTTTTCTTCTAACTTTTTAACCATATTTATGATATTCAATTTTCAAAGATCATCAGAAAAATTAATAGATGAAGCCTAGGATCGGACTTCTATATCTTCAAATATCATAGTACGTCTGTGACAATTTTCATTTTAACTTCTATACAGCACTCTATAAATTTTTGTGCTTTGCTCTTAAACTGACTAAAATTGTCAGTTCTAACTCTCTGTCATTTATATGTGGCCTCCTCAATCAACAGACACAATTCCCTTACGTTTCTTTTGATGGATTACCTCTGTGAAAGTATCCGCTTGTATGACTGCTACACTATATTCTATTAATTTTAATTTTTTTTATGAATCTGATATAATCCTTATTGATGTGGCTTTTTTTACGTCTGTGACAATTTTCATTTAACTTCTAAACAGCACTCTATAAATTTTTGTGCTTCGCTCTTAAACTGACTAAAATTGTCAGTTCTAACTCTCTTTCGCTGATAGAAAAATCTAAACCTTTGAAGAAACCATAACTACCATGCAATTTCAGGGATAATAATTGAAGTTGATTGTAACTGGTAATTCCAGAAATGTGTGTTGTCTGGTAGCATAGTGTGGTGGGTAGGAATGGTGGTTGATTGAATATAATATAATCTCTATCTGATGTAAGTAGCCTCTCATGTATGTGTTATAATGTTCGTATGTTATCTAAGATTGATATATAGTAAAGTCATTTAATTCTTTCAAACTTGGTGTTTGTATTATGTTTATGTCTATAGTCTTAGTGTACCCAAGTTTCATTTTAATCAGCTGGATATATTTGACTGTTTAGGTTCTCATCTAAGATTGCTGAAATTTGATTAGAACTCATTGTGTTTGTCATTCTTATCTTGAAATATTCCATTTGGC
>LPNX010098702.1:105973-125228 GCA_001517045.1 Pseudotsuga menziesii | reverse complement strand
AGCTTTCTGGAAGGGAGATGCCATTCTTCTCCAGGAGATTGGTCAGCATGTCTATCTGCTTTTTCATACAAGAGCTTTCAGAGTGATTGCCCTTATTGCAGTATACGCACTTGTTCATTTCACCTTTGTTCTTCTTCTTCTGGTTATTCTTCTTGGGACCTTGTTGATCCTCTGGAGACTGTTTCTTGTCTCTCTTTTGCTCAGGTGGCTTTTTAGCTTTCTTTTTGCTTTTTGAATCCACCCTCGAATCTCCAGCAATCAAAGCTTGATCTTTGGATGGTTTGATGGTGCCCATCATCACCAGCTTGTCCTGTTCTTGTGTGAGAGATTCCATGAAATCTGCAAGGCTAGGCATCTTCCAGGCTCGAGCTGTCAGTTTTGTGGCATAGAAGGTCGAAACAAACACTGAATAATCAGGGCCCAGCTTCGAGAGGATGTCCAGTACGAGCTGATCATATTTCTTTTCAATACCACACTGTTTCAGCTGCAAAACTAGTGCTTTGAACTTGGAGAAATATAGCTGCAGGGATTCAAAGCTTTTTGGACTCAGAGAAATCAGCTCATTCTCAATTTGATGTCCCCTCATCTCATCTATCTTTCCAAAAATATCAGCAAGCTTCTCCCATACTTCATTCGGTGATGTCAATCCATTGAGATGGAAAAGGAGGTCTCTGGAAATACTCAGGCACAGGAGGCCATAAGCCTCATCCCTCCTGTTGTGCCATTTTATCTTCTCTGCAGCTGCATTGGGCTCTGCTTCTGTTGCCATAGTCACCCTGTAGAGGCCTTTTTCTCTCAACAGTATCTCCATCTCTGCTTTCCTTTCAAAGAAATTGAAGGGAGTCAAGATAGTTTTCTGTGATTGATCCATAGCTCTAGAAAATCTGTCCCGGCTGTCAGTAGAAGGCTCCCAGTCTTTGATGTCGAACCTGCAAAACAATTTTTGAAGGAGAGAAACAACCTACAATGGCTCTGATACCATGTGGAAATTAATTCCAGCAATAGATTAATTTTACTCACAACAATTATCAATTGATCATGCAAAATTGTTCACAAAAGAGACTGAAAATGGAGCTGTAACACTAAACTGTATTATGTAAGTGTACAATAGCCAACCCTGTAATATGATAGGCTGCTGAATAAATATAATACATGAATAAATCAAATTCATGAGGAAGCATCCAAATCTAGCATAAAGCAGGCTTACCAAAAATAAGCAAATCCCCCATAGGTGTAAAATTTGGATCCCAAATCTGTCATGGAGCTCACGAATTGGAAAAAAGGCATAGGCAAGCTAAAGAGTGGTGGAATGGCAGCTCATACATGCTTTTGCATGTAGAAAAGAGAGGAGGATGTGTAGGACAAAAAACAAGTTCACCTCACCTAGTCTAGCTTTCCCATGTGCCTTAAAACACTGAAAAAGCAGGAAATAAAGCAGAAAAAGCAGATAGGCACCTAGGAGGCCAGGAATAAAGCAGATTTGATTCCTAAGGCTTTCCCAAGTGCTACATGAGTCAGATATGGCAAGTTTGACCTCTATGGATAGGCAATTAGCAACTTGCACAAGGTGGGACACATGAACTAGGCAAATAAGACAAAAATAAATGAATTAATGTCTAAGTGGGTAAACTATGGGTTGATTATTCTAACACTTTAACTAAGGCATATGCTTGCTTTTCCATTATATTATATTTCAGCTCTGAGTCTCTTAATTTTTTACTGAAGAATGAAATTGGTTGTTCCAAATCATCTGAGTTCTTTTGTAATAATACAGCAGCTATAGTGTCTTCTGATGCAAATGAGAAAATTGCAAAATATTTTGTATAGTCAGGAGCTATCAATACTGAGGCTTCTATTAATGCCTTCTTTATGGCTTCAAAGGCTTGTTTATCCTGTTTATACCATTTAACCTCCCTATCCTTCTTAAGCATCTCAGAGATATGCTTAATTATTTCTGCAAAAATGGGAATAAACCATCTTAAAAAGTTGATTTTTCCAATCAAAGATTGAATTTATTTTTTATTTCTAGGAATACTCATTTATAAGATAGCCTTTACTCTCTCTGGATCTATCTTTATTTCTTCAACAAAAACAATATGTCCTAACAATTTTCCTTCTGTCTGAGCAAAGTGAGACTTTTTTGGGTTTAATGATAAACCAAACTTTCTGCATTTAATAAAAATTTGTCTTAAATGTTTAAGATGATCTTCATCAGACTTGGAAAGACTATGATGTCATCTTGGTATATCACTACAAATTTTTCATTTTCACCCACAAAAGCTAGCACCTGCATTCATAAGCCCAAAGTGCATTTTTTCATACATAAACGTCCCCCATGGAGTTGTAAATGTTGTTTTTTCTCGGTCCTCCGGCTGAACTGCAATCTGGTTATAACCAGAAAATCCATCAATCATTGAAATTTTGTGAGATCCTACAACCCTCTACAAAATCTGATCTATTTTTGGTAATGAATAGTTATCCTTGAGACAATATCTATTCAAGTTACGGAAGTCTACACATAGTCTTATCTCTCCATTCTTCTTACGTACAGGCACCAAATTCGCAACCCAAGATGAATACCTTAGAGGTACAATAATTTTTGCATCTAGTAGTTTTTTTACATCTTTTTCAATTATTGGCAGCAATGCTGGGTTAAGCCTTCTAAGATTCTATTTAAAAGTCTTAGTATTTGGTTTTAGAGAAATTTTGTGCTGAATTATGCTAGTATCATATGTTTTTAAATCATGATATGACCAAGCAAAAATATCCCTATATTCTTTCAGCAAACCAACATATTTTCTTCTTTCTTCATCTGACAGCAATTTTGACAATTTTATCATCTTAGGCTGATTTTCAGAACCAATATTATACTCCATAACATTCTCCTTAGTAGTCTGCAGGGTGGGTTTTATCAGTGTATCATCTTTTGAAAACAATATTTCTAACGGAACAAGTCCCTTAGGAATGAAATTCCCTTTTAACTCAACAATTTTGTCATCAGCAATTGAATTATTTCTGCAAGGTTCATTTTCTACCCATTCTGAATCTTGTTCATGATCAACTGTATCATCTGAAAATTCACCTACTAATTCCATAAATTCTTTTATTTCCTGATCATCATTAAAAACTTTCCCATGTTTGATATTATCTAGGACAGCAGTTCTGTACCTTACATCAATTGGATATTTCAGATGAGTTACCTTTGGAACCTTGAAATAGGCTACTGCTAAGGCTAGGGAATCAGCTGTCTTGTTATATTCTCTTGGGACAAAAGTTATATTGAAGGCTATGAATAAATTTTCAATTAGATCCCAAACCGCATTCCTATAAACTTTCAATAAATACTTCTTTACTTGGTGAACCCGTTTTACTTGCTAAATAACTAATTCGGAGTCGCCAAATACAGCAAGTTCTTTAATACCCAAGTCTTTTGCTGCTCTTAACCCAAGAATAAAGGCCTCATATTCAGCAGTATTATTTGTTCTTTTAAATTCCAATTTGTACATAAGGGAAATAACCTCACCTCCAGCTGAAATCAATAATACTCCTGCTCCTGCCCCCTCTTTACTTGATGCACCATCGAAATACATCTGCCACAACCCATCTGGTTCCTCTCTCTTTACCTAAACTGGGATATCTTTTTGTACTTGTAAAACCCCTTCAATTTCATCATTTAATTGCAACATACAAGAACCAAGATTTTCATCAATTGAATAGATCAGATGATTATTAGGGTGTCCACTATCACTTACCAAATATGCCATCTATACCTCTCTGTAAAGTCTTCTTAATTCTCCTCCAAATACTAGAATTGTAGCATATGAAAGATCCATTTGCAGAGTTCCTCCCACTTTCTTTGCCCAGCATCTAGACAATAACATACCAAATTTGGGAGAAATATCTACTACAACAATATCCATCAATACACTCTTCATAGGTACCTGGGTTAAATTCACCACCAGATCCTTGATTACCCCAATACAATTCACTGCCCTAGAATCAAATGCGTACAAATCATGGTATGGTTTAGTAACACTCAGTCCTAAAGCTTCCATGACTACTTTTGGCATGAGGTTATGTGAAGCTCCTGAATCTAGCAGAAAATTATGCAATAGATGATCATGTACTAAAAAGGTTACATAAAAAGGAGGAGGATATTCTGAATTATCATCAGGCTGATCAAAATTTTTTGACCCTACAATAATAGTTGGTTTTTCATCTTGCAAATTGATCTCATCAGATGGGATAGGAGTAGAATTCATTGCATTTCTAAAAGTTTTAAAAGTTGCTTCCCTGTAAACTTTACTCTTAATCAACTCTGTTAAAGGTACAGGGATTTTCACTTTTTTAAGCTCATGCTCGAAACTAAAACCAATTATAGCTTTATTCACCTCCTCAACATTTATAACTTCATCTTTTCTTTCATTTACAACTTGTTTTTTATTTGAAGACATATTTTGTTTAGTAGGATGAGCTTTCACCAATTTCTTAGCTTGCACTGCATGTTTTACTCCTGATCTTAGACCATATGATTTTTGTGGTATTTTCTGACAAAATTCAGGCATAGACATCTGATAGTCATCCTATTCATAATGATCTATTTCTGTAGCATACTGATAATCAGATCTAGTCATAAAATGAGAAGAAAAATCACCATCAAACTAACTAATATTATGTTCTTGCTCTTCTAAATCATCTAACTCCCCCTCATCTATTTCATATGATTCATCATCTCTGACATTATTATTTTGAAAAGGAGGTTGAACCCTTTGTTCTTCATTTTCTCGCCTGTCTCTCTGAATATCATTATTTCGTCTTTCTCTTGGCAAGAACCTAGGAGGAAAAGGTCTTCTAAACTGATTCTGATTTCTTTCACCTTCAGGTATGGGTTTATTCTGATTTCTATTTCCCATTTCCAACCTATCAATCTTAGCAGACAATTTTTTTATGATTTTATTCATTTCATCCATTTTGTTATCTGATGATCGTCCTTTATGGTTGGATGTAATGATTTCTTTTTTACCCTTTTTGTCAACAATTTGATGTTTTGTTTCCTCTTTGAGTTTATTTGAGGCTAAAATATTTGACTCTACTTCTAATGCTGCATTTTGCATATTTTGAAGTGACACTGATTTTCTTTCTCTTAATAGCAAAGAAAACTCATGATCAAATGAGTTTGCATAATTTAACTTTGCTGCTGTCTCAGTAGGTTTTATTTCAGCTGGAATCCTACTATACATTTTATTGAATCTTTTGGAAAAATCTCCCACAACTTCATCCTTTTTTCTCTTTAATGATCCAAACTATGTCATGTAATACAAATAATCTTTTGTGTCCCCCCACTTTCTCATAAATGCTTCTTCTAAAGCATCTATGCCATCTATTGAGTTTGGTGGCAATTCCCTAAACCATTTTCTAACCTCACCATCTAAACTTTGAACAAAAACCCTCATCCAAACATCCTCATGTTCAAAATTGTGATTGTCTGCATAACTGCAAAATGTATTCCAGTGTTCTTCTGTAGTAGCATCTCCCTGGCCATTAAATCTTGGAAGGTACTTCTAATAGTCTCCTGCTGAGAGAGCATTGAGAGGCTGGGGTAAAACAAGTGGGGCATATCTTGCTGCTACCATAGCAGCCATTCGATTTTGAGGCTGAGCCATTTTAGGATTGGAAATGTTTAAATTTGTATTAGACTGAAGGCTGCTTGACTGTTGTGATGAGGGAGACAAATTACCAGGATTTTACTTATTCATTGGGATGGTTTTAACCAAAGGAATATGGGTTGAAAATAAAGAGGAAGCTCCTATTTGCAATGATTCTAGTTTAACCTTCTTTGATAGCAAAGGATTTGTAAATACGTCAAAATTGTCAATTTGGGAAGGGGTAAATAACAGGTCTAACTCTTCTCTTCCTTTCTCTGAATGTGGGTCAAAAGAAGGAACTGGAATAGATGAGGATTCAAGGATCTCCAAGGCTGCAGGATGTTTGAATTTTTCTGATGAAGTAGAAATTAAATTTCTCCTAGCCTCCTTTAACAACTGCTCAGGATCTGAGACTCCTGGATTTAAAGGGGATGAGGGATTTCCTCGAGTTCCTATCTTTTTTGAAGCCACTGTAACTTTTTTTTTAAAGGTGACTAGATGTAATCTATAACAGATCTAACTGATTTTGTTCACCCTACAAAATCAGTTTCATAATAATGTTGATTACCCAGAGAATATGTCCTTTCCTTTCTTTGTCCCCGGCAACGGCGCCAGAAGATGTTATCCCTAAAGTTGAACCTAGACTACAATGGTTCAAGCTTAAGGAAATATTTTTCAAACATATAAATCAATGAATTCAAAATGAAAACTGGGTTGGTATGTTATCAAAGCTATAAGAAAATCACAAAATCATTAAAGAACTGTATAACATAAAACAAGATACAAAATCCCATATCAAAGGAACTACGATCATGAAATTATGAAATGAGACTGTCTATGTTTTTTAAAAGTTTAAAAGATAATTGTATTTCAACATAAGAATCATTGCAATGGGATTCAATGGACCATATACAAGATAAATCATAAGAAACACAATTTATAAGATACACAGACAAATCATAATCATGCTCATATCAAGTTAGAACCTGTATTGAAGATGTAGAGTATTTCATGTCATACAGAAGGTTATCAAAACTGGATCTTCATAACTCCAATTGCCAACATGTGTCTCATCTAGAGACTCTCCTTAAATACAAAATATTTGTTTGTTTAAGCTAACTATAAGATCCTACTTCTATGGATCGAGCCTTCTCAAAAATAGGGAAGTCAATCCCCTTTAAACAGTATTTAAGTACAAGTGTAATATAAAAAAGACATATGTCAATAGACAACATTACTTCAAAAGAAAACTACAATTCAACATCTAAAATCTTTTGGAAGCCTTTGCTAATATAGCTAAATCACTTAAAACCTAGGAACGCTTCTGCAATCTAGCAAATTCAGCATCCTTGTTGTCCTCCTTATTCTGAGCTTTGATGAGTTCAAGTTGCTTCTGAATAGTTCTTTTTTCCCTTAGAATATCTTTAGATATTGTCAGCAACTTTTGATATTCTGTCTCCTTATCCTCTAGATCTTCTCAAATTATTTTATTGGCTATCATCAACTTTTCCTTAATGTTTTACAGATACCTAGTTTGTTCTTTGTATGTCTGCAAATACTTCTTAACTTTGTTTAGTTCTAGAGATATTTCCAGGTATTCTTCTTTCATATGGAATTCTTCTTCCTATAGAGTCCTTGATGCTGAGCAATCCCCTGAATTAACTTGCCTGTTTGCGCAAAAGGCTTCAGGTATAGACCCTCCAACTCCTTGAATATCAATAAATTTCTCAATATATGAAAAATATTGATCCTTAGATGTATGTATAGTTTCTTGACTGAGAGCATCATCTATCATTACAATTTCCATTCCATCTTCATGTGTTGATCTCTTCTCTGTCTGCAGCTTCTTTCTTAACCTGGTTCTTGGCTTCATATCCCTGTTCTCTGTCTTCAATAACTAATTACGAACTTCACTTTTTGAGGCTATATTTTTTAGCATAACACTCAGTTTTTCAGGGTTTTCATTTGTGCATGAAGCTTTAGGACACAAACCTTCCTGAATTGGTTTCTCTGTAGTATCCTTTCCTTCTTCTTCAGCAATTTGAATTGGTTTTTTGTGACTTGTTGTTTGCTGGTCTGAATTCTCCATCATCCTTTTTCCTTTCTCTTTAGGGTTTTCTTTGAACCCTAGCTCTGTCAATAGAGCTTCCCAGGTTCGTCCTTCCTTATGCAACTATGATAAAATCAATAGCTTAATCAAACCCTAATGATAGACAGGTCGAGCAGTATGCTCTGGATGGCCCTGAACCCTTGAAATCATATTTTGAAGGCTTTTTAATAAATTTAATGGGAGATTGAGTTGTATACCTCCATTAAGGTGAATCAGCAACCTTAAATGGCAGTTAAGCACTCTGTCATACCGGCCATCGCATGTGATATAGTTTTGTACCATCTCTAAAGGAATCTTCCAACTTGGCTTTATTTTGCTCACATGGATACCTTTTTTCCAATCTAACTTCTCAAATCCTTGCATCAAAAATTCACTGTAATCCCCTTGTAAATCCTGTTGTTTAAACCGTCTCTCCCCCTGTGCCAAAACATCTATTGCTTCAGCAATAGAATCTTCATTTACCCTAACCGTTAAGCTTTCAAGCTGAACTTTTTCATCTTTATAGTTTTTAATAAAATACATGGTTACCTGTGAGTGATAACCTTGTAATTTCTCACAAAAGGTAAACCATCTGGCCTTCTTCATTAATTTGGCTGATCTTGGAAATTTCATTATCCACTCTGTATTATTTGGCTCCAACCTGCAAATTAAGCCGCCTGGATTTCTTTTTACCACAACTTCTGGATCTTATTCCTCTGCTGTCTTCGACATTTTTAAAACCCCTTCACACTATATCTTTAAAAGGGAATTTATATTCCAACAGCTCGCTTTGAAATTCAGGGAAACTTATATAATATAATCTGGCCCTTTTAAAATACAATCATTCAGAGTTTGAAAACAAGCCCTTGCTGTTTCAAACCCTAATTTTGTTGTTCGTGAACAATGGACGCTGATAGTATAAAAACAGGTCTCTGAATGTCCTTCTCCCAGTTAACCAGAGCATTTAGGCAAAATAACGAGACATATTTTAGGGAAAAAGGATGACTTATGTTGACCCTGCCATGATTAGTACTAATACTCATTGCATGGAGTGCTTTTAATTTCAAAATGAAAACAGTTGTACAAGCCCATGAATGACACGATAAACTTCATAATTTTGTGGAAAGGAGTTCTTTTAAGGCATATTCATACCAAGTACCGAATAACATGAATATAACCATAGTTCATTATCCCCTTTATATTTCATGGTACTTATGAATAACAATTTTTTTAATAAAATACCCTTTGAAACTATGCTGCCAGTTCGTGAAATGCTACCAATTTTAACAATCCAATCTATAATATAAAATCTCTTGCACATACATAGGTTCATGGATTTAAATGAGTGAAGATTTTGGTGATTCAAAAGACTAAAAGAAAACCATAATGGCATTCAATAAAAAATAAGGCGTAAAACAAAGCGAAAATTTAAAAATAAAAACTCATCGCAATCAAAGATCTTAAGGTAAAAGGTCAAACAACCTTAGAGATAACACTCCCATTCCGGTAAAGTTACCATCGAATATTCCAAAATTCAATGGGAAGCAGGGTGAAGATCCGCGGAACCATGTTATGACTTTTCATTTGTGGTGTTCCTCAAACTCTCTCATGGATGATTCCGTTTGGTTACGACTCTTTCAACGAACTTTGACTGGTACGGCCGCGAAGTGGTATATTGAACTCCCACAACATTTGTTTATGGATTTTGGCTCATTGGAAACCATATTTATTACGCACTTTCAGCTCCCTATTCATTATGAAATGGGCACTGATCTTTTAACTTCTCTATGACAGAACACCTCCACCCACATTTCTGACCATATTCATGAGTGGAGAAGGCGGAGAAGGCTTATTAAGGCCCATATTTTGGATCAGTTGTTAGCTGATTGGTTCACTAAGTCCTTGTTGCCTCCTATTTCCCGAGATGTGGCCATGGGTGGTACCGTTACCAAAGAGCAGGCTATTAGTTGGGCTCAGTACCTAGAATTGGTTTATTCCCAATCTGGGACTCTTTATGACCTGTTTCCTCAAGCTCCTCAACAAAAGTAACTGACCCTGCCAAGCCATCAACAAAAGTAACTGTTGACGGGATTGTTGGTTCAATCCAGTCCCCATCCACAGTGAAACCTGCCAAGAAAACCCAACCCGCTACTCCTTCGATTCCCAAGGTTTCTACCGAAGTCAATTCTATTCAAAGTAATCAAACCTCAGGTAATAAAAAGAAAGGTAAAAATTGAAATAAAAAACCTGGAAACCAGTAGGAGACCCCACAATCAACCCATAATGACAACAACACATGGAAAAGGAAGGCTAAATACCCTTGTCTGTTATGTGGTGGTGAACACTTCTCAAAGGAGTTTCCCCATCGGGACGAGATCTCCTAGTTTTTGAAGTCTAACCCCGCACCTACATTACTTACGGATCCTTTTCCCTCTCAACAATAGCTGGTAGACCACATGTCAAACCAGGGTAACTCTATTTCATTGAAGGAAATTCATATGATGTCCTCAGATACCATCCATCTGCAAACTCGAAGCCAGAATTATGATAAACTCGTAGATAAGCAAGAAGATCAGTCTTCTTCAGGGAAAGCTCCCTCCACTAGTTCTCAGGAATCCTCGTCTACTGTTCCCTTGTCCATCGAGAAGCCTACTCTCGACATGATTTTGTGCCCACCAAAGAGTACTCTTCAGAAGGTTGTCTTCAATCCCAATGCCCGAGCTACTCAATTCTATAATGTGGTTGAAGATCTTGCTCAGACACCTTGTGCAATGTCTACCCTAGAAGTACTCCAAAGTTTCCCTTCATAGCACAAGAACTTGTTGACTGCATTAGGAGCTATAGACCCAGATAACACTAACTTCATTCACTTCAATGTTGAGAACTATAAACCTAGATTACCACATAAACTTGCTTTTTGGATCATTACAAAAGTAGTGGGAAAGAAATTCTTTCGAACGGTACTAGATGAAGGAGCTTCGACCTTGGTGTTATCTCTGACTTATTGGAAAGCTCTTGGCTCTCCCGAGCTTGTTACATCACCTACGACCCTTAAATCCTTTGATGGACGGGGTTTCCAACCCCATGGCCTCATATCAGCCCTCGCAGTTGAGCTGGGGGGAAAAACCATTTCCATCCAAGTAGAACTAGTAGATGCCCCTCTGGATTATAACCTCCTTTTAGGAAGGAATTGGTTCTATGCCATGAACGTTGTTGCTTCAACAGTGTTTCGAATGGTCCAATTCCCGCATCTTGGGAGAATTGTCACCATTGACCAGCTTGATTTCTATATGCCAAATGTTACTCCCTCCACGGCTAATAACATCCCCATGTTAGGTCAGTCCCCTCCTCCTTACCAATCGATTGGGGTAGGTATGTTGAAGGATTCATCCCTTATGGGGATTTTTCCCTCTACTCCTCCTAGCATGGATACCGCAATAGTACATATGATCACCTCATTGATATTGAGCCCCAATGCACAAATGTTGGTGAGTCCACCTTATTGATCCCACATAAATCTATGTATGACACCATTCAAACTTGCTTCGATGATCACACTAATGACATTCATTCAGTGGCTTCAGATCCTTACCATTTATCGTACTGGTTAGAACCTTCTCTTCTAGTTCTAGACTATCTCTCTGAGACTTTTCCTTTCGATGAATCCATTATAGAGATCATGAATATGGATGATCCCATTTGGGAGGATTACCATCATAGATCCATGTTCCTCCCCAATACCAGTTTGGGCAGCCATGATTTCGCATCCTTGTTTCCTACTGATATTTTCAACGTTCCGCAAAGTCCTATATTGTTGCAAGATATAGATTATGAAGGAAACCTTTGCAACATTAATCAAATGAACCTAATTGAAATATCAGCCAGGCTTGATGTTATTGAGCATGTTCATGTTGCGTAGAACTGCTCCCCATATGAATCTGAAGCATATAAGGCACTTTTTAAGGAATTTCGTGATATTTTTGCCAATTCCTATGAAGAGATGTTGGGGATCAACGGTTCCATTGTGGTCCATGAGATTAAAACTTATCCCATGGCTAAACCTGTCAGGCAGAAACTTAGGCAAGTCCATCCTAGGAAGGCTGCAGCTATTAAAGCTGAGATTGGAAACTTCTAAAAGATGGTTTTATTTATCCTGTAGCTCTGACGGAATGGGTATCGAACGTTGTCCCTGTCAATAAAAAGTAGGGCACCATTAGAGTCTGCATCGACTTTAGGGATTTAAATAAAGCTTGTCCCAAGGACAACTTTCCTACCCTGCACATCAATCAGATTATCGACAACTGTGTTGGAAGTGTCATCTTTTCATTCATGGATGGCTTCTCCGGCTGCAATTGGATTGTGATATTTCCTGTCGATCAGCATAAGACGGCATTCATTTTCCCATGGGTAATCTTTGCCTATAAGAAGTTACCTTTCAGCTTGAAAAATGTTGGAGCCACGTTCCAGCGTGCGATGTCCTATGCGTTTCACGACATTAAACATATTAATGAACCATACCTTGATGACCTCCCTGCTCATTCACAGTGACGGGAGTACCATCCCCGTCATCTTAGAGACATATTACGGAGATGTCGTCATTATAATATACGACTCAATCTGCATAAATGTGTTTTTTGCATTGAGATAGGACATCTTCTTGGCTTTGTGGTATCCAAAGATGGCATCCGGATCGATCCTTTGAAGATTGACGCCATCATTGATCTACCAGCCCCAACCAACATCCTTGAACTCCAAAGTTTGCAGGGGAAGGAAAACTTTCTTCGTCGTTTTGTGTGCAATTTCACTGAGAAAACACACAGTTATATGCGTCTCCTCAAGAAGAACACTCCATTCTTCTAGGATGAACAGGCCCAATGCGCCTTTGATAGTCTTAAGCACGCTCTAACTCATTCACCCATGACACACCCCCCAGATTATTCAAAGGATTTTCTCTTCTATATTGTTGCCTCCGATACTACCATAGCCATGGTTTTAGTGCAAGACAATCTCCATGGTCAGGAGCATGTGATTTACTACGCCAATAAGAATCTTATTGATTCTGAAACCCGTTATTCACATGTGGAGAAGCTAGGTTTGGCCACAATCATTTCTATGCAAAAATTTCATCACTACATTCTGCTTCGCACTACCACTGTATTGGCAAACCAAAACCCGGTGTACTACATTCTGACTCATCAGGTACTCGGGGGCAAGTACTCCCATTGGATCATCATCCTTCAGGAGTTCGATCTCAAGTTTTCCAAGGCTACATCAAAGAAATCCTTGGTTTTATCCGAGATTATATGTGACCTTCCCTTTGATACCACGGAATCTGAGCCCAGCGATTCATTTCCAGATGAATTCTTGTTCCTAATTAGCACTATTGATCCTTGGTATGGAGATTTATTGATTTTTCTCTAGACCCAGTGTTTTCAGCTACATCTGTCTCGTGATGATCATTGCTACATCCGTCACCACGCAAAGTACTACCTTATCTTAAATGATACCTTGTATAGATATGGGATTGACTCCATTCTTCGACGATGCCTCACTCATGAGGAGGCTGAACACATGCTAAATGATTGCCACTTCGAAGCATGTGGCGGTCATTTATCTGGGATGGCTACAGCCTAGAAAATCCTTCACGCTGGCTATTTCTGGCCTTCTGTCTTCAAAGACTATCATGAGGCTGTTAAGAAATTCCCACCATGCCAACATTTTTATCCCAAAAAGCGCACCCATCCTACTCCGCTTCACCCCATCATTGTCGTTGGCCATTTTTCCAAATGGGGGATTGACTTCATGCATTGTAAGCCTACCTCAGCCGGGGGCATGGTTACATCATCATAGCCATGGATTATTTTACAAAATGGGCTGAGGCCATGCCTACATATGCAGAAGATGGTAAGACTGCCGCTCTCTTCTTGTTCAATCATATCATAGCTATATTTGGAGTTCTATAGTCCATTATCACTGATCATGGATCCCATTTCCGTAATAAAATGATGGAGGAATTGAGTGCCAATCTATATTTTCACCATGAAAACTTTACACCGTATTATCTGCAAGCTAACGATCAAGTAGAGGCCATTAACAAGGTTTTGAAAACTATGTTTCGTCGAATGGTTGGAGATCATAAATCCAATTGGCATCTCGTTCTTTTTTTCGCTCTTTGGGCTTATCAAACTTCTGTGAAAACAACTACTGGTTTCACACCATTCTAGCTTATCTATGGACTTGAAGCTGTATTGTCGATCCAATGTCAGATTCCATCTTTACAACTTACCGTCAAACTTCTCCCAAACACTTCCACAGAGGAAGCGAGATTTTTGTACTTAAATAACCTTGGTGAGACTTGTAGAGATGTTTCCTTGGCTAATGAGGTACATAAGAAACACGTCAATGTGTAGTACGATAAATCCATCCAGACTCATGTTTTCAACGAGGGTGACCTAGTTTTGACTTATGACCAGAGATATGACAAGCTAGGAAAGGGTAAGTTCGAGTCTATGTGGTATGGACCTTTCGTTATTTCCAAGGTGTTAGAGAAAGGAGCCTATGAATTGGTAGATTATGATGGAATCCCTTTGGGGCAACCTCGCAATGGGTTGTACCTGAAAAGGTACTATGCCTAGGTATTCTTGGATGGTATCTTGTATATATGTATATTGATTGGATTTCAGTGTGTTTTTCAGTATTTTCAAGATGGTTTTGAGTTTTGGTGTCCGCGTCTGTTTATATCATGTTTTGGTCATGCAGATGGCTTTCTACGGCTTCACTTATGGTGCTTGCCACCATACCTTGAATCTAGCCTTGACTACTTGGGTTCTCTATTCCCCAGCCGAAGATTTGGTCAGTTCAGGAGCGGTTTGCTTAGGTCCCACTACTAATAACATCGCCGAGTATGAAGTAGTCATCAGTCTTCTGACTGAAGCTGCCTCATAAGATGTCCATGATCTTGTAGTTTTGATGGACTCTCAGCTCGTGGTTTGTCATTTAAAGCATGTCTACACCATTAGGAACTCGGTGCTCCTCCTCCTCTTCCGGAGGGTACGTTTGTTAGAAGGATCATTTTGGAACCATTACATATAGGCATATCCCTAGGGAACATAATGTGGTTGCTGATTCATTAGCTAATTACATCCTATATTGGCATATTTCCCATTCATGACGTTAATCAAACATGGTACATTGTAAATAAACATTTAAAGACACATAGAACTCATAGAAAATGCATTTATCCATTTGAAACGTATAAACATCATGTAAAATTTTGTATATATATATATACGAAAATTTTACAAAAAATAGGTCCCGAGACCTCATATGAAGCACGTAGGCTTTTAGGCAAAATCATCATACAAAATCCTAAAGATATCAGCTTTTAGTGTACATGTCTCATCCACTAATGGTGCTTGTGATAGCACATCATTGCTCGAGCCACCCTACGTAGTAGCCTACTGAATCAACCTGGTACTCCCACCGTAGATCTCTAATATCTAGTCAAGAGGTCATCTATGTCAGCATCTAGGATGTCCAGAGTCAACCTCTCAAGGTTTTCCTCTAGCTCCCCGGTGATATCATCACCCTGTGGCACGAAGCGAGCTCCGGCTCGCTTGTCTAATGGAGATGCTCCTCCAGGACTCACTGCTCCAACATCTGCATGAAGACAAATAGGTCTCGTCACTTATCATAAAAAATATAAAACATAAAAAACATAAAAACATTTTCCATATTTAGGGTTTCTTGTTTCTTACCAATGTCACCCCACTTCCCTCCAGGTGGGAGTGGTAGGTCAGGATCACCTATAAAATATATGCCCGCATAGGCATAGTCCTCGACCATGAGCATCTGATCCCATAGCCATCTGAAGAATGCATCACCAAACTTCACTCTGCCCCTACCTGCTCCTGTGTGAGCCATGACCTGGACCCACCTCAGCATGCGGTGGTCTCGTGATCTCAGACTCTGAAAAGTCACCTGGGGCCTCATCTGGGGGACCCACTCAAAGAAGAAACATGCTAAGATGGAACCAAATCCGAACTGCTTCAGCTCTCCCTGACGACATTTAGTCAGCTGATCCTTGAATATTGGAAGCAATGCTTCCACCCAGTTGAACACCGTAGGTGCCATAGCCTCTAGGACATACAACATATGTGCCCTGGAAGCCTGATGTACACCCTGGATCCCTCCACCCTCTGCATGGTGAACAGAATGATCTGTAGAGCCCTGTTTGTCTCTGCCTTGATGGGGATTTTCTTCCCCGATGTACTTGTACCTGGTGCACAGTGTCGATCTATGAGCTATCTGGTGATAATGTCACCGCCACGCGAACCTGTCAGTGAGATAGGGGCACCGTGTCTCAATAGGATAGTCAGGAATTAGATGTCATCTACATCCACTGTAAGTATATGTGCCCCCACCTCGAAATACTACTATTCTAGATTCCACATTCTCAGTATGTGCTCCAGTAGTCTCTCGTGGGACACCATGCTTGGTGTCCGAAAGAAATTTAGAAGACCACAATTCTGGAGTGCATAAATACAAACTGAATTCCTTATAGCAGTGGCATCCTCGTCATCATGTGTTCTTTCCTTCCATATCACCATATTTTGGAAGCCTAGACCTGCCAAAAAACAACAATGGTATACATCAATATCATCCTTGAGTCATTACAAATCAAAAGAATGAGTAAATTTTGTCTACATCATTGGTTTAACTTTTCCACGGTCGGCACCGCCTGTGCCCCATTGGAGACAAGTGGTGGCACCACCTGTCCACCATATTCTTGGCACAGTTCTCGGGTGGTACCGCCTATCCCGCAAGGGGTATCCACGGTGCCCGCAAATTGGATTTTAGTGCTTGCCAAATAGGACTAAAACCCCACCAAATCCAAAAATAAAATCTATGAAATGAAAGATGAAGGTCTTAGCTGTTACCTGCAACTGATGAGACTGAAAACGGACGGTGGAAACTCCCAATATCAGCTGTGGAAGATCTGGCTAAAAAATACTCCAAGCGCTCTCTGCTAAGGGTAAATAGTGAAATGTTTGATTTTTTACTATTTACTTGCCTTATATAGACATTTTTTGCATCTGAATTAGTATAGTTTTGATATTACATCATGTTCTGGTCAAAATCTATTTGTCGTAATCCCTTAATGTTGATTTTGGCTGCATTTAACACTTGTTTATGAGTCGTCTACAGGTTGACTTTAGTAAAAGCTTTGGAAAGTTTTTTATGGCTTTTTCATACTTTCACAAAACAGAAAAGGTCATTGAGCATTTATTACGATACTTTGTCACACTCGTTAAAATCTAATATCAAAGTTCCGAGTCTAGTTCAAGTTTCTTTCCAGGCTCGTAAAATGTGACACTGTGTAAAGAAACGTCATGGAGTCTTCTTTTCACATCTTCTTTCAGACTCCTTAAACATGAAAAGATAGTCGAGTCCATTTCTGAATCTTTCTAGGCTCGTAAAAAGTGACATTGTGTAAAGAAACTTCATGGAGTTCTCTTTAAACCCTTTTCAGGCTCCCTAAATACGAAAATATTGTCGAGCGATCTTGTCTTCTTCACGTTCGTTAAAGTATTTGAAGAGTCGTCCATCCGACTGTAGGTTATCTCTTTCTTGGTTCGGACTGGACTATTTACGAGAAAGGAATGCTCCAGCCAATCATGGCTGGAAGAGTTCTCTAAGGTATGATTTTATACTTTTTCGAGCCTTAGAGACTAAATCATATGAAAAATGACCCCCATG
The DNA here is from genome assembly GCA_001517045.1 of Pseudotsuga menziesii. Classification (NCBI taxonomy): domain Eukaryota; kingdom Viridiplantae; phylum Streptophyta; class Pinopsida; order Pinales; family Pinaceae; genus Pseudotsuga; species Pseudotsuga menziesii. The sequence continues at coordinate 107,735 of LPNX010098702.1, read as the reverse complement.
GAGTCTTCTTCTGTATTCATTCAGACTCTCTAAACATGAACGATACCGAGTTTTCTTTCAGTGGACTCATTAAATTAAACATTGAGAGACCCATTTTGGGAATGAGCCCCTCCTCTCTCAGGTTCGTAAAACATATGGGACTAGACTGGTCTTCTGACAAGCTATATTGAGTGTTTGTTACCCTCTTTGAACTTGTAAAACCGAAAAGAGGTACTCACCGATCATGATGGGGGAAATGGGAAAGGGAATCATTTTGTGAATAATGGTAGTTGTTTGACGTTACCTTTGAACATGGCACTGTCTACACAATCATGTCAGTTAATTGGGTATTCAGCTGATCTTCGTGACTATCCACTTTCATGAGTCATGCCAATCCTTTGAGTCTTTCAAAAGAATGCATTGTCCACTGTCGCATTGTGTATCTGTCCTGTCTAGTCATGCTGCCAAGTCATTTTGTCGTGCCGCCCAATGTTCAAAGGGAATCTAAAGAAGTCTTACCTCTACAGTATACACAGTCTTTGTGTCAGTATCTTTGAGTTAGTCATATGGTTACTACATTCACATCATTCCAGAACTATGTTCCAAGCTTCGTGTCGTCGATGTGGGACTTATCATGGCCCTCCTTCGACAAGACTATTCCTGTCGACATCAGCTCATCATCCGGGGAATAGTCTTAGAAACAATATTTAGTACCTTGAGATCTATATTCCTTAATGATAGATTCTCTCGCTCTCAACATAGGTTCACATCATTGACCTTTGATCAATAGAATCGACTGGGTGTTCAACATCAGGACATCTATTCGCACTCAGTAGATTGTACTAGAGTACCTTGGGAATCATTGACATTAATGGTGATCTCCCTCGCACTTGTTATCAGTTCACATCATTGGTCGGTAATCAAGTGGTTTCTACCATGTTCGACTTCATATCATTGTAATCACATGGATAGAATCATACTTTGTGGAAGATGAGATGAAGACCCTGGGTATTTGTTTAAAATCACTCATTGCTTTTTCCCCAGGATGCGATGGAGTTTTGTATATCTAGAATGGATCCACATTTGTATGGTCGTGGCTATGCTCAAATTTGTGTCTGTATGACATAGATCTACATTGTATGTCTGGTATCTATGTCCAAGTTTGAGTCCTCTATCACATGGATCTACATTGTATTCTAGTAGCCATGCTTGTTTATTCCACTCATGGATCTGCCTTGTATTCATTTGCAGCTATGATTTTGGTTACTTGTGTCTATGAGTCAACATACTGATGTACTACAGATGCCTACTTGATGACATGCTCTAATCAAGCTAATATTTTCATCTCCTGGCAACGACTTGTTCTCAAAGCTCTTGTTTATCGTGTCACTCTAAGACTCATGATTTTGGGGGCATCCTGTTATACCAAAATCCTGTCACCATCATGTGATAAGACCTTTGACATACCTACTTGCCCTGAATCCCAGCTTCTGGAGTGAAGAGTAAATGGTTTCTTATCAGTCGGTCATACAAATTCCCAGCACCGCTCATGTCCCTTTGTCCAGGAGCGGTACCCCTGCTCGCACTGCTTTTCATCAGTTGTCCACAAGCGGTGCCACCGCCTATTACCCTTAGTCCATAGGCAGTTATTACCAAAACCTCTCTATCATAGAAGGAGAAGCGCGGTACCCTGGGTAAAAAGGGAAAAAGAGAAGCTTCTCGAGGCTTCTAGATGATAAGCCTTGAGATATCCCTTATCCCTACTGTTGTGGGTTGGTTGAAC
>LPNX010098702.1:85007-105911 GCA_001517045.1 Pseudotsuga menziesii | reverse complement strand
CCCACTAATTTCTCAACCATCTCTATCCATTAAATCCCTATAAATATGAGCTCATAGCCATGGTTGAGGAGGGAACATTGAAGGTATTGTTATGTTGTTGGACTAATTATTGGCCCAAGATCATTTGGAGAGAGCATAGAGAGCTAGAGTCGGAGCTTTTGGGGATGAAGAGCTGGTTTCATGGAGATGCATGTCAACACTAAGGCTTGGTTGTAAACTTCTTCATATTTCTAATGCAAGTTGAGTTTTTGTCCCATATATATTGTTGATGTTTGATTTCATATATATATTGTTATATTCCTTAGTCACTAGCATAGATTAGTAGATCATATTCTGGTTGCTTTGATCCGTTTCGTGTTGAACTCTTTTGCAGGTACATAGGTGAACTATCAAAGCCTTGTATTCCAGATATCTACAATGTCTAGGGAGAGTTAGCAACCTCTGTGGTCTATTTTTTCTGGATCTGAGCCATTCAAACCAGCGAAACACCTTGTTGTCCGCAGGAGGTAAAATATTCTGATCAACAGTTGTGCACAAGCATACTATTTTAGAATGGTCGCAATGCCAAATACTGATGGAAGTTTGATTTGAATAAAATATTCTCTATAATGGTCTTAAATATACAGGGTTGACTAATCATGTTAACCATATTGAGCATTATCGCGCGACATGGGAGACGTCATCACGATAAGAATGGGTCCATCAATTTATACATTCTTTGGACATGATACCGAGGAATTGGCATATGTTGGTTAAGCTACAACTAGGAACAATTGAATGGGAAGAGATAGATTCCAGTTTCACACACACATTTGAATTTGTTGATGATCATCCCTCAATTGATACTTCTCTACAGGTAATCAAGACTAAGATATTTGAATATATTCCTATGTCGACGACCACTTTTTATCAGAGAAACGTGACAGTCCAACATTGGATGGAATGTTATAATGTAGCAGGAGAACCTGATGATGATCCATGTGACATAAAATTCTTGATTCTGAAGGTACTTGTGTGGTGGAAGGATCAGGTGTGTCAAGCGACAAGTTTCTGAATCCTTTGAAAATAAAGAGGGTGAATATTAGTTCTTCAAAGAACCTAAAGTTTGCTAATATTGGAGACTACTAGGATAATGAGACTGTCAAAAAAATTACAAACCTACTACATGAGTTTCGGGATCTGTTTCCCACTAAGTTTTCTGAAATGAAGCGAATTATTTGAGGTATAGGAGAAATGAAGATTCAATTGAAGCTCGACACAAATCCTATTAAACAATGACCCTATCAACTAAGTACAAGGTACAAAGAAAAATTTAAAACATAACTAGACACAATGTTATATGCGGAAATTATAGAACCTATTGAAGAATGCGAATGGATTATCCCTATGGTAGTAAAAGATAAGAAAAATACTAGTGAAGTGCGTATCTAAGTCCATCTAATAAATTTAAATGATTTCTACATGCACGACCCATTTTCGACACCATTTATAGATGAAGTATTGGAGAGTGTCAAGGGATAAGAAATATATTACTTTATTGATGGGTTCTCTGGTTACAATCAAATCATAATTCCAAAGGAAGATTGACACAAGACAACCCTTGCAACGGAGTGGAGACATTTCCAGTATATGTTGAAATATTATAACTTAGAAGAATATCATTCATGTACTTCACATTATTATTATACCTCCTTCGGCAGATGTTACTGATGTAAAAGATCATGTAAATGTCATGAGGTAAACCCTTCGTTGTAAGTCGGGTCAATAGCACCGAGAAAATATGATTATAAGTATTATTGTGAAGTGTATCTAGGTAGGTCAGCCCTTCCAGTTAGGTAGGTCATCCCAGTTAGGTAAAATGTTAGTTAGGAAGTTTAGTATAAATATGGAGGCGCCCTCCCTCATTTATACACACACACTCACACTTGTATTGCACAAGAGAGAGAAAGAAGGAGAGATAGAGAAGGAGGAGGACCAATATATTTGGTGTATTATCTCTTACGCTTGGGGCTTGGTCTCTCACTTTATGAAACCTTGTTATTTGGTCATTACATACTCGTAATCTATAATAAGGAATTTTTGTTGGGTTTTTCCCTTTAGGGTTTCCCATGGTAAATTTTTGTGTACCTTGTGATTGTGTTTCTTTCAGTGATCCTCTTCATGTTTTTATTATGAAAATGTATTAAATGTTAATCAAGTTATAAATTAAACTATGACAAAATAGAAAATTTAACATGGTATCATATCTAGCCTGAACAGAGCAACTTTCATGAGGTAAATATCTCTCTCCTTCTTCGGATATGGAAATTAGGGTTCTCTAATAAAGTGGATTTTTTGAGTGCAAGTGACATAGGGATGTGCGCCCATCCTAGACACATATTTTGGCACCAAGATCAAAATTTTCAATTGGGAATATCATTTGTAAATTCAAGCCCTAGTTTGGATTGAAACCAAAAAACCATAAACTACAGTCCATAATCTTGCAAGTCCAGTTTCAAGGGTTATAATTTGGATTCTTTAGAAATCGACTATACCATCATACTCTCCTCAGTCATGCACATATTTTGGTGAGTAAAATTTTCAATTTTTTTTATTTTCTGATCTCCGAGACAAGATGTGTCCAAGCGCTAAGCTTGATGACAAGTTGCAAGGTATAGAAAAATTTTGTACTTGGAAATACATAATAGGACTCATTCTAGAAGAGAATGATCTTGCAAATTTTATCAAGGGAGTTGTGCCAAATCCTGAAGAAGATGAAGCAAACAAAAAGTATAAGAAATATATTATTAGGGATAAGAGGATCATAGCTTATTTAATCAAGGATCACTTGATTCCTCGACTATATTCTAAGGATACACCTAAGGAGATGTTTGATGCCATATCAGGATTGTATGAAGGAAGAAACATCAATCTAAAGATGAACTTGAGAGACCAACTCAAAAGTAAAAAGATGAGAAAGGGTGAATCTATCCATGAATACTTCACAAGGGTCTCTCAATTCAATGAATAACTAGTATAAACTGAATACAATATGGATGAAATTGAACTAGTAATGACCGCTCTCAATGGTCTTACTATACCATGGGACTCATTCATCCATACGGTCTGTGCAAGGAAGGAAAGCCTAAAATTTGATGTCGTGTGGGAAGAATGTGTCCAAGAATAAGCTAGAGTAGCTAACCAAGAAGCATTACTTAGAGATGATGACCATGATCTAGCTACTCATACCAGAAGAAGAAAAGGAAAGCATCATTTCAAAAAGGAAACTCATAAGGGTTCTTATCCTCCTAAGAAGTTTCAAAAAAATAAAAAGAGACATTACAAGTAGAAAGATTTATCCTCTTATCAATGTTACCATTTTGACAAGATAGGAAACATTGCCAGAAATTGTCTGACAAAGAAAGAAAAATTTAAGAGGAAGAATAACAAAAGACATCATGCTAACTTAGTAGAAGAAGAATAAGAAAAACCTCCTAAGAAGTTAGAAAAAGTAGAATTTGAAGAATATGTTCTCTAGAAGATGCATCTGGAGGGTGTCCTGTATGAACTGAGATGTCACTTAGAAGCAGCCTTGATCCATGACCAATATATTCATATGCACTTAAGGGATGAAGAAGCAAATACATCAGTATCTGTACATAACATAATATCCCATAGTGCAAACCCCCAAAATAAATATTCACCAGAAAGAAACCAGAGGTAAGTTATCTAAAGATATTTGGTTGTCCAGTGTTTGTTCATATACCAAAAGAGAAAAGAATCAAATTAGATCCTTCCAGAAAGAAAGGAATATTTGTTGGGTATTGTGAGGTCTCCAAGGCCTTCAAAATCAATATACCAGGTTAACACCATATGGAAATTAGCAAGGGTGTAACATTTGATGAAAATGAAACTCTCAAGAAGTCGAGAAAGTGCCAACCTAACAAAACATATGAAGAAGTTGCATTAGAGGAAATTTCAACTCAAAATGGGCCTTTTAACTTTGATTCAAATTCCATGGCATCATGTGTTAGCCAATGAAATTTCTTTAAATTTGAAACACCGTATAGGTCTTAAACACTTTTTTAATATAAATTTGGGGATAGGTCTCATAAAAAAAACTACTTTTTTTGTTTGTATTTTCGACATATCTCCCCGTGTTTTTACTCAAATTTCGATTGGGAGAGCTCGTTGGATGCGTGATTTAATTCCACATCCAACAAGCTCTCTCGATCAAAATTTGAGTAAAAACACGGTGATATATGTCAAAAATACAAACAAAGAATAGTTTTTTTCTTTTCCTCCTCCAAAATTAATAAATATTATTTTTTTATTTTAACTATTATTTTATTAATTCTTTTTAGGAGGCCCATTTTGAGTTGAAATTTTCTCTATTGTAGCTCCCAGAGCTACAGAACCGATGAAGGAAGTTACACCTTCTCATCTTGATGATATTCTAGAAGAACATGATATGTTGGATCCCCAAGAACCTCCCCACATGAATATCTCTCACAATAGAAAGCTAGCTTAGGTCCACAATATTATTCAAGAAGCAGAAAGGTATGGTGCTCTAGAAGGCTCCACAAGGCAGAGAAAGAAGTAAAATTCATTTCCTAGTTATGTGGCTTTGATGTGTGATCTTGTAGATAAATAACATACTTGTTTTCATGAAAATTGTTCAAAATAAAGAATGGGTAGAAGCTATGGCGGAAGAATACCTATCCATAATGAAGAATGATGCAGGGGAAATAGTTCCCAAGACATGAGGAAAAAACATGGTGTCTTCCAAATGGATCTACAAGATAAAACATACAACTGCTGGAAGTATTGAGAAGTACAAATCAAGATTTTTGGCCAATGGATTCTCTCAAAAGGAATCGATTATGAAGACACATTTTTTCTTGTAGAAATTTACACTTCTATTAGATCCATCATGGCACTAGCATCCAAGACAGAATGGAAGTTACACCAAATGGATGTGAAAACAACCTTCCTAAATGGTTTTATTAAAGAAGAAGTGTACATAGAACAACCACAATATTTTGAAGTCGAAGACAAAATAAGATATGTTTGTAAATTAAAGAAGGATATGTATGGACTGAAGCAAGCTCCAAGAGCTTGGTATGGAAGAATCAATAGTTTTCTTATGAGCTTGGGATTTACCAAAAGTAAGGTTGATCCTAACCTTTACTTAAAGGTTATGGATAATGAACCTGTCATATTATTATTGTATGTGGATGACTTATTCTTGACAGGTAATAAGAAACAAATCTTAGAATGTAAGAAGAACCTTGCTACAAAATTCGAGATGAAAGACCTTGGCTTGATGCATTATTTTCTAGGTATTGAAGTATGGCAAAGCCCAAAAGGAATATTCCTTAACCAAGGGAGGTATGCAATGGAAATCTTCAAAAGGTTGGACATGTTGGAATGTAAATCTATGGCCATACCCATGGATACAAACTTGAATTTTTTGGTTGATGCTTCGTTAGAATTAGTGGATGTGACACTATACAAACAAATCATTGGTTCATTGATGTATCCGATGAATACCCAACTAGATATATGCTTTGCTATGAACACTTTGATTCAATATCTTATTGAACCTAGACATGTTCACTTGGTAGCTGCAAATCATATGATGAGTTACCTAAAAGGTACGATAAAATATGGTCTCATTTATACTAAAGGTCATGACTTCATACTATATGGTTATACATATTTAGATTGGACAGGAAGTGTCTTAGATAGAAAGAACACTTCAGGAGGATGTTTCAGTCTAGGGTCAGCCATAATCTCATGGCTAAGCAGGAAACTATCCAGTGTTGCTCTCAGCACTAAATAAGTGGAATATATTGCAGCTTGTTCCACCAGTTGTGAAGCCATATGCCTTCAGAAGTTGTTATTAGATCTATTCAATCTATAGATGGATGCTACCATGATTCTATGGATAACGAAATATTCATGAAGATTAAAAAGAACCTCGTGTTCCATGATAAGATGAAGTACATAGAAATCTGGTGCTTTCGTGACATGGTGTAAAAGTGAGCTATAAATCTCCAATATGTGAGAACATATAAGCATGTTGTATATGTGTTGACTAAACCTCTACCTCGTGTGAATTTTGAACACTTTCAAGACAAGTTTGGTGTTGTATGTAAGGACTTTCCTTTAAAGGGGAAGTAGTATTGATGATATGGAATCCTGATCACAGTAGGTAGCTCAGTTGGGATTGATCATCCTTAGACTTGATCTTGTAATTTCGAAAGGAAGGATTGTCTTAAATATTGATCTTGTTGGAATGGATCTCGTAATTCTGAAAGGAAGGATTGTCCAAGATGATGATGTTGGAATTGATCATCCTTAGACTTGATCTCGTAATTTCAAAAGGAAGGATCATCTTAAATATTGATCTTGTTGGACTAGATCTCGTAATTCTGAAAGGAAGTATCATCTAAGATGATGAAGTTGGAATTGATCATCCTTAAACTTGATCCAATAATTCTAAAAGGAAGGATCATCGTAAATGTTGATATTGTTGGACTAGATCCCGTAATTCTGAAAGGAAGAATCATCTAAGATGACGAAGTTGGAATTGATCATCCTTATACTTCATCCTGTAATTCTGAAAGGAAGGATCATCTTAAATGTTGATATTGTTGGAATTGATCCCTTAATTTCAAAAAAAGGATCATCAAGAATGTTAGTAGTGTACTTGATCCTGCAATTCCGAAAGGAAGGATCATCCAAAATGTTAGTAGTGGACTTGACCTTGTAATTATGAAAGGAAGGATCAGCCATATCATTGGTAGTGGACTTGATCCCATAATTCTAAAAGGAAGGATCGTCGAGAATGTTGGTAGTGGGCTTGATCCTATAATTCTGAAAAGAAGGATCATCTAAAATGTTAGTAGTGGACTTGATTCCATAATTACGAAAGGAAGGATCGTCCAAAATGTTGGTAGTGGACTTGATCCCATAATTCCAAAAGCAAGGATCTTCCAGAATGTTGGTAGTTGACTTGATCCCATAATTTTGAAAGGAAGGATTGTCCAACCTATATTGGTAGTTGAATTGATCCTGTAATTCTAAAAGGAAGGATCATCCAGAATGTTGGTAGTGGACTTTATCCTGTAAATCTGAAAGGAAGGATTGTTATAAGAAATTCTCAATCAGTGCGGACACTGTTTGTTCCTCTGCACTGTAAGTCACAAAAACAGAACAAAAAGACACAGTAGTGTATCCTTTCCTTAAGCAATCAAAATAAATAACTTAAAATAAAATATACTTCAAACCTATATCTCTTTGTCTTTTCTCCAAAATCCCTTGCAACGGTTCAACACCTGCAAAACAGATCAAAAGACAAACAAACAAGATGAGAGCATCATGATAAATTAATTACCTATATTAGTGATCAAGGAGTCTTATAATATTCNACTTTTGTATTAATTATGAAAGAGAGAGAAGTACAACCAAGCCTTGATGTTGATGGCTTCGATCTCTACAAGAACATCTACAATCCTCTATAACTATGAAGATCTCTCCATACACAAGCCAACTCTACTTTTCCTCTGATTTAGACTTCAAACTAACAACATAAGGGTACTTTTATTGGCCTCCCCTCACTCACATCATGAAGGCTTCATTTATAGTCCTACAACTCATGATATGACTTGGAAAATGGATAGGATGTGATCCCAATAGGTGATGGAAGTGAACTCCACCTCTCCCAAGAATGTAGGAACTGACTCCATGGAGGTTTCTGTATGGAATCTTCCAGAACCTTATTTTTTCCCTTTTCTAGACTATCGGTGTTCTTGGCAGAAAGGGCATGTGCATCGACCTAATTTTATGTCAAATAAAGGGGGAATCGACGCTCTTTACCCCATAGTGGGTGGCACCATTGATGCTTTGTGTCAAAGGGAGAAAGGAACCAACCCTCTAAGATATGGGAAAAAGAAGCCCAAAACATCTCAGGTCAAGTTCAGGTCAGGTAATCCAAAAGGCAAATGAACAATGTGGAATTTCCAAGTGCAACATAATGCCCCCCAAAGTATGAAGCTAGAAGGAAGTGATAGGTGAAATATTTTTCAATATATCCATCTGATACAAAGGTAATGAGAGATGGACTCATAACTAACATAAGACCAATAATAGACTCTATCCAAACCAATCATAGCTGCGGACCAATACACAGCAGAAATACGATGATGGCCATGTCATGGCTACCAATAATACACTGTAGATCCATGAACAATTGATATGGGAGGTAGGGCATAAGCTACAGAACATACAAAGTAGATACTAGATACATGTCTCCTAACCTCAAATATGGAACACAGCCACCAAACATACAATGTGGATCCATGTCATGACTCTAAATCATCTCCAAACGCAACCTGAGCATACGCAATGATGAAGCCTAACCACTCAGGGTCTTCATTCCAATCCCCAACCAATATGATTCTAACCATGTGACTAGATGTCTTGACGTCGAACATGGAAAAAGACACTTGATTACCAGTCATTGATGTTAACTGTTAACAAGTGCGAGGAAAAACACCATTAATTTCAATGATCCACAAGGTATCTTAGTACATTCTCTCAAGTGTGAATAAATGTTTTGAAGTCTAACACTTGATAGAATCTTTCAATCAGAGGTCATTGATGAAAACCTACTGTTGAAAGCAAGGAAACCTGCCATTGAGACATACAGGCTTCAAGGTACTTTTTAGGTTTCTAGGTCTATTTCTTGGATAATGATTTGAATTCAACGGGAATAGACTTCTCACAGGAGGTCCATGATGATTCCCACATCAGTGAAATGAAACAAGGAATAAAATTTGATTTGAAGTGATGAAACTAACTCAGACATGACTGACTTTATGAAAAGATAAAGTTACTGATGAGTTATTTTCTGGAAGAGACACCCTTTGAACAATTTGCGGCATGACACGTGACTTGGAAACATTGACTTAATGAGATTAGAACCAGGTGTAATGCAAGGAATATAATGAATCATTCTTTGAATTGACTCAAAGGAGTTAGGTGACTCACAAAAATGGATCGATTCGGAGACAAGATGAATACCCAACTGCTCAGATATGGAAATGCAGACAGGTGCCATGTTCAAAGGTGGACTATAGACTACTTCCATAAATACAAATGAAAAACATTCCCCTTTCCTTTAATTTCCCCATCTCGAAATATGAGTACCTCTTTTCATTTTTACGAGTCCAAAGAGGGTAACAAACACTCATTAAAGCTCATCAAATGATGAGGCCATCCTCACATGTTTTACAAACCTGAGAAAGGAGGGGTTCCTTCCCAGATAGAGACTTTCATCGTTCTATTTTATGAGTCCGAAGAAAGCAAACTCATTTGTCGTTTCATTTTTAGAGAGTATGAAATGACTAAGAAGACTCTGAAAGGTGCTTTTCTGTAAATAAGGCTATCCAGTCCAAAAAAAGAGATAACCTATCCCTGACTAGTTGACGTTCTGATTCTTTTACAAGAGTGAATGTAACAAGTTCGATTGGAAATATTTTTGTGTCTTAAGGAGACCGAAAAGAGCTTAAATATAACTCCGGAACGGGTTTCCTTTTTCATAATCCACTTTTAACGAGTCTGAAAAAGAGAAAAAGTATACTCGACACCCTTTTACTGGCGTTTTAATGAGCATGTAAAAAGTGTATAAAGACGCTCGGTACTTTTTCATTTTACTCCAAGCTTGAAAAGACTAAAATAGCTTATTTTCATAACCATAACCCCAAAGTTGTCCTGAAAAGCTCAAAAACATATTAAAAACCAACTTTATCAAAACTATATAAATTCAATAGTAAAAACCCACTTTCATTAAATAATTTTGGATTTCAAAATAATTAAATTACAATGAAATAGTAAAAATTCCCAAAATTGCTATAAATAGAAAGGGAATAGTAAAATTTCTTTACCATTTTGTTTTACGATTGTGGAAGTTTTGTAGTTGGAGTGAAAGAGAAAGCTTCCACCGGTGATTGAATAAGTTTCTCCCATTGCTTCTCAATCTTCTTTGGAGGAGGTAAGAATATAAATCTTTCTCCCAAATTGTTTCCATTTCATGTTCATAATGTTTTTATTGGTTTTTAAATAAAGATAGGGGGTCCATTTAGGAAATTTCGACCGGGAAAAGGGAGTTTTTGGTCGTTTTAATGGAAAAAATTTCAGGTCATAAGGCTTTTTAATTTTCCAGCTCAGCGCATGACAATGCTCTGTCATGTTGGGACAGAGGTGTCATTGGCACTCTATCCACAGTCGACAAAGGTGTCAACCGTAGGTGCCCTGTCCACAAGGTAGACAGGCACCGCAAGCCCTAAAAATGCAAAACAAAAACCCTAATTCCATCAAAAAATCCAATTTTTCCTTCTATGGTATTTAAAAAATATTTTTAAAGCTTTCCTTTTTCACCATGATGTAATTTCTAATGAAAATTTTCATGTGTTGCAGGTGCAATACCGCATTTACGTCATGGTTATCTGGAAAGAACGTGAAAATGAGACGACAGATAATGAAGCTATAGTTGATCCTACTACCATAGAGGCCTTACTGAACTACGGGTTGCTAAAGTACTTCCGAGTACCAGGCATGAAATCATACATTTTCTTGTTGGAGTATATCATAGACATGTGGGATCCTGACGAGGAACACTTTGTAGTTGGGGCACATGCTTTGACTATAGATATCGAGGACATCTACTTTCTAACTGGTTTGTCATGGAGAGGTAGACCAGTAGTCCTATCTGTTGCATGAGGGGGAGAGCCCTCCTTAGATGATTTTATAGACCAATACTATTCACTAGGTACGCAGTATCAATCTGGGAAATTGTGTATCTAGCAGATAGTGAACCTTCCTCTGAGGACGATAGTATACATTATTGGCAAAGTGGCTGGGACTCAGTATTCCCACTTGAATAAGAGGTCACACATGTTGTATGCCATTGAGTGCATGGCACCCACGGTCTTTAATTGGAGTAAAGGCATGTTATCAAGTCTAAAGGAACAACTAAACAAATGTAAGTGGGGGACACTTAAGAAGTTTGGTTATGGAGCTGTGGTGGAATATTTTATCTTACATTGGGTGCCCCACATGAGACCACAGGTGACTATGAGTAGGTTAGACCTTGATTATCCTAGGATGCTCAGGTGGGTGTATGTCATGGCTCGCCATGGATGCAGTGGACCCAAATTTGTCTATGGATTAGCCTTTTTCCACTAGCTAAGGGGCCATCTACTCATGATAGAAGATTATGCCTATGAGGGGGCAGACTTCCGGGATGATCCAGAGCTTGTACTACCTGAGGAGGAGATGTGGGATGACCAAGGTAAGAAAATACATTATCCACTATGTTTTTTAATTTTTTGAAGTTTATTTCATTTTTATTTTGCAATACTGAGATGAAAAATGGTTTTCATAAAGATATTGGACCAGTAAGCCTAGTAGACATGTCGCCCATTTCAAGGCAGGAAAGGACCAAGGATATGGTGGCTTATCACTCTGAGGTTGAAGAGGAGCTTGGATATTTAGAGGATAACCTGCAGCGTCTGACTGTAGGGATTCCGAACATGACCACCAATTATCTACCTAGGTGTTACCAATGCCAGACAGCAGGGGTCTCTAGACGATTTGCCAGGCTACTCCGTAGAGTGGCATAGGATATCATATATTATCATGAGCACCGCCAAGAGGATTAGTCTACAGGGATCTTTCCATTTTTTATATGTATACTGAAAGCTACAAAGCTTCATATTTTTCCCCATATATGCATATTTTGGAGTTGTTACAGTCCTAAACTTTGAGGGAACTGAAAACTTGATGTTTCAGCCCAATTTTGTATGTCAGTCTCACAGTTTTATATATATGACAAACTTTTTATTTACATTTGTGTGTGCAGAAAATGTGATGTGTGAAATGATGTCTACTTATGAATTTACATGTATGTTGTTTATATTTCAAACGGACTTCTTAACTATGAGCAATGTACCAATCCAAAACATAATTAGCTAAGGAATATGCAACATCGTTCAAACGTCTTGGAATGTGTTGATATGTAACCTGCCCAAAAGATCTTTCTAACAATATAACTCTTCGAAATGTATGAAGAAGCAGGGGATTTTGGATGATGTAGACCCAGTTAAGTTTTTGAACAACTATTTTGGAATCTAGGTAAACCCTAATTTCCCTTACATCATTAGCTAGGGATTCTGTCAACAATCCAATCACACCATGGTATTCTGCTATACTGTTGGTGGAGCGACCTAAACAAACACCCCCTGAACTCACCAGATCACCTATAGGAGAGTACAGCACCCAAGCTGTTGACGCAAGGTTTAGTGTATATCGATTACCACCATTCGCAAAACCAGTGAAAGTAGTCATCTGTCCATTAGACAAAATACATACATAAGTAGGGTTTTCTAACAAACACATCTTAGATCACACAAAATATACACTTTTCAAACCTAAGACACACATCAAAATATAAACAATATTTACAAAAGACCCTGTGCTAGATGACCTAGGCATAGTTTCTTTTTAGGTAGAGCCTGTTACGAGGCTTACCCAAGGGTATCCCATGATAGTCTACTAACTCATATGCACCCTTTTCTAAAACTCAACTGATAATGTAGGGTCCATGCCACATGGATTCGAATTATCCTTCCCCCAGCTTATCATGCTTCTAGTCATAAGTCAAGACCAGGTATCCTTCATCAAAAGAGTGGGGTTGAATGGTTCTATCATATTGGGTTTGTATCCGCTGTTTGTGTTCCTCATTGGCTAAGGAAGCATCATGGTGAGTTTCATCAAGTTTATTTAGATACAGAAAACGTTCTTCTTCTATCATGGTATTGGGGAAAAGTTCAACAGCAAGTTTTAGAGAAGGGATCTCGCATTCTATTGGGAGAGTTTCTTCCAACCCATAAACCAATTGACAATGTGTGAAACCAGTGGAAGTCTTCACAGTGGTCCTATAAGCCCAAAGTGCATAGAATAGTTACAAGTGCCAGTTTCATTTGGCCTGCCCTACCATAAGTTGAAGCATAGTTTTTAATACCTTGTTAATAGCTTCAACCTCGCCATTGGAATGAGGATAGTAAGGTGTAGAGTTATCATGATGAAACCCTAACTTTGCACTAAGTTTTTCCATCATCTTGTTCTAAAAGTGTGACCCATGGTCGGTCACAATACCCCTAGGAATCCTGAACCTAGCGATGATATGGTTAACAAGAATAGCGCAGTTGTTTTACCGTATTTGGCATATGTGGGCATAGCCTCAGCCCATTTCATGAAATAGTCCACAACCACAACATGCTTCTAGTCATAAGTTAATACTATGTCTCCTTTATCAAAAGAGCGGGGTTGAACGGTTCTATCATATTGGGTTTTTATCCCGCGTTTGTGTGCCTCATTAGCTAAGTCAGCATCATGATGGGTTTCATCAAGTTTATTTAGATACAGAAAATTTTCTTCTTCTATCGTGGTATTGGGAAAAATTTCAACAACAAGTTTTAGAGAAGGAATCTGGCATTCTATCAGGAGAGTTGATTCCAACCCATAAACCAATTGAAAAGGCATGAAACTGGTGGAAGTCTTCACAATGGTCCTATAATCCCAAAGTGCAAAGAATAGTTGCAAGTGCCAGTTTGATTTGGCCCGCCCTACCATACGTTGAAGCATAGTTTTTAGTACCTTTTTAATAGCTTCAACTTGGTCATTGTCCTAAGGATAGTAAGGTGTAGAGTTATCATGATGAAACCCTAACTTTGCACTAAGTTCTTCCATCATGTTGTTCTGAAAGTGTGACCCATGGTCGGTCACAATAGCCCTAGGAATCCCAAACCTAACGATGATATGGTTAAATAAGAATAGCACAGATATTTTACCATCTTCGGTATATGTGGGCATAGCCTCAACCCATTTCGTGAAATAGTCCACATCCACAATAATGTAGCCATGCCCCCCAGTTGAGGTAGGTCTATAGTGCATGAAGTTGATGCCCCATTTTTCAAAAGGGAAAACGGCGATGACAGGATGGAGCGGAGCTGGATGTGTGCATTTTTTAGTAGTAAAAATTTGACATGGCAGGAATTTCTTTACCGTTTTAATGCAATCTTTGAAGATCAAGGGCTATAAATACCCTGCACGTATGATTTTCTGGGCAGTAGCCAACCCAGATAAATGACTGCCACAAGCTCCAACATGGCAATCATTCAGGACGATTTCATCTCCCTCATGAGTGAGGCAACAACGTAATATCGAATCAACACCACTGTGGTATAAGGTATCATTCAGAATGAGATATTATTTATCCTGGTAGCGGATTCGAAAACGCTCATCGCAAGTAGCAGAGATCTGATATCGTAAAGTATGGAGATACAAAATGATGTCTCCATACCAAGGATCAATCATACTAATGAGAAACAACGATTCATCTGGAAATGAATCGAAGGGCTCTGTATCCTCCGTAGTATGGGGAAGGTCACATATGAGCTATGCAAAAACAAGAGACTTCTTAGAAGTACTTTTGGTGAACTCCAACTCAAATTCTTGGAGAATAACAATCCAGCATGAGTATTTGCTTGTAGGCACTTGACGTGTCAAAATGTAGTACATGGGGTTGGAGTCAGTGTAAACAGTGGTGGTGCGGAGCAAGATATAATGATGAAACTTCTATACCGCGATGATCGTGGCCAAAGCAAGCTTCTCCACATGTGAATATCGAGTTTTGGAGTCTAAAAGAATCTTATTAGCATAATAGATCACATGTTCCTGGTCGTGTTCATCTATTTAAACAAGGACCATTCCTATGGTAGACAAGGATGCAACCACATACAAGGAATATTCCTTAGTATAATTAGGTGGTTGCAACACTAGTGCATGGGTAAGTGCATGTTTGAGATTATCAAATGCATGTTGCATGAAATCATCCTAGACAAAAGGGGTATCCTTCTTAAGAAACATCATGAAACCGTGCATCCTTTCTGTGTAATTGCAGACGAAACGACGTAGAAATTTTTCCTTCAACTACTACATTTTGATCCAAAATCTGATGGAAAAATCCGACGGCACGTGGATTTCTCTTTTTAAACTTACCAAAAATCACAAGGATACATTTTTTTTGTAAATGTGGCCACAAGTGTCGGTTAAGCGACGGTTATTCTCATAACTGTCTGTTAAGCGACGGCGCGTTAGTAAGCGTCGCTTAAGCGAGCCTTTAATTGGTCAACTATTTAACATGGAAAGCTCCGTCGCATATCTGATGATTAGGTTAATTTCCTACACACACTCATATAAATAGATGTAGGCCTAGGTTCATTATCTCACACACTCACTCTCGCACTTATCTCTTGGAAAAGAAATGCGAAATTCCTAAGGTGTTTTTTTTGGCCTTGTGCTTTTGTGGGGATCTTCCCACTTGGTCTTGGATTTTGGTCTTGCTCTTTGGTGACTTATCTCTTGAAGTATCTCTTTGTTAATAATTTCTTGGTTTAGGGTTTGGTTTTTGGCCTTGTGCCTTTATGGGGATCTTCCCACTTGGTCTTGTATTTTGGTCTTGCTCTTTAGTGACTTCTCTCTTGAAGTATCTCTTGGTTAATTTCTTGGTTTATGGTTTGGTTTTTGGCCTTGTGCTTTTGTGGGGATCTTCCCACTTGGTCTTGGATTTTGGTCTTTCTCTTTGGTGACTTCTCTCTTGAAGTATCTCTTGGTTAATTTCTAATTGGTTTATTCTTGGTAAATCTTTCTTGGAGAAACTTTGTTCTCTTGTGTTAGGGTTTTATACCCTCACTTAGGGTTTTCTCTTGTGGATTTGGCTTTGACTCTTGTGGAAAAGAAGATTCATCATATACTTGGTTTTGTCTTAAGTTAGGGTTTACCCTCACTTAGGGTTTGCTCTTGTGGATTTGGCTTTGACTCTTGTGGAAAAGAAGATTCATCATATACTTGGTTTTGTCTTGAGTTAGAGTTTACCCTCACTTATAAGGTTTTGCTCTTGTGGATTTGGCTTTGACTATTGTGGAAAAGAAGATTCATCATATACTTGGTTTTGTCTTGAGTTAGGGTTTACCCTCACTTAGGGTTTGCTCTTGTGGATTTGGCTTTGACTCTTGTGGAAAAGAAAATTTATTATATACTTTTTTTTGTCTTAACTAGTTAGGGTTTACCCTCAGTTAGGGTTTTCTCTTGTGGATTTGGCTTTGACTCTTGTGGAAAAGAAGATTCATCATGATATACTTGGTTTTGTCTTGAGTTAGGCCGGTTTAACCTCACTAATTATGGTTTTCTAGGGATTTGGCTTTGACTGTTGTGGAAAAGAAGATTCATCATATACTTGGTTTTGTATTGAGTTAGGGTTTACCCTCACTTAGGGTTTTCTCTTGTGGATTTGGCTTTAACTCTTGTGGAAAAGAAGATTCATGATATACTTGGTCTTGTCTTGAGTACTTAGGGTTTACTCATGTGGATTTGGTTTTAACAATTGTGGAAAAGAAGACTCATCATATACTTGGTCTTGTCTTGAGTTAGGGTCTACTTGTGTGGATTTGGTTTTAACCATTGTGGAAAAGAAGACTCATTATATACTTGGTCTTGTACTCTTGAGTTAGGGTTGACTCATGTGGATTTGGTTCTAACCCTTATGGAAAATAAGACTCATCATATACTTGGGTTTGCTCGTACTTTGTTCTTAGGGTTTGAGTAATAAAATGCCATGTAACAATAATGTTACAGGTCATCAAGATCCAGAACAAAATCAACAATTGCTTGCTAGGTTGTGGGATGGAGTGGAAAGAAGGGGTGATGGAAAATGTTATTGTCCTTGCAGTCGATGTAGGGGCTTCAATAAGAGAAGGTTACTGATCGCAACAGCTAAAAAACATTGTAGGGAACATGGACATGTTGAGGGGGGGCATGAATATCATCCATTGGTAAGTCAATATAATCCATGATTATATATCATGCGGTCTTTATATTAAGAGTTTTTGTAATTGTATATTGTATCATTTTTATTTTTGTTACTTAATCGACATGACTAACGATCTTTGTTTGATTTTTTAATTGTGATTATAAAGCAAGGGCCTCCTAGGGCTGTTCCAAACATGGAGAATGTGGTAATTGTGGAACAACTAGCACAGGGGGAACGTCAGTATGCAGGTCCTGCGAATACTGATCATGATCAAGTTAATGATGATATGGAATTAGACGATGATCATGATGATAACATAATTGAGGATTATTGTGCAAATACATCAATCAATGATGCATTTAATGTTATAATGGACGATGATCAACATCATACGCCGCCAATTGATGACTTTGAAGATCTTCATGATTTACCTACACTTGAGAAGGCAGACGAACCGCTTTTTGAAGGCTCCCGCATAAGTGTTCTCTCTACTGTGTTGCTGATAATGAACTTGAAGGTTATGAATGGTTTTTCAAACACAGCCATCACGCTGGTGTTAAGGTATGTATGTGATTATATGTTTCATCGATCGCATATATATGATTTGATTTATATTGCTATAATATTTGTATTGGTATACGTACTTCATCATAAAAATAATAAGGATGCATTTGTTGTCGTTAATATTATGCTCTTCAAATATTTATATTGACCATTTTTTTTAAATTTGTTGTAATAGCTTGATAGGTGAATATTTGTTACCGCCATCAAATAAATTACCTCGCACATACCGAGATTTAACTTCCATCATCAAATATGTTGGAATGGAGTATCAAGCAATTGATGCATGTCCTAATGATCATATTTTATATTATAATCAATATGAGTTTGCAATAGAATTCCCTATATGTCATAGCAGTAGATACCGAACAGATCAAGTAACCAAAAAGGTGTCTCGTAAGGTTCTTCATTATATTCCCATTATTCCACGCTTGCAACAACTGTTTAGGTGCAAAAACATAGCACAATTTATCGATTACCATGCATGGAATAGAAGTGGAGATGATATTCTTCGAATGCTCACAGATGGTTCTGCATTTACAGACATGGAGGAAAAATGGCCACACTTTAAAGAAGAACCTTGTAATGCTAGAATTTATTTGGAAGTGGATGGTGTCAATCCATTTGCAGAGATGAGATCTACTTACTCGGTCTGGCCTATTTTTGGTATCAACAATAACATTCCTCCATGGATGTCAATAAAGAGGGACCATATAATGTTGGCAATGATTGTTCCAGGTATAATTTGTACTTTAGAACAATTTTTTTTTAATGCATTAGTATTTAATTTGTCATGAAGATCAATATTGTTGCATATTCATGTCATATATATATTTCATTTACTTATATGTATTGTATTTGTTGTTTTATTTTAGGTAAGTATTTAGTTAAAGATATGAATGTATATATCAAGCCTCTTGTTGATGAACTACTTAAGCTATGGAATGGTGTCACTATGTATGATGTCTCTATACCAGTAGGGCAAAGGGAATTTCAATTCCATGCAATGCTTGCCTGGACAATTCACGATGCTCCAGGGCTAACACATTTTTGTGGTCTTCAAACAAAGGGAAACTTTGCATGTCCGGTTTTTGGTCCCAAGATGAAATCTCGTCATTCAAAGATTTTGTCAAAGGAAGTGTTTGATGAGTATAGGCACTTCCTCTCTAAGAATCATAGGTATCGAACTATCGAAAAACATCTTTTAATGGGAAAGAGGAGACCGCATTAAAACCACAAAGAATGACACCTCACATATGGAAGTTGCAATATAATAGAAATCATCAAGGTACGATTCAATTTGTCTATCTTATATATTCATATTGATCATCTCTTATATTTACTTTTTAATGTTTTATTTTGGATTATGTTAATTTTTTTTACTGTAATATACGACATTTTAACCTCTTTAACTTATATATTGATTACTGATGGTCTGCATTAACATCATGAAGGTGTAAATGGGCTTCCACGAGGAATGAAAAGTTATCCCAAACAATTTAGTAGGTTGCCTTACTATGAGTACTTACTAGTTGTTCATTTGTTTGATACAATGCATATCGTAAAGAATGTAGCTGAAACACTATGGCGAATATTAGACGGAAGGAGTGACAAAGAAAAAATTGTCAAAATTTGCAATGACATTCATGAATCCAATCATGCAATGAAAGATATCATTGAACATTTAAACAACGATGGATACCAAATTAATATAAGGTCACTTCCATGGTTATTGACTGAGCAACAAAGCAATGCGGTAAAAGAAGTGATACAAAAAATGAATTTTCCCACAGGATTTTGTTCGAACATAAAGAATATCTTAACAAGAAAAGGTGATTTAGGAGGGGTAAAAACGCATGATTGGCATATATTCATTAAGGTAATTATATTTCTGGTATATATATTGGTATATTACAATACTGCATGTTTTTGGTTTACTTTTTTGCTTAATTTTGAAAAATATATTGATGAGACGTGTTCATTGTTACAGTATGTTCTACCTGTATCTCTCCCAGACAACTTTGACAATAATGTCAAACAGGTCATATATCATCTTGGAAAATACATGAGGTAATTAGAAACAATATTTTCACGCATCATCATGTAATTTGTTTAATTCATTGTATAAATTATATGAATTGACATTTGTTTTAGTCAATCATGTAGATTTGTACTACAATGTTAAATTTTCGTCGTTAAATGATATCATTATTTTCTTTCTTTACATGTAGATGGTTGTCATTTAAAGAAATCCACAAAGAAGATATAAAGTATTGGAAGAGAGAAATTCCTCATTTAATGTGTCAAATGTAGATATTTCTACCTTCGGCATTTTTCAATGCACAAGAACACTACCTCATACACCAAGTTGAGGAGATTGAATTGTGTGGACCTATACATGCAAGGTCCATGTGGATGGTTGAGAGGCACTTGAAATTTTTGAAGGCTTTAGTTAGACAAAGAGCACGTCCAGAGGGTTCTATGATGGAGGGATATATGGTATTTCAGGCCATGGTGTATATTGTTGAATATCTTCCAGGGTTGATGTTTATTAAGACGGAATTAGATCAATGCATTGGTGATCCAAACTCCACTAAGAAATTAGAAGGAGAGTACCTGACGGGGAAAGGTAAATCGAGGAATGTCAAAGGTAATTATTAAATGGTGTTATAGATTAATATTAATGTTAATACATTTTAATAATATCGTACATAATTATTTCATTTTTAATATTCATTAATGATATGCATCATTAATATTTATAATGTTACACTGCATTAAGTAATTATAAATTTCTGAGTTGATTTATGTAATTTTATTTTCATGCAGTTGGTCGCGAGTGGGATGCACTACATTTGTACGTAGCAAACAATCTTGATTGGATGAAGGTATGGATTGAACGATGTAATCAATCTAGTCGAGGACTATCATGGGAAGGTGTGGCTTCATTGGTTAAAGAAGCACATCGCAATGGAGATGGCAATCTAACAGAAAGGGAAATCGATTTAGCATATGGTTTAAAATATAAACAAGTAAGCATGATATTATAAATATAAGCCATAATATTTTCAATTACGTCGATATTCATGTTCATCTTGATGAATTTCATTTTATTTGCATACTTTAAGAACATAAAATACTTACTATCAATTTCAGGTAAAACACCACAAGGCTATGTGGTGCAACGGTCGTAAATATCGCATTAAAAAGTTGGATCAAACAAAGAAAACATATGATTCCGGTATAAGTGCAGTCTTTGAGGTTACTAATGTTTCATCTAGAAGCGACAGATGTCCAGAATTGTCAGAAAATCGATATTATGGATGTTTGGAAGATATCATTGACTGTGACTTTAAATCATTCAAAATAATTCTTTTTGTTGTGAAATGGTACAAGCTACGATTGAATCGATTTGATCCCAGTAG
>LPNX010098702.1:0-84806 GCA_001517045.1 Pseudotsuga menziesii | reverse complement strand
TATGAGAAGAGGTGAGGGATTTGGTAGTGCTCATGAATAGCATGCATGCAATGTTGTAGTTAATATAATTCCTTACCATGTTGTAGTTGTAGTTGTTTTAATCACTCATCACACTATAGTATTTGTTCATGCCTTCCCATAACATTGGGTTGGGCTAGATTACACGGTATGTCATGGAATCTCTACTCTTTTATTCCTTTCCAAATATTTTTCTTTTTACATGATTTAGGATTTGGTTTTCCGATCACCTTGAACCGATAGCACTCCATCCTAATATTTCTCCCCTTCATGAGGTGTTTTGTTGACTAATGTGTGCTAGTGTTGGAAGGAATATATAGAAAGAGCCTACTCCCTTCACATTCGTAGGACTGTATCATGAACTGAAACACATGGCGATGGGTTGGGAATGATCGTCGACACTTCTTGAAATCCAAATACACTATTACTCCATCTATGGATATAATAAGTGTTGATAGGATTCCAAGATAATCCGAGAGACGTATCCTCCATAGGATTTTTTACCTTGGGATAGAGGTAAATGAAATCTTCATGTAGGACATGGATTATACCATGATTTTCAATGTTTAATTCTTGAATACCCTAGTAATCTCGTTAGGTGTTATTTCATGTTTTTCAATTGTTATATTCCTTTCCCCTTTAATAATAGAAAATAAATCATTATCCTACTCCTTTTTTATTGGTGATATAATATAATTTCATATAATTATCTTCATGGACACCTCCATGCATCCAAATTTGTGCAAACCTAGAAAGACAAGTCAATCTCTCAAGTACCTCAAGATGTAGCTGATTTGGAGCAAGGAGATAACGCAATATATTCAATGATCCTCGTCTAGCTATCAATGTGAAATGAAAGAGAGGCATGCTATGAATTATTAAAGAAATGCACTTGAATTTGAAAAATGAAAGGTTTTATTACAATGGAGATTCTACCTACATTTATATTGCTGAAAAGGAATTTTGGCACTAACAAGGTATTTGGGTTTCAATTATTATATGGACACATAATTTGAAGTCTAGACAGAAAAGGAAAATGATCATTAACATAAAAAATGCTTAAAAATCCTTTAACAATATGTATCCATACTATTTAAATTACAATTATTTTATGCTGAAAGTATTTAAATGTCAATCAATAAATTCACTTCAACATTCCAGGTTCTTAATACAAAAACACCAATTCTATTAATGCATGGTGCCATGCATGCCTCATAGAAAAGGGTTGGTGATGATAACGATGATGATAATGACTATGATGACGAATATGACAATGACAGTGAGAATGATATGAATGACAATTATGATTATGACAATGCTGACAACGATGATGATGTCAATGATGACCATTATTAAGACCATAAGGGAAAGGGCGCAATGTTAGTAATGTCATGGAGAATGTTGATGACATAATTTGAAATATACCAATATTAAGACCAAATTTTATAAACTACAATAAAAATATCCTCTAGTTAATATGTGAATGTGGATATATAGTTATATGGTTTCCAAACCTATTTGACCTATCCCACAATCAGAAGTTCAGGGGGGGGAATTCCCATAAAAATAATCCAAAAGGGTTTATTATTGAAACATATTATAGTATGTCATATTTAAAGACAAAGGTGTCAATAGTGATTTCATTAGGTTCAATAGTACCGTGTAGTACACCTTCGGGATAAACTCTATTGACACCTTTAGTGGTACCATTCTTGCTACCAAAGTTATCTTTTTTACAACCATGAACATTGGTACAATTATTAGGCTAGTGGGTATCTATTGAAATCTTCTTTGTAATCCGTATGCCAAAGTTGACAACCAACTAGGGCCAACTAGGCCAAACACAATTCAAAAAAGCTAGATTTAATTGCGACAAGGATGAAAGATCATACACAATCTTAATACCATCAATAAAACCCTAACTAACAAAAAATTAGATGTCACCTAATTTGCAATATACACAATACAAAAGAGAAACCACCCATTTTCAATGTACACACTAAAAAAGAGAATTTTCAATGTAAATAATACACAAAGAGAAACAACTCATTTTTCAATGTATACAATATACAAATGACAGATTATTTTTACTTTAGATGGATAGATTTTTTATTGTCACATATTTCTATAGACATGGATATATAAGCCTCGTATTGATACATAATGTCAATACAGTACCATGAATTAACAAAATCTCTATGAGTTGAAGTGACCATCAACGATATTCCTTTGTACCCTCCATTGTTCAAAATTTGAGTTGAAGATCACACCACTCAAAATATTGTAATACTTTGTGTACAAATCATGACTTCTGAGGAAGTTGTTCTTGAACACATACTCGATGTTCCCAAAATTGTATGACATAACCTAGTCAAGGTTGTTTCACCATGGATCCTTGAACATGAATGTCCCTCCACTTTCTATTAATAAATCCAATACTTAATCTTATAAATAATGGGGGTTTAATATTAAATATGACAATATACCCACCAAAGACCATGTTACAAATCCTTTTGAGTACCTTTATAACTAAATATTTAAATACACCAGAGAGAAAACTACCACAATACCCATCTTCAACTCATGTAAAATCTATCCCAACAAAAGTATCAACATCCACAACTCAATTACAAATCTAATTGTTGTCATTCTCCTTGGTTTGAAAAGTTGAAAAATTGAATGTACCATGGATACTTTTTATATTTTATGATATAAAGGACATTTTTTCGTGGTTAAAATAAAAAAAATATGCTCATAAACAATTAAAAACCACCTAAACAACACACAAAAATTTGTAATACAATTCCCCGCTGGTGGTCCTATATATGATCCAGGTTCCAATTTCTATTGCCTTTCAGTGCCCGATTCCGATGGCTTTTATAGTTCAGAGGACTTCGACCTTATAATTTCCTTGTCATCCCAAATTCTGAGTCCATTGATGATCTTGTGGTTGATTTGTCCATTTCCTGTTCCGATTCATATTACTGTACAGATCCATTTTCCCCTTAGTTCGATAAATCTCCAACAATCCTATTTATGTCCCAAGTTCCTTTCCCTATTGTTCCATCCATTGACCGTTCTGTGGATTCATTGAGAAATCCCTAGGGAGGGGAGGCTCGGTGTGTCCAGTTCCTGTTCTATTTTGAGAACTAATCATTTGACCGAGCCGAATGAGGGTAAATTGTTTATCCCTAAATTGAGGATACTTTTTTAGGGCAGGTTTTTCCTCATCTTCAATAGGTAGGATAGAGGTGGCTAGATCTTGGGTAGGGGTTTAAGAAGCAAAGTAGGTAAAAGGAGCAGTCCGCCATTTCGATTTGGAGCAGTCCACCATTTCGTTGATTTGGAGCAGTCCGCCATTTTGATTTGGAGAAGATTCAATCCGCTACCATTCCATTCCAAATGTCTTCAGTAAGTGACATTGAGCTATTTTGATTTGGTTCTGCTCTCATTTACACATATTCCATGTGTTCATATAAGGATTAAAAATCATCAAGAGAATCAACCAGAAACCTTTAAACAGTCTCACCACCGTAGGCCCTTACCCTTTTGTAAGAAGAGAAGCCTTATCCTTCTTTTCCCATAAACCTTCCTTTACCCTTTTGCCGGTGACCAGGAGCTCTTAGCCTGCGTGAATAGATATTGTACTAGTAATCCACTTGTATTCCAAGTATAGGTGTTAAAAATAACAACCATTAGGTAAGTGATACATTCTATACAATAGTTCAGTTTCTTACAGTAAGCTCTATCATACCAGGAAACAGTGGTAACCAAATCTATTAACACTCAATATGTATAAGTAATATGCAACTACTAATTCCATGGAAGCTAATATTATCTTAATAAGGCAAGTAGTCTGTCGGGATGGAGTAATTATTGAACGTAGTATATAGATTTTACATATATGAACTGAATAGAACATCTATATCTAATGGATTAAAAAACGTGTCTGCCTATCCATCCACCATCCATTGGTTCACATCTCTCATTCTTGTCAGCTGGCACCTCCTTGCTTGTCATGCGTGGATAAGTTTTCAGGGTAATTGGTACACCTCACTCTGGAGACTACACATCATCCATGCCCTCTGCTCATACTGGCCAACAGCATCAGCATCAGATTCCAATCATAGTATCTGTATAGAGATTCTTGTATAGATCTGTATAGAGATGTATATCGATCTAGAGATGTAGGGATTTAGACAGATTTCTATTGATGAAGGGCTTTTTGTGATCAGTTCCAAGGTTATAGGTGAAGGGCTAAGAGGAGTTCTGTGGTTCCGTCGATTCATCTACAATGTGCAGCAAAACATCCTCCATGTGTCATAGAAACTGTATGAAAAGTTATGCATAAAAATCCATGCTTGTGGGATTCAAAGCCCATTTTTATGTGCATAAAAAACCCTAATAATGTGTGTGTAAATGTGCTTATGGATGCGAGAAGTGATGAAGCCCTCCAAGAGATGTATTTTTCTCCTAGTTCATGTTGAAAATGTATGGTTCGGCCTTATGTGTTCTAAGAAACCTCCAAGAGAGGGTATAAATAAACCACCAAAGCACCTCATTTCATAATAAAATCATCAAGTCTATTCTAGTGAAAATCTTGTTGAGAAAAGGAGCATGTGAAAGAAGTTATTTTCTTGGGTTTTATGGTTTTACTATCTCTCTTCAACCTTTCTATGTTTGGTTAGGGTTTCTCTACAAGGAGACCTGCTTTTGGTATTAGGGTTTTGGCATGGTTTGGGGGTAAACTGACAAAGCTTTGGATTATTTATTGCGCTATGGGATGAGGATAATGCTTTTGCAAAAACATTCTTAAGAAGACCTACATGCTTTATGTTGAGATGAAAAATCAATCCTCTTATTGAGCTAGGGTCTCCCTATAAGGAAACCTCTTTTGTATCAGGGTTTTTTTCATTATCTCTTGGGTAAATTTCAAACATTTTTGCATGATAGAATGCGCCATAAGGAGAGGATCACAATGATTCCAAAAGGTTTAATAAAGGATCTATATTTTATTTGCTAGCTGATTTTTCTATGCGCTTGTTGAATTAGGGTTTTTCCCTATAAGTGAGGTTGTTTTGCATGAAGTTTTTGGGCATGATTTCAGGGGAAGAGTTGTTGATCAATTACAATTTGAATTGGATAGATACATATGCAGATACTTCGGGAGTGGTACATATAACATTTCACAAAACCTGTAATCTTTATGTTATCAATTTCGCAATATGTTTTTTATTAATTTTTTTAAAAATATGTTTTTAAATAAGATTTTCCCCGTGTATTGGTTTCAGTTCAAAATTAATGTTTTTAATTACTTTTGTTGTAGTTAGCTGATCAAGGCAAGTCCCTAATGGAGCCTGAGAGGCCGACACCCCCTACAGGCGACAAGTATATATACCACATTTTTACTTACCTGCTTCTTTAGAAAGTACATTTGTTTAATTATGATATCAACGTGGTCAATATTTAAATATGTTTTTAAATAAGATTTTCCCCGTGTATTGGTTTCAGTTCGAAATTAATGTTTCTAATTACTTTGTTGCAATCAGCTGATCGAGGCAAGTCCACAATGGAGCCTGGGAGGCCGACACCCCCCTACAGGCAACAGGTATATATACCACATTTTTACTTACCTGCTCCTTTAGAAAGTACATTTGTTTAATTATGATATCAACGTGGTCAATATTTTGTTTGTAGGCTGAGGGTCGAGGCAAGAGCTCCATGACAAATGATATGTCGACAGATGTTAGCGCGCCACGCTCATCGGGTCATGAGTAGGTATATAGCACGTTGTGAATTTCAGAAACTGTATTTATACATATTTATGTTATCTAATTATATTAATGATTTCAAATTGATATTAATGTTTTCTATTTTTATGTCGGATGATACTTATCTATAGACGGATCTGAAGGATATGGATTTGGGGCACATTCTTGATGATGTTGACCTCAAGAATTCAAAGAATATCTGAGATGCAGTTCAAAAAGAAAAAACAAAATTAAATCAGGAGGTCGTCAATCTGCTTATATCGGATCCGCAAATGACGCAGGATGAGACTCAAGCAAAGATAGATCGTGTGTTGCTTAAAGTAAAGTGCTTGGATGTAAGCTGCAAACTCTTTAATTATAAGTCTATTCCAAATGCAATTTTTTTTCCTATTCGTATATGAGTAACTAAAATATTATTTGTTTCTACAGGAATATTTTTCCCCGGTGAGAGGCATGCTGATACCATTGAGCATGACACCCCCTTCGCCACTGATAATGTATCGTTTCCGTCTGGCCAATCGGAAACACAAAATGAGACACCCCAGACAGAACATGAGAGTGCCGACGAGGATCAGGGGAATGAGAGTGTCGGCGAGGATCAGGGGCCGGTACATGGAGAAGAGCATGACTTTGATGCTGTTGTCCCAGCATTTCCTGGATCTTTCTGTGTCACTAGCATGGGAACATTTGAGACTACTTTTTTGGTGGATGAAGATCTCATTCCCTACAAGATGGAGAAGATTCTAGGTACTATTTACAAAATGTTTTAACTATATATTATAATTTTATTGGAATGTAATTATGCATCATTCTTTTTACACTAATTAACACATACTCGTTTTTGTAGGAAATGATGTCTTTTATAAACATCTTAATGGTTGGTATTTAGAGCTGTTTGGGCCCACTATCCGCACATGGTGGAACCGGCAGAGTAAAGTTTTGAAAGATGAGCTTATTGCTCGCTTGGTTGGGTTTTTTGGTGCCGAAACCTTCAACCGAAAAAAGGTTCTCAAAAAAGTTGGCCAACATTTACATTATGTACGGGAGGGATATAAGAACAACTTAGCAATTAATCCAAAGTATGAGCACCCTCCGATGATTCCAACAAGGGAGTGGAAAGGCTTGCTGGGTGATGCAAGGGAGAAAGCTGCGAAAATAGCGGGCAAGCTAGTACCCGAGTCAGCTAGAAGGTATGTAATACTTTCGACAATGCAATTATATGTTTATTACACTTTATTTTCCATTTTTTTGCAATGTTTAACGTATTAAAAATTACTTTTATAGGCTACCAGATACGTCGAAGGCCACCCAAGCAAGAATAGAAAAACATGGGCAACACAAGCTTGGCCCTGGTGGATATTCCAACGTGCAAGCACGAATCGTAAGTATGATCAATAATTATTTTATTGTATAGAAATTATAGATTGCATTTAAAATTGTTTTAATGATGATATAACAACAACAATGATGATCTAATTGAAAATTACA
Organism: Pseudotsuga menziesii; assembly: GCA_001517045.1. NCBI lineage: Eukaryota > Viridiplantae > Streptophyta > Pinopsida > Pinales > Pinaceae > Pseudotsuga > Pseudotsuga menziesii. Next base: position 77,529 of record LPNX010098702.1, on the reverse strand, counting down.
GGCTCAAAGATTCCACGATTTGCCAACGGAGGAAGACATGAGGATCGGCTACCAATGCGGGTTTTTAGGTGTTATTGAACATCGAACAAGCAGCTGTGGTAGCCAAGCAAAGTCTTCCAGTGATCCATCCTATGAACAGGTAACTACAATAAACAAATTCTATTTAAGATTGATTCATTGTGTTTTATATTCATTAATAAACTAGTACATAAAATATTGAGTCTCTTTGTGTTAAGCCGCACAACGAAAGTAGAGAAAATGCGGAGGATGGAGGAGAAAGAGATATTGGAGTTCATGTTGATCGAAATCCAGGTAATAAATATTCCTATGTTAAAAAAAAACTAGTATGGATTAAAGTCTCAAATATTAAATTGCAAATACTATATTGTTGTAAGTGTTGATGTTTTATTGCAGAGGGTCTTCATGTGCAACTTGAGGCAGCATCAGAAGATCAAACGCATGAAATTCATGTCACCCATGAGTTTCCAGGTACAAAGCACCGCTCTAATGCTTTTTTCTTAATGAAGGACTTACAATGATAATAATAAAAACACGTCAAGTAATTAATATTTCTTCATTTTTCCAGTACATCCTGGCACCTTACAGCAGCCACATACACGTCGTGAGCACACGACCCGTCGACAAACACGATCACAGGCAGCTACAGAGGGCATAGGAAACAAAAAACAATTGGTAGAAGAGGATGTCACACTTAGAGAATATGTGGAGAGAAAAAAGCGCCAAAAAAAGTAGTGATTGTAATAAGTACACTATTACATTATTTTTTTATGCATTGTCCTCGGATATTATTTTTGATATTATGGAGTAATGTCTTCAACTATTTATTTTTTTCTATGTATGAATGAATGAATGAGTTAATTAATGAATGCTATAAACTAATTAATGATCGAATGCACGTAATTCTTTTAAGACAAGAAACTCACGATGTTCGCACAAAATATCATTTATTTCCAAGCACGTGCATTGGGTATGGGGAATTGAGAGTGATGTGAGGGGGGGGAGGGGCCATATGAGCTTCCACCTTCACATGGTTGGCCCTGTTTAGTAGAGAATATTAAACTATTCTCAAAACTTTGGAGTTCAATTATGTTAGTAGGAGCAGGTAGGGCTAAGATAGCTTCAATATTCAAGGGATCAATGCAAATTCCATCTTTAGAAATGATAAATCCAAGGAGTTGGCCAGTTTCTATGCAAAAAACACATTTACGGGGATTCAAACAAATATTGAAATGACGAAATATAGGAAAAATGGCTCTTAGATGATCGACATGAATATCCTGCTGCTTGGAATGAGCAGGAAAGTCATCAAGACAAGGTTCCACAACATGTTTGATGTCATAAAAAGCATATTACATGGCGTGTTGAAATGTTGCGCCAACGTTTTTTAAACCAAAAGGTAGTTTGCGATAGGCCAAAGTCCCCCAAGGGAAAATAAATGTCGTATTGTGTTGGTCTAAAAGGAGAATCTCAATCTACTTGTAGCCGGAGAAACCATCCATAAAGGAAAAAATAACGCTTCCGGCGCAGTTGTTGATTATTTGATCAATGTAGGGAGTGGGAAAATTGTCTTTTGGACAAGCTCTATTCAAATCCCTAAATTCGATACAAACCGTGATAGTGCCCTACTTTTTTTTCATAGGGACTATGTTGGACACCCATTTAGTTAACGGTACGGGGTAAATGAAACCAGCCTTCAAAAGTTTCTCAACTTCTTCCTTAATGGTTGCTGCTTTTCGTGGATGGACTTGTCGTAGTTTTTGGCGGAATGTCTTGGCACCAGGGTAAGTTTTTATCTCATGGACAACAATAGAGGGATCAATCCCTGAAATTTCTTCATATGCCCAAGTGAAGACATCTCTAAACTCCTTGAATAAGGTCGTGTATGATTCGACTTCTTCAGGTGAAGAGTTTTGTCCTATGTATATGTGTTCTAAAATACCTGGTTTCACTAATATGTTGACGAGCATGGTTTTTGTAATGTTGCATAAATTTCCCTCAACTTCAACATTGCGAGTGAGTATTAGAGACTAAGGGTCCGTGACTATATCATATGAAACATTTGATGAGAAGTGTTCTTCTACCATATGGCAAAAGGGAAGGAAACAAGATCAATGATGATGGTCTTTCCAAGGCATCTATTCTAATGAAATAACTTCCATAATGGATTCATCTGTGGGAAGTGTATGTGAAAGGTAATCTAGAGATGGTGGGGTTGGAAATCCAATATGGCAGGTGATAACAATCTGAAGCCACCAACAAATTATCGTTGATGGTAGAGTCACTGGTGGATTGGATAACATTGTAAATTTATTCAAAAGGGGTAAGGGTTGTTGATTCATCAGTAATCAATTTTCCTTTGTCCATATGAGAGGTAGAAATCATGTTAATAGATGCAGTCTGCGAAGCAGGAGGAGGATTTGACAATGAAAAGACTCCCATTAGTGAAGAGTCTTTGATAAGACCCACTCTGATGTCCTTATACTATGGGGTATTCAGGAGCGGAATGTTGTTTGCATCATTGGTAATAGAACTAGGCATGATGAAATCTAACTAGTCAATAGTGACAATTCTTCCTCGGAATCGGAACTAGACGACCCAAAAAATGGTCGATGCTACAGCTTGCATAGCATAAAACTAGTTGCGACCTAGGAGTAGGTTATAGTCCAAAGGAGCGTCAACAACCTCAATGTGAATGGAGAGTGACTTGCCCCCCAGTTCAACATGGATGACAGGTAGTAATCCATATGGTTGGAATCCATAGCCATCAAAAGCCTTGAGGGTAGTAGGTGAACAATTGATCTCAGGAGAACCAATGGCTCTCCAACAAGATAAACACATCACTGATGTGGAGGCTCCCTCATCCAAAACAGTACAATGGATGGTTTTTACAAAAATTTTGGTAGCTATCTGGAAAGCTAATTGATGTGAGAGCCTCATCTTGAAATCATCTAGTTTGAAAGTGATGATTTTACTGTTCTTAGGGTCCATGGCTCCAAGTGCAGTAAGCAAGTTTTTCCATTGGGTTGGGCAATTTTGAAGTAATTCTAAGGCCAACATAGTCCATGCTTCCTGAGTCAAATATTCTACAATGTTGTAATATTGGGCGGCACGAACGTTAGGATTGATTATGTATTTACATAGAGTACCCTTGGGTGGGCGGAAAATTGCTTCTGGAATAGGTTTTTCAATATGAAGACCATTACTAGGAGGAGGTGTGGAAGATGAGGGTTTTTCAGGTGGAAATTCATCATATTTCTTCTCTGGAGATGGGTCATAACTTTGTGATCTTGTGTTTAAGTTAATTGTTTCACTAGACAGCATTCGAACTTCATCAGTTGACGAAGAAGGTTCATGCAAGGATTGATGATAAATTAATTGTTGTTGAGAGGGGAAAGGGTCTTTGAGAATTGATGGGGTGGGTGAAGTTTTCAAAAATTTACTAACTTCCTCACGATGATGACATTCTTTAGTGAAATGGTCACCTCTGCAAATTAAACAAGGATATTTTACCTTTCCTTTTCCTTTAGAATCAGTATCAAGGTTCTGTGGTTTGTTACTTTCCCATTGGTTATCAGGTTTTTTCGATTTATTATTTCCCTTTTTATTTCCACCCAAAGACTCTGTTAGCACTCTGTTTGCAACAGTTGATTTATGGGCCTGACAAAGTTCGAAAAAGGGTCCTATTCATTTGAAAATTATGTGAGTGCCCTTCAGATTATCAAAGGCATGTTTTCCATGTTTTGAGACCGTCAAATAATGAAGAGAGCTCAATATACGATGGTAGATTCCTCCGGAGGTGAATACTTGCAACAGCATAGATGATAGAGAAAGGCCTCATAGACCAATGATCTGGGAGCACAAGGAAGAAGAGCGACGATAGATCATGGTTTTGGCCAAAGACACGAGAGAATGGTCGAAGCTTAGCATTCACAGATTCTATTAAAACTAGAAAACAATGAAGGGCCAAGATCAAGGTGAAGCCCTATCGATAGCCCAAAATGGTTTTGCTGAGAAAACATGCTCAATAGAAGGAACTTTCCCAAATCGTGAAATAGGTTAAAGGACAAAAGAATCTGACAGTAGGGATGAAAGTAGAAGCGGATCTACGATCCTAGCTAATTTTGCAAGACAGACTTGTGTGGATAAAGTCGTGATTCCAAATTGTGAAAAGTGGTACCAGCTTCAAAGAATCAATGGTTAGGACAAGAGTGGAGGTAGATCTACGGCTGTCGCTCTGAACTAGCACGGACAACGTCGGGATCCCGATTCACAAAGGGGTGATAGGACCCACTCAAATCGATGGTTGCATGGGAATGTCAATCTAAATTAATGGGTAAGAACACACCATGATATAAAGTTGCTCGTTGTATCAAGAGAAGAGAATTTGGTCGCAGAAGTAATGAAACATGGACGGTGGATGTGAAAGGTTCCCCAAATCGGAGGGTTGAGGAAGCCTCGGGGATATAAGTGTCACATCAAGTGCGAAGATGACAATGGAGGGGACGTTCATGTGCGCAATCTTCCTCCTGGCTGATTAACTAATTCCCCTGACACCATTTGTGATAGGCCTAAGGCTAAAGTCATGTCCAATGATGCTAACTTTCTTAGCTTACAAGTCTAGCAAGTTGTTCATGTAGAAGAAAGCAGTAGAGAAGCAGGAGGTTCGGGTTTTTGAAGCGACGAAATTGGCATCTACACAAAGCAAAGAGATGCCAGGACCTGAATCTGCTCGACACCACCATCACAGTGAGCGAAAAGGAAAGGAAGGTCAAATCCACATCCTTTGAACCAGCTGGATAGCCACGCGAGAAAGCACTTAAAATCCTACCCATATCAGATAAGATAATTAAACGCTAAAGGAGAAGATCCCCACCCTAGCGTCACACATGCTAATGTCATGTCGACCAGTATTCAAGAGTATATCCATCTCCGGGTCGTTTCAGCTCTCCCTATATAGTGTCTTCTTCTAAAGTTATTGAGGTATGGAAATGCACAGATGATGAGAGGTAAAGTTTGAATTACGAGAAGTGTTGAGTTCCTTTGTAGATAGCTATGGCTGTGTGGTTTGAGAAGTTAGTTCAATAAGGGGTACTAATGTTCGGTGAACATAAAATTGCGTTTCTTCATCGTCTTAGTTATCCACACCAGGAAATTACCAACCACCGGGGCATATATTTTAAACACCTAGGGAGGTTCATCTGCTTCCACAAAACCATGCCTTTGGATGCACTGTGCGTGGGTTTTTACATCCTAGCGACATCCCTCTGACACTCCCAGTTGTATTCATGGCCTCTGATAGTATAGGATAGTATAGGTCTAAAGGCTTCATCATCGCCCCTATAATCTCCACTTAACAACCTTATCATGGGCGGGGAGGAGGTCAAACATCCACCTAGCTACACAGCCTGCAAGAAAACCCTCCTCATAGGAGGGAGATAGCAGTAAAAGGATGATAAGCTTCTTAAGACATGTATCATCATCAAGTGCATGGCCACCCTTTTCCCAGTCCCCTCCTATAATTGTGTTACCAAATGAAATATAGGCTGGGAAAATGATTGGGCACCGGGGCGCAGGTCTTCTTGTCAGCCTTTGAGCAACGTGGTCTGAAAGAAGCAGGCTGGTCAAAGGAGGTAGAAAGGTATATCTGAAATGGTCCAAGTTAGAAAATGACCATCAGTAGGCAACATAGGGATCGCTTTCATTGTACCAGGATAAAGAAAACTCTGCGCTGTCAGTCCATGTTACCACATGCTATAGCTCCATGATGTTTATTCACATTTGTAAATCATGGAAATAGTTCCACTCTATAGACTGTTAATGTTTGATTGCAACTGGAAATAGTTTTTAGGTTTATTTCAGGGAGTAATCTCAGCACTGAAATAGTATAAATACACTCTCGATAGAGGGATATAGGGGTTGGTTGGGAAAATTTCAAGGGCTGAGGCTCCCCATTGTATTTAGTCTCTGGTTTACGTGTTATGAATAAAAGTTGCAGAGGAAGGATTTTCTTTCAACGCAGAGATTCCTATGTCGTTGCTTCTTTCAATATGTAATCTCTTTACATGAAATGTTCTTCCTATTTTCATTTTATTTTGTTAATTTCTTTCATGTCTAAAATGAGTGTATAATAGTTTGGAATTCATGCATTCTATGCTCCGTCTGTTGTTTTAGATATTCATTTAAGTTTTCTTCTAAACTTACATAGAATTCATCTTTTTGGTGCTCTGCATGATGGATTGTTCCCTCTCATCTACTAATCACCCGCTAAATATCTCCTGATTGCAAGATCGATGGCCATCTTGCCTTTGTTTGTAAATTTACGCCATTCTTTACCTCCTGCAATATGTTCCCTACCCGAACCTTCAACTCCATTGCCCAATGGTTCCTTACTCTAATAGCCCCACCTACATCTTACATCAACGCACTCGCCCTATTCAGGAGTCTGGCCTCCTGACCGTTCTTGATCGAATATCCTATGTGAATTTTCCTGAAAACAAGTGAGAGATCCCTCTCTGACTGCGCAGGGTCGGAGGCGCAGTCTAAAGCAGTTCTATTGTTTCCTGGGAGAGAACCCTTTTCCACCCAACCTATGGGCTCAATCCCGGTGCTAACAGATTCAGTGGATTGAACTATTTTTACTTCAGCAAAATCAACAGGAGAGGAAGTCATTTTGGATGGTGGGTTTGTTGGTGAGGCGGTTTGATTTTTCTTTTTAGAATATTTTTCTATCGTTTGTGTTTGAACTGAACCAAGTATGCCATATGTAGGTGGTTTAGTTGTGGGTCTTGATGGATCCATTATGAGCCGAGGAGCATGAGGAATCAGATCATACAAAGTACCTAATTGGGAATAGACTAAGTCTGGGTACTATGCATGGCTAATAGCCTACCCTTCGGTAACAGCGCCTCCCATGGAGACATATCTAGCAATGGGTGGAAGCAAGGAATTTGTAAACCAATCAGCTAGTAACTGATCAGGAATGGGAGCCTTGATTAACCTACGTCTTCTTATCCATTAATGCATATGATCGGAGATATGGGTTGATGTTGTTTGTCGAAACGAGGCCAATAGGTATGTACATGTTTCGTACCGGATGGGTAATTGAAAGTGTGTTAAAAATGCCATAGCTAAAGCATTGAAGTCCCAAAAAGAGTGTTGCGGTAGCTCGATATAACATTTCGCAGAAACGCCTGTGACGGTTTGTTGGAATAGTCACAGATAGATCAATCCTTCCATCAATGAATTCGATGAACACAAAAGATGAAAGGTCATCACATGGTTTTTTGGGTCCTCGACAAGTTTACCATCAAATTTGGGTATATCGAAAGGTAACTTGAATGGAATGGCTGGCCAATAGGGGTCATGATGGATTGGATCATTTATCAATCTAGATAGATCTGGAAAATCCAAAGTTGCCAAAAACGACAATTGTTGGTCGGGCTGCAGGTACTGGTAGTACTGATATGCCATTTGTTGACCAGTGGGACCGTACAAAGATTGATAAATAGGCATAGATGATGCCCCCGAGGCTTGTTGATTAGGTTTTTGGCTATTTGAAGGTCCTCTAGATGAAGGGCCGCCTAAGGGAGGTGGGACTCTAAGGGGTGGTCCTCTAGGTGGTGGTATGTTTGGTGGTGGGCCTCCAGGTGGTGGTCCTCTGGGTCCTCCAGATCCTTCAGGTCCTCCTGGTGGGGGTCTTCCAGATCCTCCATGTCCTTCAGGTGGGGGTCCTCTAGATCCTCCAGATGGTCCATCGGGTCCTCCAAGTCCTTCAAATGGTCCACCGGGTCCTCTAGGTCCTCTGGGAGGTCTTCCAGGTGGAGGTCTATATCCTTCAGCAATAGGGACATAAGCTCCTCCATAAGATGGGACATTAGACCAATTTCGTTGTCCCCAAGGCACAAAATCATTTCTAGGGTAAGGCATTCCTGGATAGACAGCCCCCGATGGTATGGGTTGATAAGATGGTGGAATCGGGGGTGGTTGATTCCTAGGATAAGTATATCCCAAAGAAATTGGATTGATGATAGGTTGTACCCCTAAGGGTTGGCCTGAACTAGATGGGAGATTCATCACGTTGGTATTAGTAGGAGGAACAACTACTGCGGGTTGTTCTACAACAGAAAGTTGTCTAGAACTAGTAATAATCCTACTAACAGGCAACGTAACTCGAATCAGAGGTTTCCCCTTGATGTTAGAATGTGCTGACACCACTTGAGTTGTGGATTTCCCCCTAACTACAGTGGGTATGGGACGACGAGTAACAAACTCAGGATGTGAAACTGTAGGGTGGCAAGTTTGACCTGAATTATTAGAAGTCTCACCACCAACTGGAATTTCTAGAATAGGAGCTAAAATATCATCAAGGGTACGATATCCAGAAGGCCATGTGTCTGATAGATGGGGTAAAAGAGCTTAAACAAGTTCTCTGTAAGACACGGGTTTGGTAATAATTATTTCTGCTCTTTCTGAAAAATTACGAGCTCGATCAAGGGATGCTTGAATTCTCTTATATTCATCCTCCCCTAGAGGAGGGTTCCCAAGAAAAGGTCTAATAACCCCGAACTCAGAAATGGCTTGGCCCATAGAAGTCCTCCGAAAAGGAGCATCATGGCCAAACTCTGCTTCAATAGAACTATTGGCATGTCCTTCCATTAGCGAATGAACAAAAACATTAGCCGTGAGAGGCAATTGGACCAAAGGATTTGTATAAATAGTGAAATCATCTATGGTTTTGCTAGCTGAGGTAGTTCCTACAGGAACATCAGCAAAAGCTGGTTGTTCCATGTTTACCCCTTCTTGTCCTTCCACGGCTTGAGGAGAGTCAAGAGGTAAACCCTGCAATCTATGAGAAAGGCGCCTCGTAAGTTGCTCAGCCATGGTGGTGGCTGAATTTGTCTGCTCTAAGTCTAAAAGAGGGAAAAAACACACAAATAGACCTACATAGACGTAAAGGTCACAAGCAGTCTTAAATTGATAGAACAGGTTCAAAATAGTCGGTCTATCACCAAGATTGTCAAGAAAGTACAACTTGCGATATACCACAGGGGTACGTGCGTAGTAGTCTCCCCGAATGTTGTTTTCAGTGTATTGCTCCAAACAACATGGCCAAAGGGTTTTTCTCAGTTGGAGAAGGAATCCTAGTGGGGTCTCCCGATATACATAAGGTACGTGGGAGCTCAAATCAGTAGTAGTGTTGTGTAATGCACAACATGCCTTCTGATATAAAATCGAGTACGTGAAGTACCTTTCTATATACCTCAAGGGTACATGAAAGGCCATTCGATATATCGATGGTATGTGGAAGAACCACGCGAGTCCAGTGTTGGAGTGCAGGCAAGTAACGACAACTCCTACGTTTTGTGTCTCCCAAACACGTCTCTAACTTATCACTCAAATTTCTATACAATTTTAGACCTAAATCTACCGTTAATTTTATCTGAATGATTAGTGAATGTTTGTGAGGTGTTGTCTCCATTAATGCAAATTAATCTATATGTAAATGCACTTTTTGATTTCGGTGAGAACTAGCTAGGGTAAGGAAGAAACCTTTTTATTTTTCCTTTCAACAACACACTAAATCGAATGCCACTTTCGGTGATCAAAACAAGATCTAACAAGAAATGCAAAGAGAGTTCTTTCAAACACAAATGTTTTTCAATAAGCACTCTAAATCTCTGAATGAAGATGGAAAGTGTAGCAGGGATTTCTCCCTTGCTACAGGGTAGGAATGTCTACCTTCTGTCTATAGGACAGAAGGATAGGTTCCTGGTGGTGGATGCAAAAAATAAAATAGAAACGAAATAGAACAGAAATGAAGAACAACAAAGAAAGAAAATATGAAACCCCTCTATAAACAAGGTTAGGGTTTAGATCCAATACCCTGCAAGAACATGTTAGAAAACCTGTAAACAAACAATGGAAACCTGTAAGCAAAGAAGGGTTAGATAAAACTAAGTAAACAAGACAAAATAAACATTATACCTTCATTTGGTGGAATGGGCCACCATGCCCTAGCTGGGAGAAGCACCTCTCTCTCTTGGCAATGGGGGGGCTATGGCTCAATTGGAGGATGGATGAGAGGGAGTGTGGGTTGCTTGAGAGACAAATGGTCTCAAGGCATCCACTCGGGCAGCATAACAGTATGCAAGGGAGAAGTGTTTTGAGAGTGACCCCCACCCATCTATTTATAGCTTTTTTAGGGTTCTGAGCCCCTGGTCAGGGCTTTAGCCCCTTTTTCTGGATTTTAGCCCCTTTCACTCAAACTTTAGCCCCTTTTTGGGATTTTAGCCCCTTTCACTCAAACTTTAGCTCCTTTTAGGGTTTTAGGCTCCTTTGAGGGGTTTTAGCCCCTTTTTGGAGTCTTTAGCCCCTATGAGAGCTATTTAGGCTCTTTTTAGGAGTTTTTAAGCCCTTTTTCCTGTTTTAAGCCTTCTTGAGGGTGTGGGGGTCAAATGGGATTAAATGAAAGTCATGCATGGGTGTCCTTGGGTGGTGTAGGCCATGTAGAGCTGAGTGAGGGATTTTTTTGGTTAAGAAATTTCCCCATGATGTGTGAGGGCAAGAGCTCATTGTATGGCCGATGGACATCATAGGATTTTCTGCAGAGAGGTGGTGCTTCCTGGGCTGAGGCATGGTGGCTTTTAGTTTTTGTATTAATATGGTTCCCATCAATGGGTGAGATAAAAATAATGTGTGACATGTATATGGACGAGGCGGGCATCCCCATGCTCATAACAATGTCAAAAGAATAATGTGATCTATGCTCTACAATACAAGAGTCGATAATATACAACTGATGATACATAGTTTTTGCCTCAATGAGAGGTTGAATACAATACTGATCTAAAGAACTACTACATTGGACCCATGGAATTGTCATGGAATGCTATATCTTCATGACTAATAGCCTGCTAGATCTGGGATGGTACATAGCTGTATGGACTCACTAATGGAGAGTCAGAGTCTCTGTGGTACAAGTATGCAACATCAATCATAAATCTATATAGAAGCATTGCTAGGGCTTCTGAACACCGTCTCCAACGCAACCCAGAAATCATAATGGACATAACCTATTTATGTCCCTCGAATAGACTCATCAATGTGCTAGAGTTAGGTGACATCCAGGGTCTTTGACCAATTACTGCACGGACCAATACCATGTATGAATCTCAATGGTGCGATGTAGTTTGAGTAAAGCATGTGAGAAACAACCATCCCGAGAGGCACTAAGGACTCCTCTCAAGTGGTCCAAGGAACTCATCAATGAGGTTAATGAAACCAAGATACAGGGACCTCTGGTTCTATCCTCTGGAATATGTGTGTTGTTGTCGACAGAGGGAGACTTGCCCCTGGTCAAGGCAATGGTGTTTCCTTGACCAGAAGCATGAGGGAGATAACCAAAAGGTGTGAGACAATCTGAGGACTGACCCACTGAATGGGGGGGGAGGGAAAGAGTTGGACAGGGGCAGAGAAAGTGTAGTAGACTCAAACTTCCTTTGTTCAGAGTATGACGACAAGGTGGACTAGGCAACAAATGAAACTGTCTTATGGGAATGGGATCATAGTTGTAATACTGGGATTTTCACTACAGATGGAAAATACTTGGGGGAGGTAGACACTTTTGATATTGATGGGATCCAAGGAAGACACATTGCAGAGTACTCTGAACAAAGGTGACCCAAAGTGGGAATGCTGCCAAACCATTTTCTGTGGGGTGGTGTCTAGAGACACAGTTGTGGTACGATCTCATGGATTTTTGGAGAGCTTGAGAAAGTAAATGCTTGATGTTGCTTTCAATTTTAGAGAGTCTAAAAGCATGAAGAAGACTCCAATGGGGGATATTTTTCATTGATAGTCTCCTGTACCTAAAAAAGGATAAAAGTATGCACAGGAGAGCTCACCCATCCTTTTTTAGGGGATGGGAGACTTCTTTACCGTTGGTAGTCCAGTCAGGCCGAAAAAGGTTAAAACTATACTGATTGGACGGTCATTCAAATACTTTTACAAGCATGAATGAAACCAAGTTTGCTCGATGATATTTTCTTGATGAGAAGGCTAGAAAAGAGCTTAACGACAACCCATGGTGAGCTTTTTCGTAAAGTGCAGCCCCTCTACCTCAGAAAGCATAAAAGTATGCAAAGGAGAATGGTCTTGGCTTGAGTATGCCAAGGTGGTCCTTTTCATTTGATGGTCTACATAGTCCACAAAAGGATATAAACAAGATGTTGTAGATGCCCTTTCCTATACTTTAACGACTTGGAAAGGAAGCAGTTGCGCTCGGCAATATTTTCATTCTTTTAGGAGTCAGAAAAGAGCTTAAAAGAAACTCTATTATGGCCAACTGATTGCGATGTCATAGGCGGTACCCCATGTTGGGATGGTGGACAGTGGTCCAAATTTCTTCCGTGAAGTATGGACAAAGTAGGTGGCTCTTAAACATACCAATACATGCACGGGATAAATCGCGGCAAAGCCATGTGAGTCGATCCAAAAGAGGCACGCAAACTAAGGTGGCTCTCGGACAGAGGTCAGGAGAGTCATGTGTGAATTGTGGTGGACAAACTTGACTACATGTGATTGTGAGTGCAAGTCTGGAGGTAGTTATATGTCAAATGCATGCAAAGGAAATGATCTGTTCTTCGGACGATTGTCCGGTGGTTTGCATAAGGTGCGGTGGACAAAGTAGATGACTATATGCTTAAAATAAAAACGATGTTCCTTACGGGCGGTGTCCCGAGAACCCGCATGAGTAGCGGTAGTCAAGTGTGATGCAAGTACAAGTCCAAAAACACTTGCATCACCATGATATGGCTAAAAAATCGAGGTAACTTCCGAAGAGCAGTCCCGAAAATTACTTGTTAAACATTAGATGATGCTCTCATAAGGAGATAGAAGATGGAAATTTGAGCCCGGAGGTGTGAGAGGTGTCTTGAACAGGCTCCAGGTGACTTTGATTTAGCAGCTGATGGTACTGCCCCTGAATGGGGGTCTTTGATTTGTGGTAAAAACATTGCAAAACAAAAAAGGGAAAAAACTACGCTATAAGGGACTCATAGTGGTTTTATCAAGCATAAACTCTCTTAAGGTGGAGTGCGTTGCGCAGCTTTTTCAAGAGTCGACCATATGACTCAGCGAAGAGGTATGCCCCCTTTACGAGATGAAGGTCATTAGCGAGGCGAGATGACGAAATATGGTCTTTTATGGGAAGAACCGATTCCACACTATTGTTTAAAGGATATGGGGTAAAACTGAAGTCGGTCTTACATATATCTCCATCATCGCATAAGTGGTGCTAGGACAGATCAGATGGATCTTCCACAACTGACGAGACAGAAGGGCAACTGGTGCTAGAGATCATGTAAATGGTATTGGTTGTGGTTTTTGTGGCCTTGCCCCTAGTCCCTGTTGGAGGAAGAAAGGTAGGCCTGGAGACAGGAGGAGTCTTTGATGGACCTATAGGTAGGTGCAACATCATCTCAATTGGATGGACATGAGTCAACACATCTTGGGGTCTCAGAGGTAGGGTAGGTGGTCCAAGGTACCACACAGGATCTCACAGTGTGAAATCCTGTATATTGTGGGTTGCCAAGATAGAATTACTCATGACCTCGGATGGTAGGAAAAGGAAAAGGAAAATAAAAAGGAAAAGGATCATGTTGATTGGGAACGAACCCCATTGTTTCCCTAGTAAATGAGGTTGAGGTTGCGACTGAGATTGCGGCTGTAGAAACAATGGTAGAGACAGGTCTGATGGACCATCAGTGATGGTGGAAACAAGAGGGTCTATAGAACTGGACATCATGTAAATGGACATGGTGTCTGAAGAAGAAGGTGGAGGATGGATTTCTTCGATCAGAATGATCTCAGATTCAAGGGAATGTTGTCGAAGGTTGGCTAGAGCCATTCAAAACTTGGACAAGTCTTGGCAGTGGTGAGAATAGTGTCCATACAATCTGTAAAGGGCACCTGCATGGTTTGTTCTCCATGACTTGTTTCTGACTATTGGCTTGCTTGGGAGTTCAACCACGGGAAGGTTTTTCATTGTATCCATGGCGTCCAGGCACGCACGGATTATAGGAATATCAGGGTAGTTCTGAGTTGGATGGCCCTATTCTTCACAGATGGCGCAAGGTAGGATCTGTCGAGGTTCCACAATAGCTTTCACATTCTTTCCCCTCGTCCTTTTTGCATGGGGAGGTGCGGGTGTGGGTGCGGTGGTTGGTTTTTGTGGGCCAGAGTGAGGGCGATACTCAACCGTAATGGGTTGCATGGGGGTTAAGACTACCTAGGGAATTCGTGGTTGAGCTGGTGGATCAAGATACCACACAAGAATTCCCAATGCAAATTTGGGTAGGTTTAAGGTGTCCATTACTGGCTTGCTCACGACACCAGGTGGGGGAAAGAGGAAGGGAATTGTATCGACTCGAGAGGAGCTCAGATAACTCCCTGATGGTTGTATGTAGGGATGAGGTTGTCTTTACAACTGCATGTAATGCTGCGGCTGTGGATGATGTTGCAACTGTTGTTGATGTTGAGGCTATGGATGGTGTTGTGGTTGTAGCTGGGGCTATGGCTATGGTTGTTGTTTGGGTGCAGCGGTGCCGGATGAGAGCATGCAAAAATCCGTAGTCTCATTTGGCGTCAATGGTGGTGACACTAAGGGGAAATAATTCATCATGGTGGTATCAGAAAACAACCCAGGGCCCACATTCAACAATGGAGAGGCTAGTATGTTGTCAAACATGGTGTTGACCAAAGGGATAACATTGGCGTGTGTGGTCATCCCTTGTGGCTCAATGGTGTTGATTGTAGGGATAATGTTGGTGGGTTCTATTATCCCTTGTGGATCATGATAAGTCAGTTGGTCAACCGTCACGATTTTTCCATCGTGGGGGAACATCACGAGACGAAAGACAGTTGATGCGATAGCTCTCATGGTATACATATAACTTCTTCCGAGGAGAAGGTTATACTCCAATTAGGCATTGAGAACCTCTATGTCAATCAGAACTATCTTTCTGGCTAATGTGATGGGGACATGGGGGAAGATTCCTTGGGCTTTAATGGGATGGCCATCATAAGCCCGCAGAGTTGTGGAGGATGGTTATAGAATTGGGGATCCAAGTTTCTGCCAGACTAGGGTAGACATAACACATGTGGATGCCCCCTCATCCACTATGCACGAGTGCACAACCAAATTCTGGATAGACACCAGAATTTGGAAGGCAATCGTTGATGCCATTCACGGTTCTCCATTCTCCGTGTCGAATGTTATCAACTTGGATTCAGAGGGGTCTAGGGCCCCAAGGGTGGCTAGTAAGGATTTTTGCTGCATTGGGAAAGTTTTGAGTACCTCAAGAGCAAATATGGAAGTAGGTGTTTGGGCCAAATCATCCACTTTGTTGTAGCTTACAGTAGCTCTAGCTGTGGCATTGTTGGCAACCCAGCATATGGTGGGGCACGAAAAAGGGGGTAACTGAAGAGGTGCATTGGTTGTTTTAGACGTAGATTCTGCTCATGTGTCAGTGGGTTCAGTGTTGGTTCCAAACAGATTTCATCTGGTTTGTAGATTGACCTCTTCAGTTGTCATAGCTAGCAGGTGGTGGACACCTCTTTCTACAATGAGAGGTGCCCCCTGAGCATTTGGATTGGGTTGGGGAGAGGTTGCGGTTGCCACCAATCCTTGGACTGGTAATGGGTTTTGGAGCACCATGGGAGGAGGTCCTTGTGGTGTCGGGTTAGGTTGGGCTTGGTCCGTTGTATTGGTGCCATGTTGAACCTCGTTTCTAATGGCCTATTTAGCGCGACCCGTGAAGGGACACTCAAATGTGTAGTGCATGTATACCTCGCATAGTGAGCATAGTTGGTTTGTCTGCAATGGAGTGTTGTGTCTTGGTACATTTGGTCGTGGAAGATTTTGGGCTGGCCAGTTTTCCGCGGCATTGTTGGGAGGGTTTGGTTGTTGATCACCTCCCTACGATTGATTGTTGCCTTGGTTCCAGGGTCAGTTATTCCTAGCTTGCCCTTGTTGATTATTGGGGGCTGGCTGGTTGGGACGGTTTTGTTGTGCAAACACCTGTCCCAATGGAGTGGGTGGAGCAGGGGCTGTGGCTTGAACCACTTGTACTAGTTGTGCATAGTAGATTTGGGTGGGTGGCGGATCCATAAATGTGGGAATTTGCCCTGCATATTGTTATATTTTTATCATTCAAGCTAGCATTACATTAGGATCTTTAACTGAGATAATAACAAGCACAACAATATAACACAAGATACAAGAGACACAAACAATTTTCCTTGGGGAAACCATAAAGGAGAAAACCCAGCAACTTCCTCAGAGATAGAATCAACACCAAAAGCAAAACATGAAAACAGTAAGATGATCTCCATAGCTTTTGTCTATCTCTCTCACACTGAGAGAGCTCCTCTCTCACTCATGTGCCCCAATGACTGAGTGTGTGTGTGATAAATAGAGAGACTCACTCTCTATTTATATTATTTTGTTCACTTGGAACCCACTCCAACATGTCAGCCTCACTTAACAATTACTTACTAGAGCCGACATCTCTAGGAGTGTCTAATAACCCTAATGCCCCACAACTTGTGGGGACATTGCCTCCTCTGACCAACAAGGAGGTTTATCCTTAACACAATGGTGGGGACTATTGCCCCAACTTACAATGACTCACCTAGGGTCGACATCTCTAGGATAGTCTAATAACCCTAGGGCCCCACAAATGTGGGGACTTTAACCCTTAACCAATAGGAGGGTTACCCACAATGACTAGACATGACTTTCTCATTATAGAAACTTCCCAGAACAAACATCAGGTTATGACATGACTTAATTACATTACAATACATCCTGGAATAAACATCGGGTTACAATAGATAAGAAATACAAGTGAATACATTCTGAAGTTACAATTATATTAACACTCCCTCTTAACTAGGAAGGTATTCTCTTGACACAATTTTCATCACTGGTCTTCTTCTCTGGATCTTCTTGTCATCTGCATCTTCAAGTCTTCTTCATCTTCAAGTCTTCTTTGTCTTCAAGTCATCTTCATCTCTAGATCTGGATCGTCACTCGATCTAGATCATCATCACTCGATCTGGATCATCTCTGGAGCATCATCTCTGGATCTGGATCATCTCTCAATCTGGATCATCTCTATTGGATCATCAATACTGAATCTTCATAGGTGCTATCTCATGATTCTTCTTGTCACAGGAAGTTCTATAGAGCTAGCCCTTTTTCATGCTAGATGTAGGCCTAGCCACCATATAGGTATTCGCCCAGCACTCACATCTAATCATGTAGGAACTAACCTATAATCATATCAGAAAGGCACGCCCATCACTCACATCTGACCATGTGGGAACCAATCCCACAACCCTATCAGAAAGGCCCAGCACTCAGATTTGACACATGCGAGGAACCAATCCAACATGCATGTTCAAAAAGGATCTGCACTTACATCCGACACATGTGAGGAACCAATCCAACATGCATGTTCGGAAAGGCTCTGCACTTACATCTGTCACATGCGAGGAATCGATCCAACATGCATATCCAGAAGGGCCCTGCACTTACATCTGACACATGTGAGGAACCAATCCAACATGCATGTTCAAAAGGGCATGCACTCACATCTGACCTGGTAGGAACCAAATCCTACACCCTCACCAGAATGACCCCCAGTCCTAGACTAAGCTACCTGGTAACTGACCAAGTGCCTCCATTCCCATAATGGCATTTTCCCTTACATCTGTCCTACTCAACAGAATGGCCAACACTCATTTCTAACATGGGAGGAACTTAATCCTTTAGCCATGACAAAATGGTTCATCCCTTACATCTGACCTACTCGTCAAAATGGCTCTCTCAGTCCTGGACTAAGTGTTCCTGGTAACTGACCATGTACCTCCATTCCAAGAATGGGATTTAGCACTCATATCTGACATGGAAGGAACCAATCCTCTCACCATGATAGAATGGCTCAGCCCTTACATATGACCTACTCATCAGAATGGCTATGGATTCAGCACTCATATCTAACATGGAAGGAACCAATCCTCTCACCATGACAGAATGGCTCAGCCCTCACATCTGACCATGGAAGGAACCAATCCTCTGACCATGTGTGAATGGCTATGGGACTCATCACTTTCCCTTGGAGGAAAACTCTATCTATAGAAAACCAAGCTTCTCCCTGAAGTACTCAAACTTCACCCTAGCCAATGGCTTCATCAATACATCAGCTATATGTTCCTCCGTCGCAACATAATAGAGCTTCATTACTCCCCTCTGCACCATATCCCTGATAAAATGATACTTGATCTCAATATGCTTTGACTTGTCATGGAAAATTGGATTCTCTGACAACTTCACGCAACTTTGGTTGTCACAATGTATACAAGTAGCATCCATCTGGAGATCAAATAAATCAAACAGTAGCTTCCGCAGCCATACTAACTCACAACTAGCAGAACAAGCTGCACCATACTTTGCTTCAGCTGTACTCAGTGCCACACAGGATTGCTTCCTGCTAAACCAAGAGATCACACCTGATCCCATATTGAAGCAACACCCTGAAGTGATCTTCCTATCGATAGCACTGCCTGCCCAATCTGAATCAACATAACCCTCCAAGTTAATCTTCTGATTCACATCGTACTTGAGCCCATAATCAATTGTCCCCCTTAAATACCTCAGAATATGCTTTGTAGCAATCAAGTGAACATTTCTCGAGTTTGTCAAGAACTGGCTCAAGGTGTTCACAGCAAAGCAAATATATGGTCTCGTGTTTGTCAGATACTTTAAGAACCCAATCATCTGACGATACATTGTAGCATCAACCGTCTCTAATGAAGCATCACTTAACAGCTTCAGGTTCGATGCCATAGGTGTGGTCATGCAGTCCATCATCCTAAACCTATTCAGGATCTCTATTGCATACTTCCCTTGTCCACACCTCCATGCTTAGAAAATAGTGCATCGACACATAACAGGAGCATCACTGGTCTTCCGCCTTCAACCTTGAAGAAAAGGTTGGAATCCACTTTACTCTCAGTAAATCCTAGAGTTATCAGTAATCTATCCATCCTGTCATACCATGTCGAACCATTAGATCTTTTGTAGTCACTCCCTCTGAAGCATCATACTCCCTTTGTCTTCTGTACTCTATGCACTGAAACATCCTATACCGGAGTGACAAGTAGCTTCCTATGCTACTAATATTCTATGTAACCATCTAGTGTATAGAATTTCGTCTTCAACCATGTAGCAAAGATTAAGATCTGCATCGATCTCATCATGTATGTGTTTCAACTCTTACTAGCTGCAAATGTCTCTTCATAGTCTATGCCTTCTTTTTGAGAAGCCTCGTGCTACGAATCTTTCTTTGTATCCCACGATGTTTCCATCTACTGCATGATGGAACTATGAACTTCCCTTTATGTATCGATATTGCATCCTAGACATCATTCTTCTTGAACTAGTCTTCCCTTTCTTCTTGGTTACTTATTCATGACTGGAAGGTTCTGCATCAATGATGTCGTTGTACTCATCATATTATTCTTCATTTTGAAATGTCATCACTTGTTATTTGGAACAAGTCTCATCCTTCTTTGCTTGTAGCCGATTATGTATGCGATCTTTCCCACAAGTCAAATGCATTAGTTGTATGGTTAGAAACATTTCATAAGGAATATTCATACTGGCAAATTCTTATGCATAAATATATGATCATGCAACTACTTTAGCCTATACAACATTCATCCATATCTCATGGAAACTTTTCTAGATGCCTTCCATCTCTACCAGGACAACATTGAGATTGTGCACTAATCCAATATGTCAGCAAAGAGGTTTCATTCTAGATAAGTAGCAATGGAGAGTTGTATAGCACCATGAGCTACTTACCCATCATATGCATATTAGTAGTATACTATCGTTAATGCAAACATTCTATCATGCATAATACATTAACTGAATATAAACAAATGTATAACAAAACAATATCATGAAATGACAATTGAATACTTATCTTTATTTGTTTCGTGGGTAGACTCCTTCTTGAGCCTTCAGCTTCATCGTCTTCTTCATTCATAATAGCATCATTTCTTATCCAAATGCTAAGATGGATAAGAGGTTCTTCAAGAGTTGAGTTCTTCATATTCCTCATTGCTTGAGGGATCTTCTTTGGATGGTGAGAGCTTGATCTTCAATTGCTCCCATCTTCTCTTCTCTTCTTATCAGTCGAGCTTCTTCTTCTTCCCAGAGTTTACTAAAATTAATCACTTCCTTCTGGCACACATTCCTCGAATGAATGAATCCCATGATCCTGGGAGGCCATTCAAGGTGGCTATCACCACTTCTACATTCTTCACTTCTTCTTTTACCACTTCAAGTTGTTCTTTGATTTGAGAGACCCTTGTAAAGTATGACTGCATGGTCTATGCATTTTGGATCTTCACATTCTTCAACTGGTTGCTTAAGGTCATCTTCTGATGTATGTTCTTCCCTTCAAATAGCTTGGTCAAGGAATCAAACATCTTCGGTGTCTTTAGGGAAGACACTTGTGGTACAAGTTGATCTGTGATTGAATCAACAATGATCTTCTTGTCCTTGACCAAGTTCTTCTTATGTAAGGATTCTAGCCACATCTCCCTCTGGAATTGGAACCTCTCTACTCATGTATTTGTCCAATTCATTTTCTTCACAGAGATCATATACTTCCATGGTTGGAATTTTTCAACTTCACCAAGGTTATCATCAAGCTGATGTGATAGATCACTTTTGAATGAGAACCTCAAATGAAAATCGCAAAAGATTAGATCTTACCGATTTGAAGTGTCCGTCCTGGTTCCGGAGTTGGCTGATCTAGGGTTTGTTAGAGAAACCCTAATTTTCAAAACTTGGAATTTTTCATATATAATTGGATAGAAATATATATCTCTTCAAATGGACCTATCCAATATACTCCTTTTCTGAAAACAGTGGAGGGAAGCTCCCGGAACAGGAAGCCCTAGTTTTCCAATTTCTTCTGCATAAATTCCTATCACTGTTTCTATGATATATCTGAAATTAATGCTCCTCTATGTCTACAACTTCTCACTGAGGTAGATGCGGATGTTCCTATTGTAACACCATAGGTTTCAGCAGAATCAGTTTCACCAATTGGGATTTATGATCTTTTTCCCAAGGTGACCTGTTACAGGACTGTTCAGAATAGTGAAGTTGTATGGCCTTCCACATGTCACTGTTTTATCTTCTAGGTCGAAACTTCATACCACAGAAATTAAAATCTGTGCCCTTTCTGTAACAGCTTCAGAAATTCCATTTGGACCTCTATAGCCCAAGATATAGCAATTCTCCCCAGGTGTTATGTTTAGGGATGAATTCTGGAAGAGGCTGGAATCCTAAATTGGAGGGATCATATCGCCTAGACTATATCGAATCTAAGGTGGAAGTTTGGACACAATGTAAATAAATATTTTATATTAGGCCTCTACAATTTTCAGCTCTTGGACCATTTCCAAGCTTGGGATATAGTGAATGTACCAAAACTTAGCAGTTTTAGTATTTAGGGATTTTCTAGCTCAGGGTCAAACTAGGTTTGACTTTCCCGGAGTTTCACCCAACCAAATTTCTTGATCTAGGTCTATAAACTTAGATTTTGATGAGGAGAAAAATCCTATTTAGGGCTCACTCAAAAATTCCTCTTCTGTAGAGAGCCCTAATTTTCTGCACCAAAACTAAAAATGCTCGGAATCGAATTCCGCTTCGACAGAAAGATGCGCCCTTCAATGGAGAGTCAGCCTAGCATACTTTTTTTGATGGATTGTGGAGAGAGACCCAAAAAGTAAGAATCCATAGCTTCTATAGCTACACAATGTCTTCTCCTCAGGTTAGATCTGATACCATGTTAGATTTTTATCATTCAAGCTAGCATTACATTAGGATCTTTAACTAAGAGAATAACAAGCACAGCAATAAAACAAAAGAGACAAGAGACACAAACAATTTTCCTCGGGGAAACCATAAAGGAGAAAACCCCGCAAATTCCTCAAGGATAGAATCAGCACCAAAAGAAAAATCCAAAAACAATAAGATGATCTCCATAGCTTCTGCCTCTCTCTCACACACTGAGAGAGCTCCTCTCTCACTCATGCGCCCTAATGAGTGAGTGTGTGTGTGATAAATAGAGAGACTCACTCTCTATTTATATTCTTCTATTCACTTGGAACCCACTCCAACATGTCAGCCTCACTTAACAATTACTTACTAGATCCGACATCTCTAGGAGTGTCTAATAACCCTAGTGCCCCAAAACTTGTGGGTACTTTGCCTCCTTCGACCAACAAGGAGGTTTATCCTTAAAAAAATGGTGGGGACTATTTCCCTTACTTAAAATGACTCACCTAGGGTCGACATCTCTAGGATAGTCTACTAACCCTAGGGCCCCACAACGATGGGGAATTTAACCCTTGACCAATAGGAGGGTTACCCACAATGACTAGACATGACTTTATCATTATAGAAACTTCTCAAAATAAACATTGAGGTATGACATGACTTAATTACGTTACAATACATCCTGAAATAAACAAGATAACAAGATCTCCACCCCTTCATCATATCTAACAGGGAGTTGGAAATATTGTAGGAACATGAAAGCTAGGGAGTTGAAATCTGGGTACTTGGATTGTGGTAGTTCAATGTACCACTTGGTTGTAGCACCTGTGAGGGTGCATTGGAATAGTCTTAGCCTGATCAAATCATCTATGATGTTGTTTGATGAGCACCATAGATGAAACATCATGATGTGGTTTTGGGGGCACTCCCCTTCCTTCCCTTCAAACTTGGGAATGTCTGAGGGGATTTTGGTTGGCATGGGAGGCCAAAAACGTTTGATGGTGGATAGGGTAATTTGTTAACCAAGCCCAATCAGGAAAGTTGAGATGTTCCATGAAAGGAAGGTTTGATCCCACGTTGATGTGAGATGGGGCATCCACAGTGGTGGGGTTTCCAAGTGCATAATGCACCTGCATTTTTGGGGGTACTTGTGGCACCATTGTGGATGGGCTAGTGCCCCCATGTGTGGTGGGAGGGACAGTGTGGGTGGAAGGGCCACTAAACCCATGTAAGACAAGAGGGGTAGTGTAAGTGGAAGGGCCACTGCCCCCATGTGTTGCAGGTGGGACAGCTTGACTGGTCCATATGGGTGGTGGTAGTTGGCTTATGATGGTTTGCATAACCATGTTAGGGACACCTGCAGGGTTGTTGGTGATATTTTGTGGTGTGGACATGGGTCCACCAGCAATTGCAATGCCAAAAAATGGACCCAGGTTTGCACCAGCCATGGGGCTTGATGGTGCAGTGTGCAGATCTGGTTCAGACTGATATGGGTCTGAATCTGAATCAGAGGCTATGTGGCCTTATGATGGTGTGCAAGGTCATCGAGAATGGTCTTGACGATGTTGATTTAATGACCTGAACTGTGGTGGTTTGTCTCTTAGGCGTGAGGAATAGCGTGAGGGACCAATCGTGTCAAATTTGTATGTCAAACTGGTGGTAATGATTTTTGGACCCTGGTTTCAATGGATTCCTATTGGCTGCAGGTGGTCACTCAGCCACCAAGACTGTCAGAATACAATGCTTGGCTTTTTCCTCATGCGAGTGCTACTCAATTGGTGGGGGTCGTTGCCCATTTCACTTGGAAATTCCTCTTAGTGGCCAGCTACTTTGGGTTTCCCTTGGTACACCTCACAATGAGTTTCTGGGCTGAGCCCAAGTACTTCCCATGGTTAAGGAAGTGTTGCAGCTGCAACTATTTCCCAAATTTTTAAAAAAATTTGGACCCTCCTTTTAATTTTATCTTTCCTAGGAGTGTTTGGATTGGTAAACTTTGTTTTTTCCCTCTGCTACATTTTGGATTGTTTGAAGTTGAATTGAGGTCAAATTGTTTTCTCTTCTTTTCAGAAAGATTCTTTTTGTCTGCAGACGCTTTTGACTATGGAACTTGAAGTTCTTGGTTTGTGGATAATTTCCGTTTTTGCTATCGGAAGTCTATTGAACAGTGAATCGGGGCCATATTTCTCTACGCAGCCGCCATTGCGGAAGCTAACTAACGAACGTCCTGATGAGAGTCATGTTTTTCCCTGATGGTTTATCACCTTCGTTTGTTTTTCAAAAAAGAAAACACTTTCACTTTTTGACTTGCGGCGTTGTTTGCTTATCATTGTCGGAGCATTAGTCTTCTATATCACCGCTGTTTCAGAGGATAGATACACAATGGGCCGATCGATAGTTTTTTCTTTTGCCGATTACATGGTTTTATTCATTCAAAAAATTTTCTTCGCGATGATTTTTTGTTTTCGCTATGTTTTGGCTAAGTGTCAGAGTTCTAATCTCGAGCAACGCCACCCTTTCGGAGGCCTTGTTGTAAACTCACCGATCCATAGTTATTAAAGTTTTCAATCGTCGAAATTTTCTTTGGATTGCGGAAGCCGTAGTCTGATTGTTTCCCACTGTTGCGGCTGTATAGTACGCTATCTCTCCAACGGTTAGTTGGTTCATATGCCGACGTAATACTATTTAGTCTTCTAAGCCTCCGATCATCGATGTTTTTATGTTGACTATGGAACTTTTAGTCTAACATTTTCCCGTCGTTGCGGCTAAGTAATACACTATCTTTCCGATGTTTAGTTGGTTTATCTGTCGATGCATTTCTATCTAGTTCCTCGTTCTTCCGATCGCCGATGATGTCTTATTGTCACAGAAGCTGTAGTCCTTATGGTTTACGTCATTGCGGCGGCTTAGTGAACTAACCTTCCAACACATAGTTGTTTCATTCGTCGATGAGAAGGTTTTCACCCGATGCTTAGCATTTTTCTTGCCGGTGAGGGTTTTCCCGCCTTTCTTGTGTGCTTTTACTTTTTTTTTCCATGGCAGTTTTCTCCGAGATGGAGAGCACAATCTGGGGTTTCGGATTAGCAGTTACTTTGTTATGATTCATTTCTTTCATCAAAGGATTTTGAATTGGTATGGTTGCCAGTTCTGTAGCAAGGATTTCTCCCTTACTATAGGGCAGGAATGGATACCTTCTGTCTATAGAACAGAAGGATAGGTTCCTGGTGGTGGATGCAAAAAATAAAACAGAAATGAAATAGAACAGAAATAAAGAACAGCAAAGAAAGAAAAATGAAACCCCTCTACAAACAAGGTTAGGGTTTAGCTCCAATACCCTGCAAGAACATGTTAGAAAACCTGCAAACAAACAATGGAAACCTACAAGAAAATATGGGTTAGATAAAACTAACTAAACAAGACAAAATAAACATTATACCTTCTTTAGGTGGAATTGGCCACCATGCCCTAGCTGGGAGAAGCACCTCTCTCTCTTGGCAATGGGGGAGCTATGGCTCAATGGGAGGATGGATGAGAGGGAGTGTGGGTGGCTTGAGAGAAAAATGGTCTCAAGGCATCCACTCGGGCAGCATAACAGTATGCAAGGGAGAAGTGTTTTGAGAGTGACCCCCACCCCTCTATTTATAGCTTTTTTAGGGTTCTAAGCCCATGGTCAGGGCTTTAGCCCCTTTTTTGGGCTTTTAGCCCCTTTCGCTCAAACTTTAGCTCATTTTAGGGTTTTAGGCTCCTTATAGGGGTTTTAGCTCTTTTTTGAAGGCTTTAGCCCCTATGAGAGCTATTTAGGCTCTTTTTAGGGGTTTTTAATCCCTTTTTCCTATTTTTAAGCCTTCTTGAGGGTGTGGGGGTCAAATGGGGTTAAATGAGGGTCATGCATGGGTGTCCTTGGGTGGTGTAGGCCATGTAGAGCTGAGTGAGGGATTTTTTGGGTTAACAAAAATCAAATCCTCTAACGTGCATACAAAACTAACTTTCTCTATAATGCAAAAAGACCTATCTGTCTAAATCACTTATGCAAAGGAAAATGGAACTTTCTCAAGCATAAACAAGACAAAATAATAAACTTCTTTTTGTATTTTTTGGAAAATTAAAAGCACACAAGATTTAAAGCAAAACTAATTCAAAAAGAAGCTATAGTTTTCTTTTCAAGAATAAAATTTTCAGAGAATGACCACTTTACTAAAAATCCAAAACTAAAATTTTACCACTTTTCTTTTTAATCAATGAAGAAGATAAAGGTTTTGGAACTGAGCTCAAAAAGAGAATCAGATCCGCAAAGAACAACCAAACTCAGAAAGCAAGCAAACTAGCAAAACACACAAGAAATTTCAAAGAAAGAAATAGCCTGAAAAGATTAAAGGAAAACTTTTCACAAACAGTCAAAAGAGTTTTACATGTAGTCTGAAGGCCTACCTCGGTGCACTGAAGGGAACTGTACCAGAGCACTATCAGGATGATCGGTGCACTTATGCTTCTGATGGAAGGCATTGTTGGTGCTCTATCAAATTTGGAGAAAGGCGATGTCGGCACTCCTGGTGAAGAAGAAAACACACCGTCGAGAGGTCGGTGCTCTGTCAGCCAAAGGGAGGTGCGTCAGTCTATCAATAGACTAAAACAAATAAGGGCTGTAGGAGAAACTAGAAAGTGTACTAAGTTAAATTTTAAAAGAGTGAATACCACTCCCAGAACAGAGGCAATAAATCAGAAAAGTAAGATGAATGGCTTACCTTATCAACTGAAATGACTAAAAGGAGAGAGAATAACCTTCATAGGTGGAATGGTTACCAAAGCTTGTAGATCTGACTGGATCTGCACCAGATATAACTGGATCTACCCCAGATCTGATTGGATTACTACATCCCCAGTGTGGTCACAAATTTTGTTATAAGGAATTCTCAATCATTACAGACATTGTTTGTTCCTCTGCACTGTAAGTCACAAGCACGGAACAAAAAGACACAGCAGCATATCCTTTCCTTAAGCAATCAAATTAAATATCATGAAATAAAATTTACCTCAGACCTAAATCTCTTTGTCTTTTCTCCAAAATCCTTTGCAACGGTTCAACACCTGCAAAACAGATCAAAATACAAACCAACAAGATCAGAGCATCATGATAAATTAATTATGTATATCGGTGTTCAAGGAGTCTGATAATATTCAATTGAAGTCAATACATCAAATATAGGAAAGGGGAACACTTTTGTATTAATTATGAAAGAGAGATAAGTACAACCAATCCTTGATGTTGATGGATTTGATCTCTACAAGAACATCTACAATCCTTTATAACTATGAAGATCTCTCCATACACAAGCCAACTCTACTTTGCCTCTGATTCAGACTTCAAACTAACAGCATAAGGGTACTTTTCTTGGCCTCCCCTCACTCACATTGTGAAGGCTTAATTTATAGGCCTAGAACTCATGATATGACTTGGAAAATGGATAAGATGTGATCCCAACAGGTGAGGGAAGCGAATGCCACCTCTCCCAACCATGTAGGAACTGAATCCATGAAGGATTTCATATGGAAGCTTCTGGAACCTTCTTTTTTCCCTTTTCTGGACTATCAGTGCTCCTAGAAGAAAGGGCATGTGCATCGACCTAGTTTTATGTCAAAGAAAGAGGGCATCGGTGCTCTTTACTCCACAATGGGCGGCACCATCGGTGCTCTGTGTAAAAGGGAGAAAGGTGCTGACCCTCCAAGATATGAGAAAAAGCAGTCCAAAACATCTCAGGTCAAGTTCAGGTCTGGTTCTCCAGAAAGCAAATGAACAATGTGGAATTTCCAAGTGCAACAAGGATCGTCCAGAATGTTGGTAGTGGACTTGATCTCGTAATTCTAAAAGGAAGGATTGTCTAGAATGTTAGTAGTAGAATTGATCTCTTAATTCCAAAAGGAAGGATCATCTAGAATGCGAGTATTGGAATTGATCCTGTAATTACTAAAGGAAGGATAATCCAGAATATTAGTAAATGGACTTGATCATGTAATTCTGAAAATAAGGATCGTCCAGAATATTAGTAAATGGACTTGATCGCATAATTCTAAAAGGAAGGATCGTCCTATATATGTCTATGTTAACTGTGATTAGTATTGGTAGCTATGCAAATAATTGATCTCGTAATTCTAAAAGGAAGGATTTTCTGGGTACCAAATATGTGTTTTCCATGATCCCGTAATTCCAAAAGGAAGGATCGTGTTGGTTTTTGTTAAACTTTACATAGCTGATGTTTCTCCACCCTTGAGTTGTTGATGATGATGTCATATGTTGTTGTTGTTATTCTAGCTTTATGCTGATAGAAAACCTCATGTTGTCATTGCTAGTTATGTATCAGTTGTTATGCAGATGATGATGTTCCAATAGATGATGATGATTCTCTAGCTCCATGTTGCATATGATGCTCCAGTTCCATACTGTAGATGATGATGCTCCAAATCCATGTTGTTGATGATATTTTAGTTCCATTATGCATATGATGATGTTCCAGCAGATGATGATGATACTCGAGTTTCATGTTGCAGATGATGCTTCAGTTCCATGCTTTAGATGATGATGCTCTAGCTCCATGCTGTAGATGATGCTCATGTTCCATGCTGCCGATGATGATACTTCAACTCTGTACTAAATATGTTGATACTCTAGCTCCGTGTTGCAGATGATGATGATGTTCAAAACTTTTGATGATCTATATATGTACCAAAAAATGTTCCAAAAGATGATGTTGATGGTGCCACATCTCTCTCTCCTTCCGATGATGTTGTGTCAAGCCACACCAGTTGTTGATGTTGTCATTAGAATACCCTTCTTGTTTAGGGGGAGTTTTGAAATAATGTAAATTCAAAGAATATTCTACTTATAGTTCACATTGTTATTATTCCTCCTTCGGGAGATTTTACTGATGTAAAAGATCATGTAAATTTCATGAGGTAAACCCTCAGTTGTAAGTTGGGTCAATAACACCCAGAAAAGATGATTAGAATTATTATTGTGAAGTGTACCTAGGTAGGTTGGCCCTTCCACTTGGGTAGGTCATCCTAGTTAGGTAAAATGTCAATTGGGAAGTTTAGTATAAATAGGGAGGCTCGCTCCCTCAATTATACACACACACACACTCACACTTGTATTGCGCAAAAAAGAGAAAGAATGAGAGACGGAGAACGAGAAGGACCAATGTCTTTGGTTTCTTAGCTCTTATGCTTGGGGTTTGGTCTCTCACTTAATGAGACCATGTTATTTGGTCATTGAATACCGGTAATCTATATTGAGGAAATTTTGTTGGGTTTTTCCCTTTAGGGTTTCCCATGGTAAATTGTTCTGTACCTTGTGATTGTTGGGTTTTTCCCTTTAGGGTTTTCCCATGGTAAAGGGAAGTGATCCTCTTTATGTGATTATTATGAAAATGTATTAAATTCTAATCAAGTTAGAAATCAAGCTATGTCAGCATATAAAACTTAACAGTATATGGTAATCCCTTTTGGACTCAAGAATGATCTTGCTATCTTTTCTAGGATAATGTTCGTTGCTTTTAAATATTTTATTCATAAAATCCTTGAAGTTTGTTTTGACGACTGGACAGTATTTGGGATTATAAAATATCTATTGAGAGTCTTAGAATGATGTTCGAATGATGCCAACAGTTCCAAATTTCCCTTAATTTGAAGAAATGCATATTTGTGCTCCTTTTGGAATTCTCTTGGGTCATGTGGTTTGTCGCGACGGAATACTAATGGATCCTGCAAAGATTGTGATTATTGTCGACCTACCACCACTCTTGACAATAAAGCAATTAATAACTACTTTGGGACATATGGGGTGCTATCGAAAATTTATCAGAGGATATGCATAGGTGATTTCCCCTATGGAGAAGTTATTGAAGAAGGATGTTAATATTCAGTGGAGTGAACAATGTCAAGAGAGTCTATACTTTTTGAAGAACAATATGGCTACAACACCCATATTAGTATTTCCAGACTGGAAGAAATAATTTCATGTAGATGTTGATGAGTCATCTATCGTGCTGGGTGTTGTACTTGCACAACCATGTGAAGGTTCTATTGATCATCCCATTGCATTTTCTAGTAGAAAATTATCAATGGCGGAGAAGAACTATGCCACGACAGAAAGAGAAGGACTAGCTATGGTATATGCTCTTCAAAAATTTTGACACTATTTGTTGGGAGGAGATTTCAAGATGTATATAGATCATTCTGCATTTAAATATCTGGTCAATAAGCCAGTGTCGCGGGGGATATTTTTTAATGGCTTCTCCTCTTCCAAGAATTTGACTTTGAGATCATTGTTAATCCAGGTCGACTGAATTTACGACCGGAAAATCTGTCAAGGCTAGAAAATGGAGAAGAGTCTGGTAATATTGACGATAGTCTCCCTGACGCATAACTATTTTAGTCAAGATGTTTGATGATCATTGTAGAGATATTATACATTTCTTAACTTCAGGATATGCGCCAGAAGGATTTAATACTGCACAGAAGAAACAATTAGTTGTTAAACCTGCATATTTCTAGTTGATCGTTGGATAGTTATACAAGATGGGTCTAGATGAAATTCTTCATCGATGCCTCTTAGAGCATGAGAAACTGATGGTATTGAATGAAGTGCATGATGGTATTGCAGGAGGCCGTTATGAAGGAAAATCAACAATGCAAAAAAATTTACAAGATAGATTGTGGTGGCCTAACCTACATGCAGATTCCATAGATTATTTTCATAGCTATGATATCTACCTAAGAATTGGAAAATCGTTGCGACGAGATGAGATGACACTAATACCACAATTAACTTTACAAGCATTTGAAAAATGGGTTTTTGATTTTTTTGGTTCTATTAATCCACCAGGAAATAGAATGGGTGCACGTTACATAATCACTATGACCGACTACTTGACCAGATGGGATAAAGCAACGCTAGTAAAATATTGTACTACCGTGATTGCTGCAATATTTATGTTCGACAATGTAGTAACCTGATTTGGATGTCCAAATATTTTGATAAGTGATCAAGGAACACATTTTGTTAATCAACTGATTGACAAATTAACCGAAGAATTTAAAATTCAGCACCGACAGACAACACCATATCAGCCACAAGTGAATGGTGTTGTCGGGGAATTCAATAAAATTCTAGAGAACACATTGACAAAGATATTTAACATTTAAAGAGATGATTGGGATCAGAAAATCCCTGCAATACTTGGGCCTGTCGCACCACCTGTAAAACATTGACAAACCAAACTTCATTCCGACTGGTTTATGTAAAATAGGTTGTCATGCTGATGGAGAATATTGTACCCAGTATAAGAATAGTTGTGATTACTAAACTAATTGATGTTGGTGTTGTCGAAGAAATATTGTTGTATCTTGTGAAATTAGAAGAAGACCGATTCGTTGCATGATATCATCAAACTGTCGAGAAGGCACGATATAAATCTTGGCATGACCGACATATTAAGAATAAGAAGTTTCTGATTGGGGATATTATTCTCCTCTATGACATTATGTTTTTGAAGAATCCTAGTAAGCTTCAAACACATTGGATGGGACCATATTTTTTCTTTCAGTTCACTAAACGAGGAGCAGTGAAATTGCAGAAATTAGATGGTACACCGTTCAAAGGGTTAGTGAATGGAAGTTGGCTAAAGCCTTATCAGGGTAGCTGCGCTTCGGTCGACTGATAGTTCAAAAAGAGAAGGAAAAAAGTCAAAAAAATAAAAATAAAATAAAAATTTAAGAATGTTGTTGTCGCACTGTTTATGAGTGTTATTCCTGCCAGTTTATGAGTGTTTTTCACAAACTTATGAGTGTTTTGTAAAAAGAATAATTTATATCACAAAGTATAGAATATTTTCACATACCATGGGTCTATCACATAAGGGATTTTATGTAGAAAAAAGAACAAAAGTGTCATAGACTATCTGTCTGTCACAAGAGGAGAATTCTATCACAGGATATATGCTTGTCACAAAAGAGTAAATGTTGTCGCATGATGGATTTTTGTCGTGGAAAACAGCTGGATGACAACTAATATGAAGTAACGAAATATTTTGGCAACGTTCTTTTTTGTCACATCTTCCAAAAATGCACAATAACTACCAATGAATTGACAAGTGAAGAGACAGTTTAGTTGGAAGTTTCTTTGAAATGATTAGAAAGATTGCCCCATGTACTAGAATTTGATGGAAGCTTTCCATTTATTGCAAGATCATGTGAATGAACGACTGATTGAACCTATGATATAAACCATCTTCGAACCGATTTTTTTTCAATCTATTGCATCCGACTAATTCAAATTTTTGCATTGAAATGTCTTTCTGCAACTATTTGAGTCGAAGCAAACTTTTACAGAGCATATTCATTTCTATCTCGAGCAAAATCACTGTTCAAGAATCAGGTGTCAATATTCTCTCACCTACACCCATCATGGAAGAACAGATAGGGGTTGTTTCACATTTTTTGGTGATCCTTTAAGTCCTTTTACGATCAGACTCACTCGACACATTAAAAAGGAAATGATATGGACATCGAACTACTCACAAGAAGCGAACAACACCTCCTCCTGAAGATGAAGCAACATGGTCGGCAAACATGTTTCTCGACTATGTTCGACCAATTCCATCTGAAGCACCAAATGTTACTATTGGTAATAATGTGAAGTATCAGTTGGTATCATCGTCCATTCCTAAAGGATTTTGGGTGATGATGAATATTATCTCAAATTTGAAGAAATTGGGATTTATCGACCATGACCTATGTAAGTTCCTAGAAATTTCCATGGACAGATATATGACTATAGTAAGGGAAACAAAGGATGGCCTAATTCACATTGTTCCTATGGAATGGGTGTTTTTCAGGAATAAACACCCTTATAACCTAGGGTCTAGGGTTACCAACTTACTTCTAAAACTTGCAGACAATTAGCTTTAGTTAAGTACATAAAGGAAATAGGAATAAATATTGGACTCACCCGATTACTGGCGGTTGATCCAAGATTTATATTCTTCCGCTCTACTTCTCTCCAAAGCTTTCAAGGATGCACCTCCTTCACCTGCAAAGAGAAAATTCTCCAAGTACAATCTTATACATGTATATATAACAAGTTAGATAAACAACATATATAGTGCTTAATCAAATATATTCATCAACCCTAGTACATGAAAGAGACTCAACACAATGTTGGAAGAATAATTCTCTTTATTAACAATCAGTAAATGAGATAAGCGTACAACCCAATGCCTGAGACAAGGACTCCTCTGCAACCAAAGGACTCTAAGTTCTACTGATCCAAGACTTCTGAAGATATACCACCAGCATAGCTTTGCTCTCCAAAATTCATTCCTTTAATGCCCTCCCCAAGGCCTCTATTTATACTTTGGAAAATAGAGTAGTTTCGAAGGTTGAGGAGGTTGAGATGGTTGGGGTAGTTGATGATTAAGGCCCAACTAATCTCCATTAATCATTATTTATATTTTTAATATCGAATGGAGATGCACACGACTATTAATATAAGCAACCCACGTATGACACATGAGTCTCTTAAAGGAAGCCCGCGTACATATCTATACGCGGGTTGTAATGGAGATAGTTGCGTAAATTATGCGAGTTGTCAAAGAGAATAGTCACATATGTACATGAATTTCAATGGATATAGTCACGTATTCCAATCTACACTTAGAAAAATAAAATGGCAAGCTGGTTGAAGGATAAATGCATCTCATGTCATGCCCTTCTATAGTGTTTTGGAAAACTTCAATCCTCAAATGCCCTTTTGTGTACCAACAAAAGGAATGTCGGCACTCGGATGGAGAAGTGCCATTTGGGTTGATAACAGATGCCCCCTAATGTGTGAGGTCAGAGGGAAGCGATGGCTGAAATACATTATAATCATTATCTTTGGAGAACTCAGAAGTCCAATGGAGCAGAGGTAGTACCTGAAACAAATACATAATAATGTCATATACAAAGTCATATCTAAGGATGCTATGTTAAATATACTGGAACACTAGATCCTTTACAATATTTGATTACATCATATAGTACGGGTACAATACCACGTATATTACAAAGGTTGATCGAAGCCACAATATACAATAATGATGAGTCTTCAAAGATCTGGAAGCTGTGCAAGTAACCATAACATAATCTTGTGCAACTTAGTCCATGAATGTGAAACTAAGGTCTTCATAAACAATCCCAAAGAACCAGTACAATCCAAGCCATGTGAATAGATGTTATTGAATTCGAACATGGCGCAGATTCAACAGATTGTCAATCAATAGGTGATAATCAACAACTAAAGCAAAGGAATTCACCAATAGTGAAAGTGAATCCTAAGGTACAATCATCAAAACTCTAGGTCTTCGTCATCAGAAAGTACTGATGTGGAGCCATACTGTGATAAGGAAGGCAATAGATCCTCCAATGGATCACAAGAGTGACTAGGAACTAGGTAAAAGAAGGGAGACACAAGTAGTATCAGATACAACAATGATGGAATCAGGATATAGATCAGACACGGGGTTAAGTCCTTGAACAATGAGCATGACACAGAGATGACCCAAGGCAGCTTTTTAACTTTATAGATAGAACAACTAAACTTATCTATCATGTAGGAGACATGATCAGATTACCCAGGTAAAACTGACAAGAGGAGGAGTAAGAAACTCGAAGTAATAGTTGAACTGAAAGTGAACACTGAGACATGAGTATCAAAAAAAATAGAGAGTGCTTTGTTCAAGGATGACATGCTGCCACTAACTGAGAACCAAAATAAAACTTCTTCCTTACCTTCCCTGTTAAATTTTAACGAGTCCAAGAAAGTCAACTCGGATCTCTCTTCATTTTTTAACAAGCTTAAAGAGAAGAGGGAATAATGCTTGATAGTGTCACTGATTCGTGGATTTTATGAGCCCAAACAAGTACATCCTCACTCGGTGTTTTCATATTTAGAGAGTCTGAAAACTCCAAAGAAGACTCCAGGGGGGACCTTTTTCGTCCAATTTAGTCTCCTGAGGCCGAAAAAATATAAAACATACCAAAGAAGAACTCTCTTAACTTTCATAGAAGAAAAGGTGAACCTTTTTCGTACTTAGTTAGGGAGGTCCAAAAAATGTTAAATTGCCACCTACCCAATGCTCCTTCAAGAGAAGCATATAGCTTGAGTTTTACGAGTGTGAAGGAAAGCAAGATCACTCGAAAAGATCCATTTGAGTATGAGAAATGGGGCTTACAACAATAAACTCGATGCTTTGTTCTTAGTGTATAATGAGCATGACAAAGACACAAAGTACACTCGGAATCTTTTTCATGTTTAGGTCCAGAGCACGAAAAAGAGAAAACTAAGCTCATACCGGGAGTTCCTTTTCTGTAAGTTTAGTCCCTCAGGTCTGGAAAAGTGATAAACCTGTATTTTGAGAATACTCTTCTCAATTCCGTAGAAAAGAGAGTGATCCTTTCTCATATTATTCCACATGGTCCGAGAAAGAGATAACCTAGCACCAATGTGGATTCCCACTCACGTATTCTTAACAAGATTAAACAGACAAGTTTACTCGGCAGTCAAGTCTATTAATAAGGAGTTAGAACATGGCCTAAAGAAAATCCATAAGGGCGAGGAGTCCTATATAAGGATAGCTTGTAAAAAGAGACCAAAATGAGGCTCAATTTGGTGTGAAAAATAGCTAGAAAGATTCCCCTGAACCTAAGATAGGTGCAACATGAGTATAGAAAGACAAAAATAGGATCTAAATGAGGATACTCATGGGAGGAAGGCTCTATCCACAGAAGAACAATGGTAAAGACAAGGAGCTAATGGTTAAAAATACCATAGTCCGTGGTAAAAACGTTAATGCTAGATTTAAGATGGAGTAGGTATAAATGCAAAATGCATGTGAAACGACAAAAAACCATCCTATATGAGAAAAAAACACATTAAAAACGATGATAAACCTGTCACATGGAAGAAAAAATATGGTATTAGTTTTAAAAGTTATGAACTATAGGGAAAAACCCACTTGAAGAATAAATTTTCTATAAATAGTTCAAAACATAAAAAAAACCTCACCATTTGGATTTTAAACCATAAGAATACAAGTTTATACCTCTACTTCAATTGCTCGGTGTGGAAAATTCGGTGGACCATTCCCAAAACCGCAAGTGTTAGGTAAGACTACACTCCATGCTCTTTCTTTTGATCCAAGCATTTATCGAAATTGAGCCCTAATTTGATGTTTTTGAATGCCTTCAAAAAGAAACGTTGTGTACACAGGTTTGCTATATTAAAATTCGCATACACATGTTCTGTACGTGGGTTGACTAAAATACAGTCGTGTACAGTATGTGGCTTTCCTTAAAAGACATTCGTGTACGCTGCGTGAGGTGAAAAAAGAATATGTAGGGTCAAAAATTTCAAATTTTGTATGAATCTGATGGTTGGCAATTGCTTGGTTATTAGATTGAAAGATGGTGCTTGAGTGGAGGGAGCGAGAACATGAAGACATGGACCAAGAATCTCTTCAAGATGCGTCCATGGTGCATATTTTATGTCAAAGTGGGTTATTGAATTTTTTCTTTACCTCACCTATGCGGGCCAATGTCCGCCTCTTGGAGTTCTTGATAAATTATTGGGATCATGACTTGGGCATGTTTGACCTTCAAGGTGAGTCTTTGGAGATTACTTCTAAGGATGTCTATTTCATTGTTAGTTTATCATGACGGGGAGCTCCAGTGAACTTGGAAGGCACCGGCAGAGGCAGTGACCCTCTAAGTGTACAGAACTATATTGATATATACTACGAGTCAGGCATGCAAAAGAGGGGTAGTTGCATCCCTATTGTTCACATTCACAACTTTCCTTTACAGGTGTTGGTGAGCACTATAGTGAGGGTTGCAAGGTTGTCATCACTCAACCTTGCAACTCAAAACCAGATTGTATGCAGGGAGCCCTATATGACTGGTGCTTGGGAGTGATCCTGATTATGAGAAAATAGCTCTCTAACTGCAAAAGAGGTAGGAGGAAGAATTGTGGGTATTCCAGCATACTAGTAGCCTTCTTCTTTGAGAGAGTGCAGGATTGAGTCTTGCAGTGCCACTACTAGTTCGTTCTCCTCATCAGCCTAGGCCGAGCACGTGGGGAGATATTTTCCTCCGCTAGGGAGGTGGGGGATCAGTGCAGAGTGTCTATGATGATGACTTCTACTTTTGGTGGGAGCGACAGTTGCCAGCTTTGGAGCAGTTTCCATATGCTGGAATAGATTTTCGTGGTGATACTGACCTCGTCCTCCCTCCAGGAGGAGCATGGGGAGAGTTAGGTAATTTTTATTTTCAAAATTTTAAAATTTTTTATGAATTTTAAATATACAGATATATACATATGTATAAGAATTCTAATCCTTTTAACATGTCAAAATGCAAATATTGGACCAGTTCACCTTGAAGGGAATCCACGCATGTATGTACGTCTTGTCTTGGGAGAGGACCAAGGTTTGATTAGGGTTCTTGAGGGGAAGTTGGCCAAGCTTAGCTAGAGAGTACCTACCTTATGGATTGAGCACATCCCAGCCATCATGCAGGAGTTAGTAGTTGGTGTACCGCCTGTCTGGATATTCCTTCTGAGGTGGGTAGCCAAAGCAGTACTGGTATATATAGATGTTTTTGAGGCTACAGAAGCCGAAGAGGCTGAAGAAGCCAGAATACAGGGTGATCGGGGCGACCAGGGTGGTCAATCTTAGACCTAGGGGCATTTTGATGGACTTAGATCCATATTTTGTNATTAGCGTATGCATCAGTTAATGAATTTTGATTCCTTGGAATATGATTGAATGTAATGAACTCAAAATTTCTTTCCAATAACCTAACTTGCATAAACTAACATAATAGAATAGGGTTCCGCACCTAATAAGCCCGATTGAGCTGGGAAACCACCAGTTGAGAGTCTAGCCAGACTTCTAGCTGAGTGATACCACGTGACAAAGCATCCCATAGAAGCTCAATGACAGCCCTATATTCAGCCACATTATTGGAAGCAGGACCCAAGCAAGCGCCTCATGAGGCAACTAACTGTCCTGAGGGTGAATAAATGACCCATGCAGTCGAAGCTAAATTACAAGTGTGGCGACTGGTGCCATCAGCGAAACCTATGAACCTCTCGGAAGACATCTGAAACAACCAGCAGATGGTATATAAAAAACACAAACCGACGATCTAGTGTACATAAAAATACATACAAAAATACAATAAAAAGTGCTAAGCCTAAGCATAGTACTTTTTCAGGTAGAGCCCATTTCTAGGCTTAGCCAGCTTATTCCCATCGAAATCTATCAATTCATATGCACCCTTCTTTAACACTTTCAACACGATATAAGGTCCTAACCACATAGACTTGAACTTTCCTGCCTCCAGGGGTTCTTTGTCTTGGTCCCAAAGCAAAACAAGTTCCCCCTCAGAGAAAATTCGAGGCTTGACCAATTTATCATATTGGCTTTTGACCCTATTTTTATGAGCTTGGTTTGCTATCAGCACATCTCTACGCTGTTCATCAAGGTTCCCTAAATGTAATTGACATTCTTCAAGCTCAGTCGTATCAGGTAACATATGAATAGCAATTCTTAAAGACAAGATTTCACATTCAATCGGGGTAACAGCTTCCACTCCATGGATGATTTGGAAAGGCGAAAACCTCGTAGCATTTTTTACATTAGTCCAATATTCCCAAAGTGCAAGATATAGCATGATATGCCAGTTAGAACGAGCTGCAGTAATAGTACGTTTGAGGATAGTATTCAAAGTTTTATTAATAGCCTCGACCTGACCATTTGCTTAAGGATAGAATGAAGATGAATGTTCTTGTCTAAATCCTAGCATAATGGTCAGTTTAGTCATCATGCTATTTTTAAAATGATTGCCATGGTCAGTGAAAATCACCTTGGGTATACCGAATCATGCTATAATTTGATTAAACATGAAGAAAGCTGCAATTTCCCCATCAACTTTAAAGGTGGACATTTCCTTTTCCCATTTCGTAAAATAGTCCACAGCGACAATAATATATTTGTGCCCCCCAGCCGAGGTTGGGTTACACATCACGTAATCAATCCCCCACTTCATGAAGGGGCCCATTGAGATGACAGGAAATAACGGAGCGGGATGTGACCACATTTTTCTGGTGTAAAATTGACAAGGATGACAGCGCTTCACTACTCCCACGCAATCTTTAAATACTATGGGCCAGAAATAACCGGCACGTAATATCTTCTGGGTCATTTCTAACCCAGATAAATGACCCCCACACACTCCACTATGGGCATCATTTAGGACAATCTTCGCTTCCTCATGGGTAAGACATCGATGCAAAACATAATCTACCCCCCTACGGTATAAAATATCTCCTATGATGAGGTAGTTCTTGGCATGTAGGCGTAGTTTACGTCATTCCTCCCGCGAGAAAGCTGCAAGACACTTCAAAGTCTGGAGATATATAAGTATATCTCCATACCAGGGGTCAGAGGTGGAAATCAAAAAGATGTGCTCATCTGGGAATGAGTCTTCTTCAATAGCTACATCCTCTTCTACCGGAAATTCTGCAATAATATCAGCAAAAACTAAAGATTTTTTGGATTTGGCAGATTAAAAATCCAAGCCAAACTCTTGGAGAATGACTATCCATTTGTTGAATTTTCCTCCAACTATCCGTCGGGACAAAACATATTGAAAAGGATTAACATCTGCCACTACCATTGTAGTCCTTAGTAAGATGTAGTGACGTAACCTCTGAACAGCAAAAACAGCCGCTAAGGCCAACTTCTCGACGTGGGAGTACCTAAGTTCAGGTCCGACTAAAGCACGGCTAAGATAGTAAATGACATACTCTTGGAGCTTATCGTCCTCCTGGACTAGGACTACCCCTATGGTCGACTCGGATGTGGCCAGATACAATATAAAATCCCTAGAGTAATCTGGCGAACGCAATAATGGTGCCGGAAACAAAGCTTTTTTCAATGCCTCAAAAGCGAGTTGTGCAGTTTCATCCCATACAAATGGGGTGTCCTGTTTTAATAGGCGCATGAAACCCTTAGTAATATTGGCATAGTTTACAATGAAACGTCGAAGAAAATTGGAATTTCCCTACAGGCGCTGAAGTTTCCTGATAGAATGAGGAGGAGGCAGATTTATAATGGCCTTAACTTTTAATGGATCCACCTGAATGCCTCTGTTAGAAATAATGAATCCGAGCAGTCTCCCTGACTCGACATAGAACACACACTTGTGGGGATTCAAGCGAATTTTATAGTATCTGCATCGTTCAAATATCAAATTCAAGTGATCTAGATGGTCAATCCTCTTACGAGAATGTGCAGGCAGATCATCAAGGTAGGGTTCAACAATGGCTTTAATATCATGAAAGAAAAAATTAATTGCCTGCTGAAAGGTAGCCCTAGCATTTTTCAATCCAAAGGGAATTTTCTTGTACGCGAAGGTACCCCAAGGACAAATTAAAGAAGTTTTATGTTGGTCTTCTGGTTTTATTTGAATTTGATTATGTCCGAAGAAACCATCCATAAATGAAAAAACTTCACTTCCCGCGCAAGAATCAATAATTTGATCTATAAATGGCATGGGATAGTTGTCTTTAGGACAGGATTTGTTTAAATATCTAAGTCAGTACAGACGCGTATGGTCCCTTGCTTCTTATCAATAGGAACAGGGTTGGATACCCATTCCGTCAAAGCTATGGGATAAATAAAACTAGATTTTAGTAGTTTTTCCACTTTAGCCTTCACTGCCGCCGCTTTACGCGGGTTAACAAGTCTCAACTTTTTCCAAATAGGTTTAGCATCAGGGTATGTTTGGATCTCATGCTCGACTATAGATGGATCAATGCCTGGAATCTCCTCATATGACCAGGCAAAAACGTCGTGGAATTCCTTAAACAAGGCCATATAGATCGCAATCTCCTCAGGAGAGAAGTTTGCGTCGATATGTATATTTTCCACAACATTGGGATTTATAGAGATGTTGATAGGGATGGTAGCAGAAATATTTTCCATATTCCCCTCAGCAAACATTCCTTCCCTTGGTAAGGGATTAAATGTGTGTATCAACATCATCTGCCAGTCTCACATGAAACTCCTGATTCTCTATCCTGCTTAATTCTAGAAGAAAATAGGATCGATGGTGAAGATCTTCGTAGATCTTATCTCATCCACACATGGCTTCCAGAATGGCTTCATCTGAAGGTAAAACCATATCTAAGCAATATGTATAATGCAAAGAGTTTTATGCCCAAGCAGGCAAATAGACTTCTTCCAGTTCCTCTGAGACTGTGAGTGGAAATGGAATGGGATCAACAGTGGTTTGGGTCATAGCTTGATAAGCTACATCCACTGCCGATAAGGGAAATTTAGGTTAGTGGTGGGAAGGGAGAACCCAAGTATCATTCATATCAACAACCGTGGCAATGGACTTTCCCACACTAGTAGAACCTATATAATTAATCAGAGCTGGAAGATCAAATGTGCCCATCAATAATGCATACATTCCAGCCCCTAAGCTCTCTACAATAGGTTTTTCCTGATCAACCAATGGTATAGTGGACTCATTAGATTTCATGCGTCCTTTTCAAGTAAAATTGAATTGGTCAACAGTAACCAACTTCCCTTCGTGTGGAAACACTACCACCTGAAAGACGGTCGATGCAATAGCATACATGGCATAAGTATAGCTTCTTCCCAAGAGCAAATTATAGTCCAAAGGTGCATCAATCACCTCTACCTCAACAGACACCGCTTTCCCTGCCAGCTTAATTTCAAAAGCCGGTAGGATACCATGCGGACGGAATGACCTTCCGTCGAAAGCAGTAAGTAGGGTGTTTGACAGGACCAGCTCTGGGGATACAAGAGCTTTCCAACATGACAAGGACATAACACATGTAGAGGCACCCTCGTCAACAACTACCCTTCCAATGGTCTTTCCACCATGGATGACATATATCAACAAGGCTACATGATAAGGTAGGCGAATTTTGACATCAGACAAGTTAAATTTCGCCATGAGACTCGATGAGTCCATACTGCCTAAAGCTGCTAAGAGTGCATCCCGCTAGGTGAGACAACTCTGTAACACTTCTAAAGCCAACATTGCACAAGGTGTCTGGGATATGTCTTCAACTACAAAGTAGTTGGCTACGGCCCTAGCATTAGGATTATGCAAAGTCTTCTTAAAGACACCTTTCGGTATCTTGGGCATAATTTTGGCAAGTTTCTCAATCGTGAGAGGGTTAGAAGTTTCACCTATGGACTTACCCTTCTCCAAGGTCTCTTTTGCATAGTTCTTATTCCTGGTCTGTAGTAAAGTTTGAGATCGAACCATGTTGATATGATTGGGGTCAGGGGCATTTGGGGTGCCCCCTTCTGCATTTGAAGCAGAAGCAGAATTATGTCCCTAAGGAAATGGATCCTTCAGGACAACTAGTTGTTGAGCTTTTAACAGCTTCTGAGCTTGTTCCATAAGGGGACAAAGATGGGTGAGGTGATATTCATGGCACAACTTACATGGAAATTTCACCTTCTTATTTTCTTTCTTGCCCCCATCAGCATTATTTGTGGGTTTTTGCTTGTTTTGATTTCCCTCCCCTTTCTTTCCTCTCTTCTTTTTCCCACCGAGCTGCTGATTTCCCTTCTAAGAGGTCTATGCAAAAACATTTGCATTTTGGGGTGAGGGGGAAGCCTTTGTTGCCTCCATCGTAGAATGTTTGATGGACAACTGATGGAGCTGTTTGGCCAAAGATTCTACAGTGGGAGAATTAACGGAACCAACCACACCATCGACATGGGGTCTAAGCTTAGGTTTCTCTGTATCATGTGTTGGCCTCGGTGCCTCAAGGATAATCTCATATAAGATCCCAGACTGAGAATATATCAAATCAAGTTGTTGGGCCCTAAGGATAGCTTCTTCCTCATTCGTCACTCCTGAAGTAGATACGTCCTTAGATATATAAGGTAATAGGGATTTAACGAGCCATTCTAATAAGAACTCGGGAGGAATAGTGGCTTTAATAAAGCTCTTATGCCTCCTCCACTCTTGGATGTGATCTGAGATATGGATGGCCTTGTTCTGTCGAAAGGTAGACAACAATTATGTTCTGAAATCATATTGGATAGGAAGCTATAAGTGACTAAGGAATGCATTAGCCAAGTCCCAAAAACTGTTGAAAGCAGTAGAAGGCAACTCAATGTACCATTTTGCTGCAGTACTCATCAAGGTTCTTTGGAATAGCCTCAACCGAACTGAATCTTCATTCAGTGAGTTGGAAGAGCACCATAAATGGAAAGTGGTGGCATAAGCCGCAAGATATTCACCAACTTTTCCTTTGAATTTTGGGATGTCCGAGGGAAACTTGGTAGTTACAGGCGACCAAGAGGGATCATGCCTCACCAGGTCATTCATCAGTTTAGACAAATCTATAAAGTTTAACGTTTCCAGGAAAGGAAGCTTAGGTTTAATTGTAGCACTAAAAGTACTAGTTTGGATATTAGAGGGACCTGTCCCCGTGTTCCCATATGTGAAGGTGGGGTTGCCCCCTGCCACCGGTTGTGAAGTGGATGGGTTTCTTTGAAAAGGGTTCCATCCATAAGCCACGGGATTGTTTGTGTAAGGTGAGGTATAAGAGGTTTTGG
The DNA here is from genome assembly GCA_001517045.1 of Pseudotsuga menziesii. Taxonomy (NCBI): domain Eukaryota; kingdom Viridiplantae; phylum Streptophyta; class Pinopsida; order Pinales; family Pinaceae; genus Pseudotsuga; species Pseudotsuga menziesii. The sequence continues at coordinate 33,879 of LPNX010098702.1, read as the reverse complement.
TTGCCCCAGTTGAAACTGGGGTTTGAAATACAAGAGTAGGTATCCCTCTGCTAAAAAATGAAAAGGGAGAGCTCATGAATGGAGCAGAAACCAAGGTTTGGAAACCTTGACCATAAGGGTTAATGTTTCCAAATTACACCCCTACATAAGAGGGTGTAGGGCCTACATATGGATTGGATGGGGTAATGTGCCCCCCATTCCAAGGAAATCCTTGGACAAAAGCCGAGGATCCTATAGGACCACTTTGGGCAGTGTGCGTGAAGTAGGTTGGTACTATAGGTACACTAGGAATACCAGTGACCATTCCACTAGAAGCACCTTCTAGGCTTGTGGGAGTCGGTGGTTGAACCACTCGGCTCATTGGAGTTAAGGGCATAGTAGGTATGTTTGTTCTAGGGGTACTAATCGGGGGAGGTAGCACCCCTTCAGCTGGAGTGGTTGAGGTGAAGGTAAAAGAACTTTCTCCTGTAGTAGACATTATCCTACCCACAAGGACACCAATCACGGGTGGATCAAAAGGTCGAACATGAACGATCACATGATCATTTAATTAAGTTAGAGGTGTATTAAAATTTCTTGCAAACTCGTCAGCCTCCAAGTCTTCTATCTCAACTGTGTTTAAATTAAGACGGTTTTCCCTAATTTCTGGTTCACCTGGAACTTCACTGACTCCTATCGATTCAAATGAACTGTCTTTGTCTAATCTCTACCTTTGAGGGGGAGGTGGAGGTTCCAATGTGATAAGAGGAGGAAGGTTTTGCAACCTTCGTGACCTTCTGATAGGTTGGTCCTCCACTATTGTAAATTTGAATTTTCAAACCCTAAGGTCGACTAAACACAAACAAACCACACAACAATCACTATGAAAATTCCTAAAGTCTCAACAGTCAGAAAGGGTAAAATATATGCTTTCCCAAAGAAATATGAAAGACAGTTTCTTGGCGTCCTTGAAGAGGTTCTTAGGCACAAGTGGAGGAATCACCCACCGCCCTCCTACACTTTCAACAAGGGTTACCTTCCAAGCCCGTCCAAGGTGAACCAAAAATAGCCTTCCGGTTTACCTGTGCATAAACCCTAGATGTCAAGAGACTAGAGGCTACCTTAACTATACCAACAGTATGGGGGGGAAGTCGCAAGCCTGATTCATACGCATGGGAAGGGTAGTTGAGCCCAAAACTCTATCTAGGACAGAATCCCCAAATGCATAAAAACCTTGTTTTACGTTTCGACAAGGAATCGGAGGGTTATCTCCTCAATCCAATGCCTCCACGCAGCCTCATGCTTAACTCCCGTTTGAGAGGAGCTTCCCATATACTATCGATAAAGAGAAGGATTTACCTATCGATTGGACCACTATGTCTGAATTTAAATACTTATGGGGAGTTTACATTTCCTATCCCACAAGTCTATCCTAATCTAGTAGGTGTATGTCCCTATAAAACAAAATTTACTAATAAATTTTAATTATAGCGTTCATTTTAAGGGCTATTTTTTACTCATCAGGCAAGTGGAGTGAAATACTATGATGTTATTGAATCGATAAGAAATGTAAAAACAACAGGTGTCTAAATCAATTTCAAAGCAAATGATCACTACTTAAAACAAGCTTCTCTTTTCTTTTCTTTTTTGTAAATATAAACTGATGAAAATGCAACTAATAAAGAGAAAACTAAGACTATATTTTTGTAATTTTTGAGATTTTATTTTAAAACTGAAAATAAACTACTATATGCAAATCAAGTGCAAAAGTTTCTAATGTTTTCTTTTCACTTTTCAAAATTCTCAAAAACTAGTATGCACCTAAATGCAAAATTCTTGAGCATGCTTGAATAAATTAACTATATAAAGTAAGAAAAATGAAGTAAAGCAGATTCATAAAACCAAAGATCAACCACCTAAGGAAGACTTGGAACACACCCAACTGGGAAGACACAATGAATAGAGATCACTAAAATCAATCAAAGGTAAGTGGCAAACCAACACTATTCAAAAATAGAATGGTATATACAGTATCTAGAACCCTAATCACTGATTCAGACAACCAGCACTTGGACCTATTACCCAACAGGAAAATACACTTCAAAATGCTAACAGAAACAATCCAAACAATAAAAACCCAAGGGCTTAACTAGAAAGCACAAAGTATGGTTAACAGGGTCATCAAACTTACAGTACAATGCCAATACTGAAGATCACTAAGCAAGACAAAATCCACAGAAGGACAAGGACAAGAAAACCCTAACCCAAAAAATTTGTTGCTCAGGCTTGTACGTGACTGTGTACAAGAGCAACCCACGTACTGTACGCGACTGTGCAATAGAGAAACCCACGTACACATACCTCTGTACGCAACTGTGTAGCACAGCAACCCATGTACAAGAGTTAAATTTTTCAAAAAAAAAGAAAAATTATAAAGGACTTCAAAGCACCCCTACAAGTATGAACCAAAACAAACACCACACACTGAATCAAAGCAAATGACTGTGTACAAGAGCAACCCATGTACTGTACACGACTGTGCAATAGAGAAACCCACGTACACATACCTCTGTACGCAACTGTGTAGCACAGCAACCCACGTACAAGAGTTAAATTTTTCAAAAAAAAGAAAAATTATAAAGGACTTCAAAGCACCCCTACAAGTATGAACCAAAACAAACACCACACACTGAATCAAAGAAAAGACTGGGCAAGGATCTACAGAGTTAACCCACAACAGTCTGGGCTCCTGAGCGGAGTCGCCAGTTCTGTTGTTCAGGAATAAACACCCTTATAACCTGGGGTCAAGGGTTACCAAATTACTTCTAAAACTTGCATACAATTAGCTTTAGTTAAGTACAGAAAGGAAATAGGAATAAATATTGGACTCACCCGATTACTGACGGTTGATCCAAGCTTTATCTTCTTTTGCTCTGCTTCTCTCCAATGCTTTCAGGGATGCACCTCCTTCACCTACAAAGAGCAAATTCTCCAAGTACAATCTTATACATGTATATATAACAGGTTAGATAAACAACATATATAATGTTTAATCAAATATATTCATCAACCCTAATACATGAAAGAGACTCAACACAATGTTGGAAGAAGAATTATCTTTATTAACAATCAATGAATGAGATAAGTGTACAACCCAACACCTGAGACAAGGACTCCTCTGCAAACAAAGGACTATGAGTTATGCTGCTCCAAGACTTCTGAAGATATACCACCAACATAACTTTGCTCTCTAAAATTCATTCCCTTAATGCCCTCCCCAAGGCCTCTATTTATACTTTCGAAAATAGATTAGTTTCAAAGGTTGAGGAGGTTGAGATGGTTTGGGTAGTTGATGAATAAGGCCCAACTAATCTCCATTAATCGTGATTTATATTTTTTAATGTCGAATGGAGATGTACGCGACTATTAATATAAGCAACTCGCGTATGACACGCGAGTCTCTTAAAAGAAACCCGCATACAGATCTGTACGCGGGTTGTAATGGAGATAGTTGCGTACAGTTTGTGAGTTGTCAACGATAATAGTCATGTATGTACATGAATTTCAATGCAGATAGTCGTGTACGCCAATCTACACTTAGAAAAATAAAATGGCAAGCTGGTTGAAGGATAAATGCATCTCATGTCATGCCCATCTATGGTGTTTTGGAAAAATTCAATCCTCGAATGCCCTTTTGTGTACCAACATAAGGAATGTTGGCACTCGGACGGAGAAGTGCCATTTGGGTTGATAACAATGGGCCAGAGGATTGGATAAATCAGTTTTTCTTTTGTTGATGAGCATGGCTTATTTTGGTCGCACAACAGAAATTAATGCATGTGTAAAACAACTACTGATGTGTTTTCACAACGAATGTCTATGGCTTGATAGGAAAATATTCATTGATGTCGAGTTGATAGCATATATTGTAGGACACCCCCTTGCAAGGGTCAACCCAACACCCTTTTTCGATGGAAAGGACTAGGATATAACTCTGGTAAATTGAATTAACGAAAAGTATGACTTGAAGTGATATAAGAGAGTCTTTGTTATCACCTCCATCAATGACATTGTTGTTTGGTTGGATATCTAGCAAGATGTTGTGAAATATGTGACTGAACCAATGTAAAACAGGTACAATTGTTGTGGCAGAGTAGTGCACAACCAGTTTCTAGATGAACTGGGAAACATATATGTTGAATGAGTTACTAGTCGATTCATAAGATAAAGGTAACCCTTTTAATTACTCGTGGTTGTTAATTCTAATCTTATTTGTCGCACGGGAAGAACCACCAGAATACCAAGGGGTAGATGTCCCTGTGCCATGCATAAGAGCCAAATACCAAAATCTATGGTTCGACAAGGAGAAACCACAATGACAGAAAGATAAATTTATTGAGTTCTATCTACAAGCCAAAGCAATCCAGCATTTTGTTAAGAAGCAGTCGCAAATAACGAAGGAAACCGTCAAACGGTTTTGAAATATTATAAAATTTTCGATTGGGGAACACCATATTTTTTTGCATCCCCAACATGACCCCTAGATCCAATGGTTAGAAATGCAATTTCAGCTAATTAATGAAGAAATTGAAGCCATTATTCAGGAATGTCCTGAAGAATGGTGGGTACCTATTGTAGAGGACCAACTCTCTGTAGAAGAAGCACCGCGACATGATGAACCATTGGAAAATCACAATGGAGATCAAGGAGGTGATCCACTAGTAGAAATACCAAGGAGATCTCCCTACAATAGTCTAGATGAATCCAACGCGGCCCCAACATATCCATAGTTGGGTGATAAGAGAAAGCACTCAGAAAACACTGATATGAGTCACAAGAAGAAGAAGGCCGACATATTATTTGGGATCGTCGGCCTTATAATTGATGATTATAATCTACTTTCAAATAGAATGGAAGAAGTTGCAAACTAAAGATGCAGGCACGACATACAAAACTGGTAAGCAACGTTACTAATTTACTGCAGATACTTTGTATTGTAGTGAAAGAAGTTTGATTAGTGGTCAACCAAGCACCATATTCGACTGTGTCACTGGACCAAGATGGACCATATGAAGAGTGACATGTCAAAACACCATCAATGGCCGAACAAATAAAGACTCAAGTAGTTGGTCAAGAAATTGACTTGGGAACACTAGATCTTAATGCCATGGTCAAGGATATTGGCCATGTCACTGTTAATTTTTCTGTAGTGCCAATGTATCAATTGCATGCAATTCAATCGGATGCATTCGAAGAGATGAAGATAATCGAATCAGTAATATATGGATAGCTGAAAACATCAAAGAAAACCAATTCGTTGCTCAAACAAACAATCAAGGATACTAAGAATAAAGTTAAGGCCTAGAAGGATGACTGTAGAAAGGAGCAAGTCGACAAAGTTGACTTGAACAAAGACCGACTTAGTCGATCGACCGACTAAGTCAATAGGCCGACTTAGTCGATCAGCCGACTAAGTCGGTCGGCCGACTAAACTAGAAGATTAAGTCAGCTAACTAAAAGTCATGTCGGTTCACCGAACCGACAGGCAGTTATTTTGTAACTATTTGTAAATTGTATATATTAGGCTGTTGAGCCAAACGAGAACTCGGTTTAGTTCTCTGCCTTGTATGAACTCATTGCAATAATATAATCTATTTTCCTATCTGTTCTTGTTTCCTGTCTCTGATTTGTAGAAATATATGTTTTAGTATGTATTATTGGTATCCTTATGTGATCTGTGAGATTACAACATTGGTTCCGTTGCCGGTAGTACATGTCTGACATATATGCTCACATATGATACCAAAACAGGATATTAAGGACTGGTGGGACCGTAAAATTGCAAACTACTTGTAAAATTACGCAAGAAGGAACAGATTAACAGTCGCTGAAGCCAAAGCAAGATTTTTCACATAGACACATGAAAAATTTGTCGAATCAATGCCACAACTCTTGAAGCAACTTATGGATGAGAAAGCCAGACACGACTAAAGAACGGCAGTTGCTAGAAAAACTGATCCGAGGAGGCCGAACAAATTTGTCGGAGTGGTTTGACAAAATCACCGACGACTTCTGTGAGGAGCAAGTAGTCGAAGACAGAACTTCTATGGAAATTGTCAAAGAAAAATTTTACACAGATTTCACCGAACAATTTTTGTGTTCCCTACCGACCTTGCTGTTCAAATTCTTGATAGAGAACGGAGCAGGTCACATCGTGGAACCTCATCCACCGCTGTGTGAAAAGCCATCAAATACCAACTGGGCAGAGAAGCAGAGGAAGTGGGAGAAATTCATTGCAAAAAGGGAGTGGGAATACTTCCTAAGCAAATAAATTGAACTACTCGGGCTCTCTAAAAGCATCGGGTAGGCTATGGGGGGGTAGCTGGTCATGTGTCGGAGGTAGAGTATAGTGGATCCTAGTCATCCTAAACCGGATAACCGTCACCAGTAATGAAAAGTCGACCAAAGAGGACCTCAAGAAAATAGTATTGTACGAAAGTATGTCAGACATTCAGAAATAAGAAAGGGACGAAAGACAACAGAGAAGGGAAGAAAGACGTGAAAGAGTCGCAGAGCTGCAAAGTGGACAAAACCCTAGGGAGAACGACCGTGAAGAGAATCCGCCAGAGTCGGGTCATGACCGATAGTAAGAGGGTGTAGAGCAAGAGGTATCCCCTAAGGAGGAAGAAGTGTGGATAGAGCAGCCAGAAGCTCTCCAAATAACAGCTCCCAACGACGGGATAACCCTTTCCCCAACAAATCCACGTACTAGAATACAAACTATTGTCGAAGATGACCTCTGACTACGAGCTGGTGACTTCAGTATATGGAGCCGACTAGGAGATGAAATTTACACGGGTTGACACCTTATTATACGTCGACCACTCGAAGGAAATCGGTTGACGTTTCAGGCGGCACCCTCCCTCCGGAGTATCCACTTGCTCTTACCAACACATGAAGGAGCACCCCCCGCCCCCCCGCCAAGTACATCTTTAGAAGAAATCAAACTAGCAGACCTGCGAACACAAAGTTGCAGTGGACCATTGACAGCTGAAGTCGACATCAACCGACTGCAAGTCGACGATGACTCGACGACCGACGAGAGCTCAAGATCCGTCGACCTGAATTCCGCAGGACCGACTACATCAATAACCCCACCACTTTCACCACCACCGACACCTCCACCTCCACCAACTTTTGAGAGCAGTGAAAGTGATTCAGACATGGGTCACGAATCGGCTCACACACATTCCTCTCTACGAGGGAGATGAAGACCCCAGACGACATTGGTTCGTCTGCGAGTCGACCTGGGAAGCAAACCAGGTAACAGATGAAGATCGACAAATGGCACAGTTCACCGGAGCCTTAAGGAAAAGGGCCTTGACATGGTACATGACCTTTTTGGAAAGGAAACCCAGAGCGATGAAAGCTGAGATTAAAGCGTAGTTCTTATCATTCTTCAAAACCCCAGATGCCAAGCACCTAGCTGCCAAAAAGCTTAAAACGATGTCACAAAAGCTAGGGGAGACAGTCCACGACTACGACAAACATTGGAAGGACCTACTAAGCCAGCTAGATTATGTTATTGATGAACAGTTACTAATTCAATGGTTCCTTGCAGGATTATCGCAGAAATTACGCCGACATATCAGTCTAGAGACGTTCAAAATGTATGAAGACGTGCTAACAAAATCTCTGCAGGTCGAGATGGACGAAGACATACCTGCTTACCCTATGGATCACAGATTAGAGGAACAGCTCGAGAATGTGCAGAAGTCTTTGAAGGAACTAACCCTCAAGAATCAGGAAATCTAGTGTACCAACTGCTTGACGGCCGATCATTCGAAAGATAATTGTCGACACGAATATAGCCGACAAGACGTCCGCTTTGTACAAACCAAATCATTTTGTGACATTTTCCAAGAACATGGAGATCATTCTACGAAAGATTTTATGTTTAACATGAAGAACGGAAAGGCTTCCTGGTGCACCATCTGTGAGACCAAAAGTCACAACACAGCCGACTGTCAGTGAAACCTGAAGAACCGAAAGAACTATCAGGCGGTCTACCAAACAAATGCAGTAGCGCAAAACAACGAGCAAAACAATACAAACAACCAGAACAGACAAAGATATGATTGTCGACGATATGAGCATCGGTATGACAACCAACGTCAGGGTTATGGAGGAAGAGGTCGATTCCCTAAGAATCGTGACATACGAACGCATCGAACCACCCAGTGCTTCACATGCTACAAACAAGGTCACCGGTATGCAGATTGTCCATACAAGGACAGAACTGATCTTAAATTCTTTACACTGTGGAGTAGGCGATCACTCCCTTGAGGATTGTCCTACTATGTTAGAGAAAATCAATACGAAGAAAAATGTTAATGTCTTGTCTTGTGTACAAAAGCATGATGTACTAACTACTAAGAATTTACATATTGTTACTCAACAAGGCACAAAAACAGGGCCTGATAAACCCCAAATTAGCAAGATTAAAGACACAAATGTTTATCCTGACCCTATAAAGCAAAAACACACATATCAAGAGGCAACCCACATATTTCACGACATTGCACAACAAGAAGACCTTGTCAGTAGTCAACCTAACACAATACAGCAATTAATCTATCTCACTCAAACAGACAAATCCGTAGCCCAGTTCATTGATTTATTGCATCAAATAAAAAGTACTAACCCCGACAAACAAACTAAGAACATCTGCAGCCTAAACCAAAAAGACAAAAATGACGTCGACCCACTTATTGACCTGGAAATCGAATGTTATCACGTCTGACAAGTAGTGCTTGACTTCGGGTCTCAGGTAAATATCATGACCCGGGATACATGGGAAAAGATGGGAAGACCTCAGCTCTACGATTCAGGTATTTACCTAAAGCTCGCCGACCAAGGCCTCATTAAACCCATTGGGGTTAGGAAAAAAGTCGACACGACCATTAAAGGAATTTCGACCAAGGTTGATTTTGAAATTATTGACCCAAAAAAGGGATCTAGTTCATTCCCCGCGCTAGTCGGTCGACCTTGGGGACGGAAGATGAAATCCTCCATATCCTTAGACAAGGAACGAATCAAGCTAAAAGGAAATGGTCAAAAATTCATTGTACCCATTCATCCATCCCAAGGAGAACCTTGGATAGAACCTATTGATGAGGAAGTCGATGTCAGACAACTTTACTAGATCCACAACAATACGGACTACACAGAGCCGAACATCCATGGAGAACTTTACTTAGGTAACCAAGACTCAATTGGTTATAACTCAGATGCTGAACTGTATGACTAGGAGATGGAAAATTATGAAACACAAGCAAGACGGTGATGGACTATACAAAAAGTACAGAAAAAACCCACCCGACAATGCTTCATAGTATCCATTATCCCCAAAATCTTTGAAAAGAAAGTAAGGGAACGCCCTACCTTACAACCAACCAACTTAAACACTTCACAAATACCCAGGTATAAGGAGAGGGAATCCCCAGTCATGCACATCGAACAAGTATCTAAAAATATTGGAGAACATGGTCGACCTCAAAGCTTAGTGGAAACGTTTACAGGTCAAGCAGCTAGATGGTGGGATACCCATCAGACAAAACTATAGACCTGGACAACTGCTTCGACTTTATTTGTCGAACGGTTTGGTGGAAAAAAGTTAACCCAGGAAGCCCAAATCCCTATCTTTACCCAAGGTCAAAACCCAGAAGAACACATTAAGACTTGTGAAACGGAGTGGAGAAGACTTGGCTACAAAGATGAGCGAGCCTGGCCCCATTTGTTCCCTTCAACCCTAGATGAATTACCCAATAAATGGTATAAGATGGAGGAAGCTAGAGGAGAAACCTTCTTTTGGCATGAACTCAAGGAAAATTTTATTAAATACTTCCAGTTCATACCTCAAAATAAAAAATTGACCGAGATAGCACAGCAAATCAAACAATTTCTCCAACTGACCGAAAAACAACCCTCCCAGAACCACCAACAGCCCAAGGACTGTAACAATATACAAACCAAATCCAGACCACAGGCGACCCGTTTACACTTAGAAAATGAACACACAGAAGGCGAGAGCTTCAGATGGAAAACCGACCATATTGAAACAACAAAACCTATCCATTCAATCCTGAAAGTTGAGACCATCGACAAACCAGATCTTGACAGAATGACTGCAGCCGACTTTCCTGCTACATTCTCACAGTTCAAAGAAGGAAGTCGGCCGATCAACGAAGCTAAAGCACCAGAGTGGCTAGATGCCAAAGTGAAAACTAAAGAGGTCGACATTTCAAATGACGACCGACCAAAAATAGCCAAGATTGGTGAGTACTAGAATGAACAACAGACCACCGAAATAGTGAACTTACTTAGAGAATTCCAAGATGTCTTTGCAAGGGACTATAAAGACTTAAAAGGCTTAGTACAAGAAATGGGAGAAATGAAAATAGATACTAAACCTGATGTCCGACCTATCAAGAAACGACCTTATAAACTAGCTCACAAGTACAAGGAGATAGTTAAAAAGGAAATCGACAACATGTTAGCAGCAGGGATCATTTACGCTATCGACCAATCTGAATGGGCAAGTCCCATGGTCGTACATCCCAAGAAACATGACCCGACAAGGTTAAGAATTTGTGTCGACTTTAGGAGCTCAACAAAGTAACATTAACAGATCCATTCCCAACCCCCTATGCTGATGAAATCTTGAATGAAGTTGCAGGCCATGAATGCTACTCATTCACACATGGATTCTCAAGATATAACCAAGTACCGATAGCAAAAGAAGATCAAAAGAAGACAACATTTGTCTGTGAATTTGGTTCATTTGCTTACAGAGTTATGCCTTTTGGGTTAAAGAATGCACCTACAGTGTTTTCTCGAATTGTTGTCAAGACTTTCCAAGAATACATATATAAGACCATGGCAGTATACTTCGACGACTGGACTATATACTCCACCTTAAAAGATCACTGCAAATGGCTCTGACTCATGCTGGAGAGATGTCGACAGATTCAACTCTCCCTCAACATTAAGAAGTGTATCTTTATGACTCCCATAGGCATACTCTTAGGACATATTGTCTGTAAAGATGGTATCAAGGTCGACTTTGCAAAAATTAAAATTATCCTTGACCTGAAACCACCAGTAAACCCCAAACAAGTCAGGGTGTTACTTGGCCATACAAGATATTATAGAAAATTCATAAGACACTATTCAGATATGACCTACCCTCTGGAAGAACTACTAAAAGAAGATCAAGAGTTCAAGTGGATAGAGGAATGCCAAATCTCCTTCGACAAACTAAAAAGAAAACTGGTCGAAGCCCCCATACTCAAATTTCCAAATTGGTCGACCAAATTTCATATGCATATCAATGCATCAGGAATAGCAATCGAAGCAATCCTGACTCAACTAGGGGATGACGGGATGGATTACCCTATAGTTTACAGCAGTCAAAAATTAAATAAGGCTGAAAGGAACTATTCGACCACCAAAAGGGAAGCCCTAGGTATGGTCTTTGCCCTTCAAAAGTATTGTCATTACCTTTTAGCCAAACCCTTCACATTTCATACCAACCATCAAGCCTTAAAGTACCTTGTTAATAAACCACTTCATCATGGGAGAATTTGTTGCTGGCTACTTCTCTTTCAAGAATTCGAGTTTGAAGTCATTGTTTGAGTAGGAAAACTAAATGTCGAGCCCGACCATCTATCCCACATAGACACAGGAGAGGAACCGACCAGAGTCGACGACGACTTGCCGGACGCACATTTATTTTGCATAGAAGCAGTGCCAGAAGAACTCGAAGAAATAGCTCAGTTCTTAGTGACAGGTCAGGCACCAGAAGGTCTGAACACCAAGAAAAAACAAATCTTAGCTATGAAGGCTGCACCTTACAGCCTCATCAATGGATTTCTGTAAAAAATGGGGTTAGACGACATTCTCAGAAGGTGTGTACTCGACCATGAGTGAGACCAAATCATGCATGAAGCACACTATGGACCTGCAGGAGGAAATTTCCAAGCAGACACAACTGTAAAGAAAATCCAACAGTCAAGATTATGGTGGCCAACGATCCACAGAGATTGCAAAAACTTTGTTAGTCGATGTGACAGATGTCAACGACTTGGTCGACCTCTGTCGAGCACAGAAATTCCCTTGATATCTATAAACCCTAGTCTCACATTTTAAATCTGGGCTATAGACTTCATAGGACCATTTCCTATCCCAGCCAAACGATTAGGTGCACAATATATTATCACTATCATAGAATATGTCACTAAATGGGCAGAAGCTGAACCCGTCGATACATGTTCAAGTGAGGTAGCCGCTAAGTTTATCTACGAAAACATCATCACTAGATTTGGATGCCCACTAACATTGATCAGCGACCAAGGATCACACTTTATCAACAAAACCATCAAAAATTTGACCGACCAATTCCACATCGACCATCGACAGAGTACAGCGTATCACCCTCAATCGAATGGCGCGATTGAAGCTTTCAATAAAACATTGACAAAAGGGTTAACCAAAATATGCAGTATCGACAAAGATGACTGGGACGATAAAATCTCTACGGTCCTCTAGGCATATAGGACAGCCTATAAACAGTTGACCGACCAAACCCCCTTTCGACTAGTCTACGGGAAAGAAGAAGTCGTCCCCCTACATTTTCGACAGCAGACACCTATTATTGCACAAATACTACATGTCGATGTCGAACAGGCAAGAAAGGACCGACTCTTTCAACTCAGCAAGCTGGAAGAACACAGACTCATAACGATACAACACCAAGAGATTCACAAGCAACAGCAGAAAGCATGGCACGACCGCAACATCAAAAACAAAAACTTGTCGGTTGGTGAACTTGCCTTACTCTATAATAGTCGAGTCAAAGGAAAACCTAAGAAACTCCACACAGAATGGATGGGACCTTACCTTGTCGAACAGATACACCCCAATGGTTCGGTCCGACTAAAAACATTGCAGGGTCTAGTATTTCGGAAGCTCGTTAATGGATCCCGACTCAAACATTACAAAAAAAAAAACGACCTTAACCGTTAATCAAAACCCATAAAAAGATAAAAATTCCAAAAACAAAGTAACACACCCGACACAACAAAACATGACAGGAACCCACTACTTCGACAACCGACATCATCACCTCCGACCATCTTCATCGACCAGTCCGGCTGACCATTCTCAGCACCGACACCGGTCGACGACCTCGAAAGTCCCATCGCGCATTTATGACCTCAAGCACCGAAAGCAATTCACCATTACTCCACACTTCCGTATTGCAGCTGGAACGTCAAGTCTGCCATTAATACATCCATTCCCACATGCAGTCACACCATCGCCTATAAATACGGGACCGTCATCGGTTATAGGCGATGCAGTCACACCATCGCCTATAAATACGGGACATTACAAAAAAAAAAACGACCTTAACCGTTAATCAAAACCCATAAAAAGATAAAAATTCCAAAAACAAAGTAACACACCCGACACAACAAAACATGACAGGAACCCACTACTTCGACAACCGACATCATCACCTCCGACCATCTTCATTGACCAGTCCGGCTGACCATTCTCAGCACCGACACCGGTCGACGACCTCGAAAGTCCCATCGCGCATTTATGACCTCAAGCACCGAAAGCAATTCACCATTACTCCACACTTCCGTATTGCAGCTGGAACGTCAAGTCTGCCATTAATACATCCATTCCCACATGCAGTCACACCATCGCCTATAAATACGGGACCGTCAAAGGTTCATTCACCACACCCTTTACATATAGAGCACTCGCACATTCAGTCGACTAAAAACCCAAGTAACCCCGACCAAAAAGACATACTGGCCCCCAAGCAGACCAGAGCAGCAACCAAGGCGAAAGAGCTACAGGCTGAGGATACACCCTTGATCCGCAGACTAAAGCATATCAAAAATGCCAAAGTACAGGAGGGCCAATGGCAAAAACTCTGGGCTGAGATCCAAGAGTGGGCCTTCATCGACAAGACGATGACCCAAGCGGCCAAAAAAGTCCGACAAAGCACCATCTTCAACTATCCTAACGCACCCCTGATGGCAAGCTTTGGTGGGACAAAAGAAGCTGCCGTAAAATTTATCATCATTCGATACCACAACGGTCGGTTCTACTTCGACCGACCGATCGACATTACTGTATATATCATCTCCAAGCTAACTGGCATGTCTAACCAAGGGAAACCTGTACCAATCAGAATCAAGGAAGGATTGGTCCAGGATCTTACGGGATCACCGTCGGGGAAAAATTCCAAAGGATTGATGATCGGGAAGATTGCAACTCGAACGCCACAGATTGTGGCCAAAATCATCGCCATCACACTTACCTTAGCAGGTTGAAGTAGTAACCTCAAATTGGAAATGCTGGAGGTCGTCGACACAATTGCCACCAACAGTCGAATCTACATATGGGGAGATTATGTCACCGACATAATCAAAACCGTCTGCGAACGATGCCAAGAGACGGGAGGAATCATCAAGTTCCCCTCCCTAATCCTTTGGATCATTATGTACCACATTTGTCCGGAAGGAAGTCCAGTCTTCTGGGAACCGAAAAAGTTCCACATGAACAGGTTCAAACCCTTCTCCCAGAAAGGAACCCCGCATGAGTTGGCGCAAGGGAAAATATTTTTGGAAAACTGGTTCCAACAGTTAAAGCTTCGCACGACCAGATGGCAAGTGCCTCAGAACATCCGACACAATCTACAGGCGAAGTCTCACATATAGTTGGAGATCGACCATACAACGGTCTGGTATATGTAAGGCGAAGACCCCACGGCCACCACCCACAATTACTACCCGACTGCCGATCAAATCTTCCGCGAGTTGACTCGATAGGAGAAGACCAAAATACCAGTGCCTGAGGCAGCCAAACAGGTCAAATTTTCAATAAAGGAGCCACTCACCGACCAGGAGAAAGAGGAATACTACGAGCTCAAACTCTACATAAGTACATTTTTGTCGGAGGACACCCCAATTGAGCCCACTGGTCAGGTACAAATAACCAACAAGCCTCCAACCAGAGTCGACCCACAGCCGACAGAACCATAGCCACAACAACAAGCAACCCCTCTGGCTCCAGCAAGTGTTGCCCCAACTCAGGTACCGATGAATGGAGTCGAGCATGACAACCCTGAGTATGCTTTATCAAAAGGCATCATTCAGAAATTAGCCAAGGAGATAGCCGCCGCAAGAAGGAAACTTAGAGCACAAAAAGTACAACAAGGCAAAGGTAAGCACAAGCTTCTTATTGAGTCATCTGATGATGAAGAAGAACTAGCAGCTACCACCCTGGACATTATAGAAGATGCGGCTGCCAACAAAGTACAAGTTGAAACTCAGTTTCAACGATTCCTTGAAGCAGGGGCTCCGGAAGGATGACCAAAGAAGGAAAAAACAACAATGACACCTGAAGACGTCGTCGATCTTGTGTCAACCCCTCCACCTCCATCACCGACACCAGTAGTCGAGGAGCAAGAACCGGCACAACAGTCGGTCATCCCCCTCGACTTGTACAAAAACAAGATATCGGAGTCAGTGAAAGAAAAGTTCGACAAGGACACCAAGCTCAAAGATTTCTTTGAGCTGTTTCAGTCGGCTCAGAAAATTCAAACCAAGGCTCCCCTCTATACCGGCAGCAGGCGTTTTGGACACCTTACGTCGAATTTCACCCGAACCGACCAAGAAGAAGACGTGATCGGCCATGTCCGCTCTACCATTGAACACATCAACCCTGAAACCCATGACGACTTCCTCAACCCGCCAGAAATAGATCCACTATCCGAGGTAAGTTTACAACCCACTTCCGGCAAACCGATCACCCTCAACCATTCCCCCACTCCATCACCACCGCCGCCATCATCTCCATCCCTGCCATCATCATCCCCACCACCTCCGCTACCCCCTTATTCCCAGCCAGATCTATCCCAGCCAACTACATCCTCACAACCAGAAGCAACCATACCAACCACCCAGCCAGAAAACCCAGCGACTTCCATTCCACAAACCACAGGCACCCCCTCAACTGTTGCAGGTACCCAGGAAAAAGAAACAGAAAAACAAAGGAAGAAGAAATAGCATCATACAAAAACTTCCAGCCTACGAATCAGTTTAAAGGATGCAAGTTCGTTAATCGACACAGAAGTCGGCCAACTTCTCAAGACTTTGGCCAAGGAAGCAAAGACAAGGACTGCACGAAAAACCAAAGAGCTCACCGACAAAAATAAAGAACAGGTCGATTTTCTCAACAAGTGCAGGACCCTAGCTCAGTCCGTCATTCCAGGACCTATCGAAGTTGACACAGATAGACCGCTTGAACAAGCATATCAGCTTTTCGAGAGCATCGTGTCGACCATCCAGGCACATCTCCAAGAGACGAAAGAAGAACAAAAGGAAGAGACTTCCTGACTGCTACTGGCACAGCACACTGCCTTTTCAGAGGCATACAAAGTGCTACAGGACCACATGGAGGAGTCTGTCATTACCGAAGAAGTCTTAAGATACTGGCCTACTCCCTATGGGTAGGTCTATCAGCAAACACGACAGACTCGTCAAGGCATTCAGGCTTTGGAGGGCAGGAAGACGACAGAGGCAGCACTCAGGCAGACAATAGAAGAACAAATAGTGTTGGAGACCAACAAGCTGCAGAAGCTGGAACGGGAAGCACATCAGTGGTTGCAACAGGCTCTTCCAAACTTAGAGAAAGTCGACATCATCTGCCCACAGATGAAAAGACTCATCGACACAGCCGAAGAACAGAACCAGATCCTGGACCCCAACATGGAGAAAATTGCGGAAGTCGCACTCTCTGAAAAGATGTTGGCCCTGTCAAGCTTAACTAAATTAACGATCGACATCCAGAAAGCTTTGCAAAGTTGGACGGATTTTCAGCATCACCTTGCCATCACAGCTCCAGCCATTGTCGAGATCTACATCCAGAAAAGACCAACCATCCGTCTGCACAGTCCACCACAATAGCATTCGACAAACATCATTTTGTACCTCCCTGTTTCTTTGGGACGAATAAACGTTTTGTTCATGGGGGAGATGTAGAAAGGAGCAAGTCGACAAAGTCGACTTGAACGAAGACCGACTTAGTCGATCGACCGACTAAGTCGATAGGCCGACTTAGTCGATTAGCCGACTAAGTCGGTCGGCCGACTAAACTAGAAGATTAAGTCGGCTAACTAAAAGTCGTGTCGGTTCACCGAACCGACAGGTAGTTATTTTGTAACTGTTTGTAAATTGTATATATTAGGCTGTTGAGCCAAACAAGAACTCAGTTCAGTTCTCTACCTTGTATGAACTCATTGCAATAATATAATATGTTTTCCTATCTGTTCTTGTCTCCTGTCTCTGATTTGTAGATATATATGTTTTAGTATGTATTATTGGTATCCTTATGTGATCTGTGAGATTACAACAATGACAAGCAGTGACTGGAAGCAGCTGTCACACTGACTTGTAGCAACTTCACGGATGAAGGTATCACACCAGAAATGTTTGTAGAAGTAAAATAATTCATACTAGGTGAAGTCATTAAGAATCTCCGCAAGCAAGTCGCGTAGTTGGAATCCAAAATGACACCCAGTACACCACCAAAGGTACTGGAAGAGAGAAATAAGGAAACTACTGAGGCTGTGCAAAATATGGAAGAAGCAGAAGTACTCTATGCTAAATTAGTCAAACAAGTTTCTTAGTCATGAGAATCCTTGATCGACAACACCAAGTTGGAGCAGGTGACAACGCAGTTGCATACTATTGAGGCAAAATTTACCCAACTAAAGAATGAAGTGAAAAAGATGTTGAAAATAAAAAAGATGGCCAAGACTATTGATATGAAGAAATCATAACATCAAGTATCCAAACTGTGCACACAACAATAGAAAACAACATACCATGTCGCATAAATGCAACCAAAAGCAAACAAGGTGACAGGTATTATTCAACCTGTTTATGAAAATGCGTGACAAGCTTTGGATTCAACATGAATGACATGGTTGTAATTTGGGACAATAGTGCCTATTTTTAGATATAATGGGATGGGTTAAATTAGAAATACAACCTGTTGATTGATAGTTGAGATTTAGTCAACAGTTAAATCAAGAAATGTAAAAACTTATAAAGGCATTGATCCAAGCTTTGTGCGGATGACAATCGAAGAAAGAAAGCAAGAGTTATAAAGCATAAAAACATTGATCCAAGTTGTGTGCAGATTGGTGAGCCATTCAGAGAGCAATAAATAAAGAGAAACCTAAACTAGAGAGCATTAGACGAGAGAAGAATACATGAATTGTAAAGAATATCAAAAGAAGAGTCTGCAAGCTCAGTGCATAGACCAAAGGTACTAAATCGTTTATCATGCCAGATGAAGAGCACCTTTGTCATTTTTCTTGGATGGGTTTCCATGTTATATATGAGTCTCTATTTTTCTTTAATGTATGTGATTGTGTTTAATGCATATCTATGGTGAATAAGTCGATTTGAATGTGTTGCACAGGCCCTGTTGTGAATGAACTTATGTGTGTGTGTGTGTGTGTCACACATCTAAATGAGTTAATTAGGTGTTAATGATTTATGTTATATTCTGTTATATACATTAACAAATCAATAGTCTAATTTTGTGAATGAATCTATGGTACATAGGTCTATTTCGGGTTTCAGTCAAGTTGTATGATAGTTCCACAATGGGGAAATCCCCCTGATAACTACATAAACATGGCTTTGGTAGTTCCCAATAAGATATCTCGGGTGAGAGTTCATCTACGTCGTAGGTGTTACCGACGAAGATCTCCTATCTCTTGCCGATACCTTGGGTTTTGTTGACAAACAAGGATTTGAACCTGGGTCAACAGAGATCGCGTCAATAGAGGACAATCACCATGCATAAAAAAGTCGAAAGTAGAAGAAGGTTAAGTACAAAATTATTCATTATGGTTGGATAAGTTCTTGGTGATGGAATAAAAAAGTCAATATTTTGCATAATTCTTACCATTGAGTTCGAACACAGTTAAAGACATATTTTCATGGAAAATCTACCAAAGTAGTTGGATTTCCATCAATTATTACAAATGAGCATGACTGGGTCCCAATTCTAAATGTGTTCTAAAAACTTAAAATTAAGTCGAGGGAAGTACAAAAATGAAAAGAGAAAAGTACTCTCTTGTGCCTCAATTGGGGGAGTACATTAATGCATAAAAATTGGAACTCTCTTACACCTTAATTGGGGGAGTACATTGATCAAATCAAAATGGTTAGTGGTAAACTAAATCCCCAGATACATGGTATCAACTACAAATGGTTATTGGTCAACCAAAACCACCAACTACATGGTATTAGATACAATGTTGAAAAAGCTATCAAATAAGACTTCAACTCAAGCTTGGATCCCTTGAATATACTTCTCACATTTTAGTCAATGGAGAGAATTCCAATGATGATATTAAAACTTCAAGTTTCAACAACAAAAAAACAATAGAGTTGCAAATATTTCATCACTGACAATTCAATTTAATTATACAAAGCATGCTAATTGACAGTATTTGTGTGTCATTTTCTGAGAGCAATATTCGAGATATTTTTTTCATCTGGATTGTCATTAGACCTAATATTGTGTCTTGTCATATGATTGGGTTATCATGCATTTTTTAGGAAAAAGTTGGACTTAGATCTGATTCATTTCTCATAATTTGTTGTCATAAGATATTGCAGTTCACATTAGTGAAAAAATTATAGAAATTGGAATTCACATGTTCAAACAGTGGGATTTTCTATATTCTCAACATCCACATTCGAGGGTTTTCTAGGAATATATTTTGAATCTAATTTATATATTTTCATATTGAATATATTGAGATCACATTGGTCTATGCACTATTTCTTTTTTCTTTGTTGGTATAATTTTTTGAAATTATGATCACAGAAGGAATTGTTAAACTATGAGTCCCTAGAAAATCTCAAAGTCCTAGATCGCCTGTTAAGCCCTTATTGATGACACATTACACCATATAGTGTGGCACATTACCCCCTATATTGTGGTGCATTACATATTATGTATGTAGTCTTGGGTCTAATAGTTGGTTTATTAGTTGTTATTGTACACCATTATCTCCTATATATATGAAGGAGATATTCTCATTTATATCATCATATCATCTTGTATTGTCTTGTACATTGTGTAAGGAGGTTCCTCCCTCGAAGAGGATTGATATTTATCTCTACTATTCATATTTTAGGAGTGGATTCTCCCATTGTCTATTTCTGATTTTTTTATGCTATATCTGGGATTTGGTTGCATAACATTTGGTATCAGAGCTCTCTACTTGGGACTAGCTTCTGCAAAATGAGTCATCTTGGAACTTTTGCTACAATTGTTTTTCTACAAGGAATCAGACATTACGATTAAACAAACACTTCCAAAATAGGCTGAGTTATCTCCAGTAAAAATTTTATATCCTGAGACATTACAGTTTCGGATATAATTGCGGAGGAAGCGAGGGTTTTTTACTAGTCCTACAGCTAGTCTAAAACAGGAGTTCTTGGGAAAAATGTCATATCTGAAGAATCCGAGATCCAAATGGAGTCATAATAGTTGCATATGAAAGAAGACATACCATGGTATATGTGGTAGAAGTTTCAAAGACAGAAACAAAATAGTGGACACGTGGCATATAGTACAAGTTCGCTCTTCTGGATAGGCCAAAAATAAGAGGTTTTGGTATATTTCCAATAACATTTTGTTGGATTATCCAAATTAGGTCAGGTATACGGCATTGGAAAAAGGACATATCAAGGTACTACAAGATGAAGTTTCAGTCTTAGAGGAATCTCAATTCAAATTTTACTTCAGTTACAAGTCGGCCCTAAAATAGCCTCCCAATCAGTGATTGAAAAAGATACGCCATTTTGCATTTGAATAACTTTTAGTAGAAGGATATACTTGTGGTAAAACATGGGGTGTGATATTGTTAAAAATGAAACCAAAAGGAAGTGGAAAGAATAACACTTCACTCAAACCCCCAAAGGGTTCATCCCCAACCTACAAGGAAATGGAAGACATTTCTTTTAGAGTGTCCAAGTTGGAAGATATGATTAAAGAAAGTGTGAAAATTGATAACTTTGCTAAATTAGAAAAGAAGAAGGCTACTAAAGAAGATCTCAAAGGGATGGCTAGTAAATAAGATCTCCAAAACTTGAAGTAGTTTATCAAGGATATCAAACATATCTTTGTTCCTCAACTATCTCCTCAAGAAGAGGATAACACTAGTGGAAAATGAGAGATTAGTGACCAGGAGACCAAAATTTTTTGTCACCACAATTTTTTTCAAGGAATAAATGACCAAAATTGATAAATTTAAGAGAGCTAACTAAAAAATACCAAGATAAATGACCATTTTTGGTCACTGGATAAAAACCAACTGAAAATGACCAAGATAAATGACCAAATTTGGTCACGGGATATCTAGACTAAAAATGACCACATGACAATTGGTCATTTATTTGGTCATTTTTTATTCTTGCGATCTTCTTATAATCACTCCTAATTAATTAATTATGATTAATAACCAATGTAATTGCAAGGCATTCTTTAAAGGTGAAGTCCATAATTTTAGGTCTTCTTCCTGATTATCATTCATTTTGGTATAAAGACAATAAAGATAAGGATAGTGGCCTACATTAGCATGTAAAACAATTTTGACGTCCCCAATCCCGGTTATGCTAGCTAATTTACTAATTACGTCTAATTGCTTGATATAATATTGTAGAATTTTTTTTTTAATGTTTTCTGAATTGTGTATTATTTTTTCTTAGGTGCCCAATTCTTATCATAATTCTTACATCTCTCAAGCTTGGATTGCATGTGGATACCCCAATATGGTTATGGCATAGTCTAAGTAGTCTTTTTGATATAATGAAGTGTGCTCCAACTTGAAAATAATTACAATAAAATAGTTAATGTTATATTGTTACTCATGAAGTGTAAAATTTGTGATACACATGACTACTTAATTAATGTGTTTAAAATAAGTTTCATTGAAAATATATCATTTTTTTCATGTAGAAATTAATTAAGAGTATTCAATTGTTTAAAATTGTAAAAATTGGAAAGAACAATATTTTTTGCATTTTTTTGGTTAAAATATTTAATAAACTTTTATTTGTCAATTGAAATACAATTATTTATATTGTCTTTTATTTGTAAAAAGCAATATAAATAATTGAAATTAAAACCCCTTGTAAATACACAAGTATATATAAACCTATCACATATAGCTTTACTAACACATAACTTTACTATTTATGCCCTTCTAATTGAAATGAAAACCCCTTGCAAATACCTGGGTATGAACCTACCACACATAACTTTACCATTTATTCCCACCCACATGCAACTAATGAAACTTTACACACTTCTTGCTCGGGCCTTTAAGTTAGACTGGGTTAACATTAATTGGTTGGTTGCTAATCTAATTTGAAAGCAACTTTACACACTTCTTGCTCGGGCCTTTAAGTTAGACTGGGTTAACATTAATTGGTTGGTTGCTAATCTAATTTAAAAGTAGGTTGTCACAATAGCATGAACAAAACTTCCATGATAAAGGTCTATTTTTTCAACAATTTTTTTTTTTTAAATGATTTGACAAAGTTATTATTTATTTGGAAAAAAAATAAGTGAATTATTTTTGGTTTATTTCATTTGAATTGTGTTATCTTTTAAAATTAAGATACAACATGAAAATAATATTATAACAAATATATTGCATCTATGGTATGGATAAAAGGAAAGAAGATGAATATTAATATTGCATCTATGGGATGGATAAAAGTGAAGAAGATGAATATTAAACCACACAAACAAACACGTTGCAACCGAAAAATAAAGCAGTGATAGCTGTCACTCTGTTCATTTTGGCCAAGATAATTTGGAATATGATTTAATTAAAAGGTACAAGTATTCACCTTCTTTCCTATTTTGAGTCGAGCCCCTTCAGAGTTGATCACCGCCAACATGATGAAGAGCGAGCCGCGTGGGGAAAATAGAGGGTTCGTTTGGTGGTTTCACCTTCTTTCCCCATTTAGTCGAGCCCCTTCCAATTTGATCACTGCCGACATGATGAAGAGCGAGTGGCTTGGGGAAGAAGAGAGGGTTCATACGGTGGTTGCCATATTGGACAGCTTGTCCTGAAGTTTATTCTGGTAATTGTTGTGGTAATTCGCGGGAGATTTTGCTATTACAGAAATAGAATGTTGATGTTGGTTAATTGGTGGGAGGGGATTGAAATTTCTTGGATTAATATATATCTGCCGGTGATAACCTCTGCAATGGAGATGAAGAGGGCATCAGACCGGACGTGGAGGCTTTTGAAGAGGCGCACAAGGACATCCTTAGTTGCAGAGCTGAAATCCTCCGGTTCTTTCCAGGTAACTCAAATTCTTCTGATATTTTTGCATCTAGTGTTAAACTGTTAGGGTTCTGGATACTCTCTAAGTATGCAAAAGCCTCAAATTGTCAAATTCCTCACCTTGAGTTGGTCAAGGCCAGCTAAACCATAACGTGTTGCATATAATATTGCATTGATCTGAGCGTTTCTGTCATCCTTCTGTCAAAAGTGTGCACCCGAGCGCGATAACTAACTAAGGTTGGGTAAGTGAGGTAGAAAGGTAGTTAAAAGTCAAGGTTGTTGGTTGCAATAGTTGGCATTCAAATTCATCCAATACACTAGCTGAACCAGGGTCTTCCCTCAAAGCAAGAAGGGTTTGGTGTGGTGAAGTGGTTGGATTCATGATTAAAGCGTATCTAGCTACTTCAATGCATTAAGATTTGAATAGAAAGCTAAGTTTGGATTCTTTCCATTACCCAAATGAGCAGCGCAGAGTCATCTTCCAGGCGGAGAACTCTTTCTGTTTTCAGTGGTTTTGTTGTTTGTTTTCCCTTCTGCTTGGACTCTCTTCCCTTTCTTTATCTTAGATATTCTAAGGAATCCACGAAAAGCGATGAGTGATATGATGCTGCCCCGATTGCGTGGTCGGTCTTATTTGTCTGCCCCAATTGCATGCCCTTGCCCTTATTTGTCTTCGTCTTCCTCACTTGATTTTAATCCCTCGGGTTCGAGTTACAAATTCAAAGTAAGGGACTCAAGCCCATTTATTAGTGGAATTTACGGAATGGCTCAATGAGTACTTGGAATCAATCAGCACAAACTTCTTCCAAATCTTTCCATTACCCAAATGAGCAGCGCAGAGTCATCTTCCTGAGGTTGTGAGTAAGGAACTTGTTTCCTTAAGCTAATTTATAATACTGCTTTGCACTTCAATGTTTACTGAAAGATAATCATTTTCATTGTATTGGATCCATTGAATTATTGTCTGAGTGTGCTGGGCAATCTAAGATTTCATTTCCATGCATGCACTTCAGCATAACAGTTTAAAGAAAGATTAGGGAATAGTGATAGATTAGGGCATGCTCTCTCAATGCCAGTTAGTTCTCTGTTTAGCCCTACTTCCCATGTGAAGCGCTTCAAATAATTTGTGGTCCTTTGGCCCAAATGGGGGACGTATTATTTGGGGAATGTAGTGATAGTGCCCAAACTAGAACCGAAAAACATACTCTCAATATGGAAAACACAGTGCCTTCCTAGACTGAAAAATGCCTCTAAATCAGGCATTCCTTAGATAGTGCATGCATATGCCTCTATCACATATGCCTGTAACTTCTATTGTGCCTCATGGAGGCTTTGTCTACTGCTGCTGCTTCTATTTACTTTTACATACTAAATGGGTTTTCCTTTGAACTAAAAGACAGTTTTATTAAAGATGTTTTAGAACTTCTAAAAGTGAATTTTAACAGTATACATAGAACCTAAACTCAATCTAGAAGAAGCAGAGAAGGCCCTCTATACTCAAGCTAAAAGAAGCAGAGAATGAGGTGCATGTAATACTGAGATACCTAATATCAAAACAAGAAAGGAAGAAGTGAAAAACAAAGTATGAACAATTGAAATTTTACATACTAAATGGGTTTTCCCTCTAAATTAAAAGATAGTTTTATTGAAGATGTTTTAGAACTTCTAAAAATGAATTTTTAGAGTATACATAGAACCTAAACTCAAGCTAAAAGAAGCAGAGAAGGCCCTCTATACTAGAGCTAAAAGAAGCAGAGAATGTGTTGCATGTAATGCTGAGATAGCTAATATCAAAACAAGAAAGGAAGAAGCACAAAACAAAGTATGAACAATTGAACTATTACATACTAAATGGGTTTTCCCTCAATATTAAAAGATAGTTTTATTAAAGATGTTTAGAACTTCTAAAAATGAATTTTAACAATATACATAGAACCTTAAGATTAACGCCTTCGTTGCATCTTTTAACCCTGCTTTCATAGATCTACAGAGTTTCCTAAAGATGTAGATCAAAATATTTTGTTCTTATTAAAATAACCTCTTGTAAAGCCACCAAACTGAAGAGTTTCACCAAGACTTTTAGTGTTAAATTAAGGGCACTATCTTTCATCCTCATCTCCTAGAATTGCACATGTATCAATGTTCAAACATTCATGCCACACAATATGCATTTTTTTTCAATTAGTTCCCAGATGTATAAGACAATTCATTGTAACACGTTTCTGCAGTTCCATTCAAGTTCCGGACTGTCTTGTGTATTTACTATTAACTGATATATGAGCTAAAATAGGACAATTTTTTTATCCATTATTCAACACAACACACATATCCTGCAAACTTTCTTTCATAGAACTGTTCTAATTCAGTAGTTCAACTCCACTATCATTGAGCAAAAATTTCAGACACCAATGAATTAGAAAATGTAATGAAAATAATAGAAAAAATTGCAAGAATCTCTGAATAAACAGCAGCAGGAGACTTAATTCGACCTCTCCAGTAGCATCAAGGATGCCAGAGCACCTGATGCAAAGTTCACTCCATGTTCAATATCACCTCCCATAGTCATATAAAGTGGAGGGTAGGGTAGATTTAGATGTGTAGCTGAAAATTAGAATACTAGAACAATAAGGCATCCAGAAATATTCAGAAGGGTGGCTTCAGCGTTGATCAATTTTGATCCCAACAAAACAGAACTCAAAAACTCACCAACAAAATATGCAAAGATAGGACCATTGGAAAACCTTCCACCTGATGTTCCTGATGGATAATTTCCATATGGAGGTGAAGTAGCTTTGACTAACATAGACATGTTATTGTTATTTCTTGTGTCCAGCAGAGAGTCTCCAAATACAAACAGTGCAGGAACTGTACTTTCGACCAGCTGCACCATACCCAAAACCATACTCATTGCAGCCTAGCCTAAAATGTAAAATCTCCAACCCATTTTCTTTTGCTGCTGCAATATCGACTACACAAAAGCTAGAATAATACAATGACTAACCTTATTCAATGGCTATTACTGCTTTCCACGTTCTATTGCACTTGTAATCTAACTTTATATAAAGACAGGAAACCATGAGGGCCAATGAAGCATTTTAGGCTTACTAACCCAGTCGATATTGTCAAAAAGCATACATATGCTCTAAACTATAATATTTAATGAACAAAACGACACAGACATGAATCGTTCACTCACAGAATTCATGTTTAGAGTTTGGTATCTTCCCCTTCTAAATTCACCTAATCTGTTAATTGTTTATTATTATTATAAATAAATAGACTATTTTTTTAAATTCTATTTATTTCAAGCATTAATACAGACCTTGAAATTTGTCCAAAGCCAACCTTAATACAAGGTTGGTCTGACTAGAATTTTAGATATAATCTTCCAGGCAACAATTACACTATTTTGTCGAGAATCGTTACACTGTC
The DNA here is from genome assembly GCA_001517045.1 of Pseudotsuga menziesii. NCBI lineage: Eukaryota > Viridiplantae > Streptophyta > Pinopsida > Pinales > Pinaceae > Pseudotsuga > Pseudotsuga menziesii. The sequence continues at coordinate 6,995 of LPNX010098702.1, read as the reverse complement.
CCATCTAGAATCAATGGATGAAAATTATGTAGTTACAATAACTGCATGGGAGAAACACCCTGTTATTATCAGTGAGAATTGCAGTTTTGGTTTATTATGCAATTTGAATTTCTACTTACAAGTTAAATGCAAAACGATTTAGATTGTTGAAATGGTTAATTAAACATTTGAAATCATTTTCAGGAATTCCTCCTCTGCCGAATTCTGTAGGTACAGGGCGATTTGGTTAGCTAATATACTTCTCAATAATAATTAGTATAACAGAACTGTCATTTAATTCATCTGTACAGAATTAATGAGGAAACGATGGCCAGGGTTTAAAAAATACTCATCTAATTAGGGGATTATTTAGTTTCTGTTGTTTTGTTGCTTGATATGTGATTTTAAGTATAGAAATGAAATCATCTCACACAAAAACAAGACTGTGCGGCACAGAAAACAAGACTGTACGGATCTGTTGAGCATGCCAATCTACTGAAGGGGAATAACCTGTGTGGAAATAGGTAAATAAACTAACAAGGGGCAGAATTCAAGTTGGAGTACCTAAGGTTGGGTGGTGAATTAGTACTGAAGCCTTAAGCTAATTTATAATACTGCTTTGCACTTCAATGTTTACTAAAATAAAATCATTTTCATTGTATTGGATCCATTGAATTATTGTCTGAGTGTGCTGGGCAATCTATGATTTCATTTCCATGCATGCACTCAGCATAACAGTTTAAATAAATATTAGGGCATAGTGATAGATTAGGGCACACTCTCTCAATGCCAGCTAGTTCTCTATTTATCCCTACTTCCCATGTGAAGCGCTTCAAAGAATTTGTGGTCCTTTGGCCCAAATGGGGGACGTATTATTTGGGGAATGTAGCGATAGTGCCCAAACTAGAACTGAAAAACATAATCCCAATATGGAAAACACAGTACCTTCCTAGACTGAAAAGTGCCTCTAAATTAGGCATTCCTTAGATAGTGCATGCATATGCCTCTGTCACAGGCGCTTGTGACTTCTGTTGTGCCTCATGGAGGCTTTGTCTACTGCTGCACCCTCAATAGAAATTCGTGCGGCATAGAAAACAAGACTTTACAGATTTGTTGAGCATGCCAATTTGCTGAAGGGGAATCACCTGTGTGGAAATAGGTAAAGAAACTAACAAGGGGCAAAATTCAAGTTGGAGTACCTAAGGTTGGGTGGTGAATTAGTACTAAATCCTTAAGCTAATTTATAATAGTGCTTTGCACTTCAATGTTTACTGAAAGAAAATAATTTTCATTGTATTGTATCCATTGAATTATTGTCTGAGTGTGCTGGGCAATACCCTCGAAATGCTAGAGGTACACACACAAACACTCGAATTTTTTTTCCACAAGTGAAAAAGCAGCTATTTGTTATTCATTAAGAATCAAAATAGCTATGAGCATACAAAGATGGACTGTCATCACAGAAAGACAAATCTGTGTCCAAAAACAAGCAATGTGTTACCATAATGGTATAAATAGTCTATACCTAATCTCTGGTCAGAGCATATAAAAAACCAGTGATGAGTATAGATCTAGAACCTCCAGATACCCCAAATCACATAAACTGGAAGCAGTCTGTAGCATCTATTTTTCTGTAACCAGTTCATAAGCCAATGATGCAAAGTGATGCCAACCCAATTGTCTTCAATGTTGAGTCCATCACACACAAGTGTACAAGATCTATTGAGTTTGCTCACTAGATTGATCAACACATAACACACAAGTATTTTCTAAGTTGATCTTCCATAATCAATATGCCATATAGGACTAAGCATTGCACCCTAAATCTTCGAGATTTGTACAAAATGTAGCGTCATCTACAAATGGTACCATAAGTTTGTTGTTCTAGGAGTTTTTGCAATCTGCAATTCCAATCCACGGTACAAAGTTGGAAGCACCCTCTAGATAGTCACACCCGTGCATACGAGAGTGCCCATTTCTACAACTCTACAAGAACAACCTTAGTAAACAAATCAATCAACGTAAAAATCATATCCGCAACCTACCATAAGTGCAGATCACCTTTCTCTTGTCAACGTAAAACTCTGCTAGAGCCTTGGAAGCCCTTGAAACCTTTGTGACTACCCTTTGTACACAAGATGGATACCTGTAAGGGATTAAGATAGTCTATCACTGCCGTGATGGAGGAGAAAAGAGGCCCTAAGCCTGTAACACATGCCCTAATGTTGTGACAACCCTGTAGCAGAAAACGAAACCCTGATAGGGTTTGTGACAACTGCACACAAACTATAGAAGCCCCAGTCAACTATTTGGAAGGTTCTTATTACATTCCTCCCATATAATTATCTAAACAAATCAAATATCCAAAAAACATCCAAGGATATCTTGATCTTATAGACCCAAACTATCTCTTTCTCAAAACATAACTTAAAGGACATTAATAGAATGAGCCTTAGAAGAGGGATTGGAACAGTTTTACTCTCTATCAAGTTTCCTGTTTGTCTAGCGATCAGAGAAACTTTTGTTTTCCCAGAATTGGCCAAAGCAAATGATTCTCACCTTTAGCCTCAACTGGTGATTTACATGGCAACTTGAGCTTGTTTGTCACTTAATTGCACATTATCAAAGCTATCTTCTTGGCATTTGGGAGCCTAATCTTGTTGTATGTCTGGATTTTTTTTCTTGCTTCTATTTGTCTTTTATATCCCTGATTTATGGAAGGATGGATCTTCCTTAAAAGCCCTTTTAGACTACTAGATTTTTAGCAGCTCCTCCCTAAGATTTTTACCTCCCCAAGATTTTGATCAAGAAAACTGAAACATAAATTAAAACTTGTAATAGTTTGCAATCCATCAAATAATACCAATTTCAACAATTCAACTATGGTTCAATAAACACTGTCCAATTCTTCTATCAAATTGGCTAGCATAGAGGTGGTTTCTGGAACATTTTGGTCAATATGCTGAGATGGTAGTTTCACCCCTAAGCGGGTGTGCCTTGCTACCAAGGGCATAGAAAAGTCAACTAATTATAAAAAGGCAACTGAAAAATAGAAAAGCAACTAATTCTAGAAAAAACTACTTTTCATAAAACTAAGAAAGGAAATTGGGAAACCTAGAATGCAAAAAATTGAATTACAACCCTTTATAACACAATATTGTCTTCCATAATCAATATGACATACAGGACTAAGCATTGTGCCCTAAATATTCGGGATCTGTACAAAATGTAGCGTCATCTACAAAAGGTACCATAAGTCTGTTGCTTCTAGGAGTTTCTGCAATCTGCAATTCCGATCCACGGTACAAAGTTTCTGCAATCAGGGTCATGAGCACATAACCATTCATGTCTCATACTTGAAAAAAGTGGTATGGAATTTTTTTTTAAATTCAATGTTTTACCTCGCCTAAATGATAAACGACATATTCTTCTGATTCTAAGGTATTTTTTGGTAACTGTAGAAAATAAGTTGAGGACTAAGGTACTATTAGAATACCTCATTCAGTGGAAGGATTTTCCATTGGAGGATACCACGTGGGAAAGACCTAAAATATCGCAACATCCAACACTAAATTTGTTTTGGAGCGAAGATGTTGAACCAGGGACTTTCTTTTTAGCTAAAAGTTAAAACTGGGTGAATCATTGTATGATTCATACTGCAAACTAGTTGAAGTAGAAATTCCACTCCCAAAGAGAAACACTTCCAATGGCCGTAGAAGAATTCTAGCATCTAATAGACTCTCCCACTATGAGTGCAATGTTGTGTTCTCTGCCACTGTGAGTGCAATGTTGTGTTTTGAAGGTCTGATTGGGCCTCTAAGACTTGTTGATTATATAAATGCTTGTTTACTGCCCTGTTCTCTTAATGCAAAATGATAAATTGCACCCCTGTGAAACAAACCCTTCCAGCTGTACTAGTCACCCATTGATGAGAGAATGGAGGATCTAGTGAACACACCATTATCTTTTGAAGATGAACTTGTTGCTTTGTTTGACCACAGTGATCAAAACTTAAAAGGCACGTAAAAACATTGTTAGGAATCCCTAGGTTACAGCCCTATCATCCTAAACTATCCTAGCTACCATCCCCTTCAACCCTAGCCAACTTATCCCTCAATGCAAGGCCATTTGCATCACTGATTTGGCCTATAGAACTTAACGGCCTGCGTTACACTCACCTTGGATTGGATGCTTTCCTCCATGATCCCAAGGCCATAAACCTTCAATGCCAGGGCTCTCAGCCCTCCATAAACTCTTAACTGTAGATTCATAAAGGAGGCAACCATCACCATATTTCCTTAGCTCATTTGACCCTACACCAACCTACCAACATCCCTTTGACACCTAAGCTATAAACTCTCAAACGTTGCAAACCCTAGGACCTAATATAGTCCCAAAGATCACTGTTGGTTAAAATTTGTCTGGTTTGTCTTCCCATAATTCCATCCTACCACAAGGAACCTACTTTATTGTGATTGTCTTCTCAGCCAGCCATCTATTGGACACCTAAAACATAAACACAAGAAGATCATAAAGCTTTACCATCTGATCTATTTCGGATGCTTATTTAATGGTAAAGATCAGTATTATTAATCTCTGCAACTTGTTGGAATTCTTCCCATAAGCATGACATATGTATTTATCCTTTGACTGGGCATCTTGAATAACACTTGTCATCGTATTTATCTTGCATACTGTCATACTGAAAATTGCATTCTTAAGTTGAAAGTTTTTATTTTTATTTTCATTGGCATTTGGCATACCTGGGTATTATCTCTGTCCCACAGTGATACTTGGCATACATATTGATTAATTGATTGCTTCTATTATCAGTATAATTTCATAAGTGTAAGTTTAGTATTGGCAACTTTCCCATAAACCAAATCTGAACTACATATCACTACCTTGCAATTACAATACTGACATTGGGATTGTGTTTATACTTGGTGCAAAAACTTTGGAATCCTTTTCATCACTCTTGAAGTAAATAAATTGGAGATAGCATGCATATTGAAACATAAGAAGAGCTGCAATTTCCAATAGCAATACATGCTATGACAGTCATATCCATTTTGTCATTGGGTTTGCTTGAGGCATACATACTATACACTTTTGAAATTCACACTTGATTTAATACTTCATTTTTGGAAATTGTTTTGGTCACCTTGATAGTTTTATTTCCTTGATATCTACAAGAGAATCATGTTATTTTAAGCATTTGATGAGCTTTGGAACCATTCTAGAACATAACTACTGTATAGTCAACAAATATGAATCATTTGGGCATATTGATTTAAAACTGGGAATCACTGATAGTGTAAATTCTCCTTCCTTTCGGCAAGCACTATAGATCAATATTTGGAAACTCTGAGATCTAGCTGCCTCCATTGAGGATGGTACAAGAAGTAGCAGTGAAGTCTGAAGAATTGATTTCCCCCTTCAATTGTCCAATTTTTGGTTCTACATATCTAAACGTATTCTTACAGTTTCCAGAATCCATAGCATTTACTTTCTTATTGATAATAACACCTTTATTGGTTTTATGTCAAATCTATCCACCTGCAATATGTCTGTCTTATTTGAGCAAGGCAACTTTTTGTGACTTAACATCATAGTAGTTTAATATACTCAAGTCATGATTCTCTCTAGTTCTGCAGAGAGAAGGATGCACAAATTTTAGATGCTACACTTGGTCTATATGGATTTTGTGATAATATTGTTTTCATAGTTTAACACCCTACCCTCTCTTCTTTTGGGGCAAGTTGTAACTCACTTCTGAATAGCTTGTGCTGATCAATTTATGTGTTGGATGATCATGTTCCATATCACATTTTGAATCATTACAAGAGTTTTTTTGGAGTTGGTTAAATATATTTGGATTCTATTTAAACTTACCTTCTTTTGTACCATAGATGATTTCATACTGATAAGAGTTATATTTCGTTGTGATATGCTTCAAAGCACAGATTCAGATGATGAGGTGTTGTTTGATGCCACACAAGGTCTAATGGAAAGGCTTGCAATAGAAGCATATGAAGTTTCCATGGTAATTCCAATAAGAAACCTTGTAAATGTAGTTCTTATAGAATGTTAGTCCATTGGTTTTGACTGCTATGTTATCATTTTTCCACTGAAAAGGTGAAAACAGAAGCTAGGATTATGGAGGGTGACGTAGGTAAAGCACTTTGTCGTGAAGCTGTAAGAATCAATCCTACTGCACTTGTAATGGGAACAAGAGGACTGGGGATAATCAAGAGGTAAGACCCTTTTATTTTGAATACTCTGCATCTCCTTGTAAGCTTAAAGTTGTGTTTAAAAGTTAGAGCATATCTGAAATGCGAGTATGCTATTTTTGGTTCAAATGTTTTGTTGTTTCTGACATCTTCTATGGTTTGAAGTGTATTCCAAGGGAGTGTGAGTGAGTACTACTTTCACCATAGCAGCTTCCCTATAGTGATTGTTCCTCCCAAAGGTAAAGTTCATTTACATTTTGTTTTCTCCTTATCAAATTGAAAGTAGTTGTTATGCATGGAGGTCTAGACCTGCATACAACATTTTGTTTTCATACAGAAACTTGTATTCAAATCATGTTGTTGGTTTTCAAGAGGATTCAACCTGCAAAAAAGTAGCAGTAAACATAGTTTCACAACCAAGTGTGTTGTTTATCATGAAGTATACGAATAGAATAACGATATAACCATGATTATGATAAACAATCATAGCAGATCAATAATATTATCATCAAACAAAATAACAGTAATGAAATAATGAAAACAATAGAAACATACACACTATAGTGTTTGGCCGAGCTTGTGCCAACATGGTTGCTGAGCTATACAGACCAGGAAATCCAGTGTGTTAATGCAATATAGTAACATGGTGTGAATGAGTCAGATATGCCAAAAAGAATAGGCACTTGTGCTTCCCCTCGTTCTTGCTTATGCCATTCTCTTGCTACTTGTGCTTCACCTTGATCTTGCAAACAAGATTATTTTACCTTATACAAACGAGTAGTC
>LPNX010098696.1:25133-146224 GCA_001517045.1 Pseudotsuga menziesii | reverse complement strand
TATTATTTAAGTTTGTTACATTGCCACTCCCTTAGAAAGGCTTTGTCCTCAAAGCCTTATAATGTTTCTGCATCATTTTTTGTGGTGTCACAGCTGACGAAAAATGTCTATACGAACTACTAAGAGTTGAGCACAACTTCCGATATGTGGATCAATAAATCCATCCCAAATTGATTTGTTGTGGACTGTTTGCATTCCATATTGATCTATCGTTAGGAGATTTGATCACATTGGTACCGCTATATTTCGACATTTCCCACTTTTTAGAATATCTGTTTTTATGGTTGGGGTGTCGATACAGAATTTTCACAATGTCATTGTCTTTTACGAGTGTCATTTTTTTAGCATTAATTTGAGTAGAAAGTTGTGTTTCCGTCTCTTGAGGTTTTAAGGTTTCGTTCTGTATCTCTTCCAACTTGTTTTCTAACTACATGTTATCATTTTGAAACTTCTTAATCACTTCTGCATGTGATTTTCTGTCATCTTCAGACTTCTTAAGTTGTTCCTTAAGATCTTCATTATGCCTTCTGATACAACGATTTTCTTCCTATTTGTCTAGAAGTCTTCCTTCAATGTCTTCCGTAGATTGTTCTATCTTCCAACTACTTTTCAACTTCTTAATTTTTGTGACTATTGTCTTGTTATGATTACCTAATCTAAAAATTTCTTCGGAATGGCTTGATAAAACCTTGTTGACGTTTGTCAGTTCTAACTTATGTGTCTTCTTACTGTCGTCATACTACTGCTGGAGTTTTTCTTTTTGTTGTTTATGATCACATAACTCTGCTCCTTGATTTTCTAACCTCATCTGGACTTGCGCCAATTCAGCATATTTTTCCATGATGAGTTTGTTTAGATGCTTTATTTCTTCTTCCAATTCATTATCGCATCCATATGGTGATTTGTTGTCATTTTTTGACTTTTTGATCTGGTCTTATAGGTTTTGATTATGAATTTTTAAACATGATATTTCTTTATCCTGATCAAATAACATTTTCTTGTTACCTTTTATAGTTCGTTCTAACTGTCGATTCTGATTCCATAAGTGGTGATTCTCATCGTCTTTCCACTCTTTCAACCATTTTTTCGTCTCAACCTCAGCTTGTAGACTTTTATTGATCGCCTTGTATTGTTCTAACCCGTCCACTGTTGTTTGTAGCTGTGCCTTCATTTCCAAATATGTAGTAGCCATTGTTTGTGACTATGTTTTTACTTCACTTTTGTCTTTGTTTCTTCTAGAATGGTAGATACAAAAGCTTTAATAATTCTCAATATGTCTCTTTTGGAAAAAACTTTCTTCGACTATTTCTTGTTAGGTCAAATAGCCTTTCTTTTTTCCAAAAATAATTGTTTTTTTAATAAAATAATAATAATAATTATTATTATTATTATTATTTTTAAACTTAAGTTATATAAAATAATATATATCCTTCCAAATTATAATCCTTGACTTTTAGTTTTTCCAATACTTTTGTAAAATGTAAGTAGATTGGGTGGTTGGGAGGAATAAATGTTACCTTCCCCACCTAGGTTCAAAACCCACTTGCTTCTTTGTAGTTATTATTATGCATTTTTTATATTCAAACCCAAACCCTACTTTAAGAAACTAGGTGTGATTTCACTCTTACCCTCTTTTATTTTTTTTTACTTTTATCTTTTCTTTTTTAACCTTTTTTTTTTCTTCGTTCTTTTAGTTTTTTTTAATAATATATAAATTGATGATAGAATAGATGTGATGATAGATTACAAAGTGAGTGCCATATATATATTAATCGTAAAGGCACTTTGGATACTATCCATGAAAGGATGCGCCATTTCAGGATTGTTTACTAATAACTATTTATTAATTATTAATTATTAATATCAATATGCATTAATATTAATAATTCATATTGATATATATATATATATATATATATTCTTTGTTGTTATTATTTAAGTTTGTTACAATAAGCTAGATAAACTCCGCCATGATGCAGCTACACTTATTCTCTCAAATCATCTCTGTGAGCTTTGAACCTCGAACAATCCACCATCTCCAAGCAGCAAAGGATGAAAATTAAACTCCAAACACGATGGAGTCAACATGAACTGAATTTCTTATATGTCATAAAATCTCTCACAATGGACCTCAAGAATGGAGTCTTAAGAGACTCTCTCAAATATCTTTAAAAGTTACATGGAACTCTCTCCAAGAATAGAAACTCCACATAAAGACAAGACTCTCAAAGACTGGCCTTCTCAGTAACCTACATCTCCAATGACTAATTTCCTTCCTCTTATAATACAAATTACAAGGCCTTACATAGTTGATGTGCTTCACATCAATCCCCAACTTGGACTTTGGTTACAACCAAAAATGGCATGATCCCAACATTGACTTACGATGCGTAAGTAATGGTGAGATTTCACCCTTCGTTACTTTCCCATATAGCACTACATCCAATTTTCGTGTGAACAACATTCCAAATTTATGACATAAGCCATATGGTTATGGCCCAACATAACCATTCGTTGGTTTCTTATGGTTACAACCATGTTTTAAATAAAACATATGCCAACTATAAATATAATCATATGGTTAAATAAATATGATTTAATATGGAATTACAAACCATATGCTAATTTAATAGCATTGTCATATAACACACTCCCCATGATTCGTTGGTTTTACACAATATGGTATAAACCATAAAAACCCACCTTTTCAAATAGTCCAAAGTATAAATGGTATATTTTTATGCCAACCGTACGAATGGTTCAAAGTCAATAACCTTTTTCCATCTTCCACCAACCACATGTTATATAAGGTAGGTGGGTTATATCCCCCAACCAAATGGCACTACGTTGGCAATAACATGTGGAAAACATCCAATTAGAATGGCATAACAAACTTTGGATAATTGATAATCCTCATCGCCCTTTACCATTGATTAAATGCCCGCGAAAATATAGAGTCCACGTGACCTCAATTTCCATGGGATCGGGGATACCCCTAGCCTTTTTATGGGCAACTATAAATAATATCTCATTGAGATAACTTGTATGGCAACAATTAAACAAGACATATGTTGTATTGGTAAAGCGCTTGTCTTCTTGACAAGAGGTCACGAGTTCAATGCATGTCCTCCTCATTACTCTTCTTGGTAAACCAAGCCAACATAGTCCCATCTCACATAGTCCCATCTCGGATTCCATGTGGAAATTTTGGATTGGTCCATGTTAACCCCAACTCATGTAATAACTCAATCACTACATTAGTTTCCTTGCCACATGGCATCATGCCATTCGTTCATGTCATTTGTGGTGTCATTACCAGGTCATAGTTTCCCTGCCACATGGAAATTTTGGATTGGTCCATGTTAACCCCAACTCATGTAATAACTCAATCACTACATTAGTTTCCTTGCCACATGGCATCAGGCCATTCGTTCATGTCATTTGTGGTGTCACTACCAGGTCATAGTTTCCCTGCCACGTGGAAATTTTGGATTGGTCCATGTTAACCCCAACTCATGTAATAACTCAATCACTACATTAGTTTCCTTGCCACATGGCATCATGCCATTCGTTCATGTCATTTGTGGTGTCACTACCAGGTCATAGTTTCCCTGCCACATGGCATCGCACCATTCGTCCATGTCATTTGCAGTGTCACTACCATGTCATCGTATGGATGTTTATTAGGCTACCATGTCATAGTTTCCTTGCCACATGGCATCGTGCCATTCGTCCATGTCATTTGCGGTGTCACTACCATGTCATCAAGCCACATGGCAACGTGCCATTCATCCATGTCATTTGCGGTGCCACTACCATGTCATCGTATGGATGCTTATTAGGCTACCATGTCATAGTTTTCTCTGCCACATGGCATCGTGCCATTCATCCATGTCATTTTCGGTGTCACTACCATGTCATCGTATGGATGTTTATTAGGATGATTGTCATGTGTCAAGACTTGAATCTGCCACATCAACATTAATAATGTAACTGTAGAAGATAATCTATTGTACTTTTATTATATTGTTGTTGTCCCTCATTTTCGGAGATGTTGTTCCTCCAATTAGGGATGTCATTGATGCAATTGCTCATATAAAGTATTGAGGTAAAACCTTTGTTGTAAGTCGGGCTAATAGTACTCATACAATAATTATTAAAATGTATTTTTATGTCTCCTAAGACAAGTCGACCCTATTGGGAAGGTGTAGTTGGCCCTATTGGGTTATTAGACTTCCTATCAGATGTATACAAATAGATGAGGGACCCTCCACATTTGGACACACTCACAACTCAAGTAGGTTCACTAGAGAGAGAAACAGGAGTCCATCTTCAAGAGGAGAATCAGTCTATCTTAGTCTTGTAGTCTTACACTGTACTTGATTGGATTCTATATCAAGGAATTTTTGTAGGGTTATTTTCCCCATGAGGGTTTCCCTGGATAAATATTTGTGTCTTCTTTGTCATGTTGTGCTTGTCATTCTTTCAATGATCTTCTTCTTATTAGGCATAAAAAAATTAAAAATCTAACATGGTATTAGAGCCAACTTGAAAGAAGGAATTGTGTGGCAATTTTTCCCATAGTACAAGAAGCTATGGTTTGCTATTCTGGGAAACTCCCTCGTCAGATCAGATGAAAAAGATATTTCTCTGGTGGTAGAATTCAATTCCGAAGATTTTAACTTTTGACCTCTCACCGCTACCAGGAGGAACTAGGGCTTCATATTTTTCAAGGTTCCATCTCCAAATTGATGAAAAGCAATATACAGTCTAGCTTGCCTTGGGGAGGCACATCTTTTTCACCATTCATCCCTACCAGTGTTCACAGTTGAAAAAATAGGGTTTTGCCATCAAACCCTAGGTCATCCTAAATGAGGTTCCAGAAGCATTCCTCAAATTGGTAAGTACCATATCTTACATTCAATTTGAGGTTCTCATTCCTTGGAAATGACAAACAAAACCAAGCTTGATGGAAAGCTTGAAGGAGCAGAAAACTTCAAAGCATGGAAGTACATAATCATGATCATCCTTGAAGAGAAAGATCTAGAAGGCTACATCGAAGAAGAGTTCAAGGAACCAAAGGGAGATGAAGTGAAGACAAAGCACAAGAAGGACAAGATCAAAACCAAAAGGGTCATAGCTTATTCCATCAAGAATCATTTTGATTCCTCAAGTATCATTTGATTCCTCAAGTATCATCAAAGAATACTCCAAAAGAAATGTTCGACGCTTTGAAAAGTCTATTTGAAGGATAGAAGTACATCAAGAAAAGAATGACCTCGAAAAATCAACTCAAGGCACTGAATATTCAAAAGGGAGAAAATATGCAGTCATACTTTACAAGACTGTCTCAAATCAAATAAAAATTGGAGGCTATTGGTGACATGGTAGAGGAAGTACAAGTTGTGATGACCAACTTGAATGGTCTTCCAAGGGATTAGGAATCTTTCATCACAGGTATATGTGCTAGAAGAAATCTCACCAAGTTTAGTAGAATTTGGGAGGAGTGTGTCCAGTAAGAAAGAAGAATAGCTAATAGAGAAGAAAAGATAAATGATGATGAAGATCAGGCCTTGGCAACTCATGCAAAGAAAGGATCAAACAAGAGAAAAATCCATGATCAATCTCCCAAGAGAAACCAAAAGTTTCAAAGGAAATCAAGACCCATAAGAGAATTCTCATCTTTTGAATGCTTCATATGTCATAAGATGGGACATGTTGCAAGAAATTGTTCACTCAAAGTAGAACAACTCAAGAAGGGAAATAAGAAGTTCGATGCCCAAGCAGTGGAAGATCATGACTAAGACAAAGAAAAATGAAGATGAAGACTCCACTGAAGAATATGTCTCAATCTTATCCCTTACTGGATCGATATCTCATGGAAGTGGCACTTGGCTTATAAATAGTCGAGCTTCCAGACATATGACAAGTTATAATGACTCTTTTTAATGTCTTGTCCAGAAATACTCTCCTTATACAGTAAGGCTTGGAGATGACTATAAATATAATCCCATCAAGTGAATGGGAGAATCCTTTTACAAGCTGGACTCAAGGAAGTCTATGAAGATGAAGGAAGTACGATAGATGAAGGAAGTACGATATGTCCCAGTATTGAAGAAGAATCTATTTTCCATCTCGGCTCTAGATAAGAAGGGATTAAGAGTTGATTTTGTAGACATAGAATTACTTATGTGGAAAAAGGGAAAGACAATAGATGATGCAATTGTGATTAGTGTAGAAGGAGTACTTCACATGATAAAAGGACATACATACTTAGATCTAACAAGAAGTGCCATCAACCCATGTGAACTATCACATAGGCGACTTGCTCATGTGAACTACAAAGTAGTACTAATTGTGAGCAAGGTTGTCACGGGTTTACCAGAGATTCAAGTCAATCATGAAGGACTTTGCAAAGGATGTACTCAAGGGAAAAACACCAAGAACCCATTTACAAGAAGCAACAGTAAAGCGAAATGAATCTTGGACATTGTTCATAATATGTATGTGGTCCAATGTTGGCCACTTCACTAAGCATGTATGTTTATTGTTTCTTTTATAGATGACTATTCCCACAAAACTTGGATTTACTTCTTGAAAGGAAAAGATGAAGAATTTGAAGGATTCAAAGAATTCAAGGATCTTGTGGAAAATTTATTTGAAAAGAATATCAATACCTTTAGATCCGACAATGGAGAAGAATTCACTTCTAATGAATTCAAAGATTTCTGTAAAGAAGATGGTATTAAGAGGGATCTCACGACACACTACAATCCTCAATAGAATGGAGTGGTAGAAAGAAAGGATAGAACCATTATGGAAGTTGTGAGAGCCATGGTTCATTACCAAGACTTACCCATGCACCTATGGGATGAAGAAGCTAGAACCAAAACATATGTTCAAAACAAAATTGCTCAGAGTGCTCTTGCGAACTAAACTCCAGAAGAGATGTTTACCGGAGAGAATCTCGAAGTTAGCCATTTGAATATTTTTGTCTTTTCTATCCTTGGTACATACTGGGTATTACAGAAAATTTATCTGGGGTTATGCCAAGGTCACAACTCCAATGGAATGGCAGTGTCAAAACAGCCTAGATATCCTCAAGAACAAGTTTATCTCAGCTCCTATATTGGTATTTCTAGATTGGCAGAAAGAATTTCATGTACATTTTGATTTGTCATCTGTCGTGCTCGACGTAGTTCTTGCACAACTAGGTGAGGGTTCTCTTGATCACCCCATTTCATTTTCTTAGTAGAAAATTGTCGACGATAGAAAGGAATTATATCACTATTAAGAGGGAGGGACTTGCTATGGTATATACTCTCCAGAAATTTCAACATTATTTTCTAGGTGTTTATTTCAAGACGTTTACAGACCATTCTGCATTAAAATACTTGGTCAATAAGCTAGTGTTGTGGGGAGGGGGGGATTTGTCAATGACTTCTTATATTCCAACAATTTAATTTTGAAATTATTGTCAAGCCAGGACGACTGAATGCGGGACCTCACCATATGTCGAGGTTAGAAAGTGGACAAGAACCTACTAGCTTAGATGATAATAGTCTCGATGCACAGTTATTTGCATTCAAAATGATCGATGATCACTACAAAGACATTGTAGATTTCATGACTACAGGGTATGCACCTGAAGGATTTGGTACAACACAAAAGAAGCAACTAGTTGTAAAAGTTGTAGACTTCCATCTGATCGTTAAGCAATTATATAAGATGGGACAAGATGAAATACTTTGTCGTTGTGTCTTGGAACATGAGCGACCTATGGTGTTGAATGAAGCACATGTTTGTGTTGCAGGAGGCCACTATGCAAGAAAATAAACAACATGAAATATTTACAAGAAGGATTATGGTGGCCTACTCTTCATGCAGATGCTCAAGATTATTGTTGCAAATGTGAAATTTATCAACGTGATGGGAAACTGTTGCAACAAGATGAAATGTCGTTGGTACCACAGGTAACTTTCCAAGCATTTCTGGTTTAACCGCAGATGTTGGGGATGATGATGGGGAGTCTAGGGTTTCCCCCTATATGGCCCTGTGTCAGGGCCTGGTGCGCTCATCATGGCACATTGCCTAGGTGAAAGGTGCCCAGTAATCTTTGGGAAAAGGACTACGATGTTTTTTCGGGTTTTTTTGCACAGAACCGGGTTACATTCCCTATTTTATTTTTGCTTTAGGGATATCAGGTCTTTGTCAACGGAGTTTTTTGGCAGGAAGGCATTGTAGCATCTTGGCAGTTTCGTGGTTGGGGTGAGGCCTCGTGGTAGGGCGCCCGTGATGGGTGGGGCTCCGATTTACTCTTTTATTTTTACTATGGAGGTTAGTGCAGTAAAATGGTTTTAGAAGATCAGGTGGACTATTCCTTGGACCTGACGATGGAGGGTATCTTTCAATATACTCTGGGGCGTTTCAGTCCAGAAAAAACCATTTGGAGCGACTTCCTTCCTTCCTGACTCTCTACATGTAGCGTCGGGCGCACCTTTTTCTCTGTCGCCTTTCTTCTCAGACACCCCTCTGGCTTGGTCTTCTGATCCAGTGCTGAACTCGAGGGTGGTGGAGGGTTTACCCGTGGTGGAATATTTCCAGACTTCTATGGCTGTTGAAAGCATCAGGGGTCAAAACCCTTTGGTTTCTGGTGATGTGGGTGAGGTGACATTACTGGAAATTGGTACTCATGGGTTTATTGGATTGACTGGGAGTGGATCTACAGACGCCACACTACAGGGCACGGACACTTCTTCACCAGTGGGGGCTTCTGTTGAACACGAGGATCCTCCTCTAGACCACTCTTCTCCTAGTCAACAAGAGCCAGAGAATATATAGGTTGGAGGTGCAGATGGTGGTGTTGGCCGTGGGACAGGAAGAAGGTGTAGGGATCATGTAAAAGAGAGGAAGGTGGCACGTTCATACACTCTCGGGGAAGACATCCGGTGGTCACAGATCATGCAGATGGCCTCTTACACCTTGGTAGGCAATATTATTAGGGAAAATGTTTCACTGCCGATCATCAAAAATTGGATATCGGAAGCCTAGGATGAATATTTAGGGGAGGTTCCAGTGCTCGAAGGATTGATGAGGGGGTGGTTTGCGCTAAATTTCACCCACGAGGATCATGTCAGCTTGGTCTTAGAGAGGAATTGGTCATTGGAACAGTGTCCAGTAATGCTCAAATTATGGACTCCTACATTCGATGCAACTCATGAGCGGGTGGATGTGGTTCCTGTATGGGTCCTCCTTCCAAGTCTTCCTAGACAATACTGGTCGGACGATCATTGTATCAGCATCGACAATATTTTGGGGACCTTTATGGAGGTTGATATGTCCTTCCTGACTACAGGTATATGTAGGATGGCACGGATTCTGGTAAACATCAATGTGAGGGAGGGTTTATTTGAAGATATGCATCTCTCCTGGGGTCACACTTTATTTGTTCAGCGACTGGATTATGAAAACATTCTATTTAGATGTCGACGTTGTCACACTTATGGACATATTGCGGCTGAATGTTCTTTGGGGGTTCATGTGATTAATGGCCGCAGTATATAGAAGACTTCCCGTGGGACTGGTGCTAGCAGAGGCACGACATCGTCATCTTTGGGTCCTCTGTCTTCTGAACCGGAGGAGGATCAGGTGGCTGGGGATATTTTGAATACTCCTGTTGGGGAGATTGTTTTGACCACTAGGGCACTGGAAGAGGAAGTGGGTGCTGAACATGGTCCAACTATGGAGTTGCTTCCAGCGGGTACCTCTTCTTCTGTTCCCTCTCCATCTTTAACTATTTTTACTAATATTTTAAATTTATCTGGGATGGATTGAATGGGGAAAAAACTCATGAAATTTTTCCTATCACCTCTTCCTTTGTTTTCTTCCACCCTTTTTCTGCTGCATATGTTGAGGCTCTGGACCCCCCATATCCTCTGGTGGAACCTTCCCCTTCCTATAATGACATTGCCGTGGAGGACATCCCATCATCCTCTGTCCCTGTATTGAATGAAAATGGGCCTCCTCTATCCCTCTCCTCGCCTGATTCGGTTTATTTCCTGAGGTCAAGGAAGAAGGTTCTTCCTGGGGGTTTGGGGAAGGTCCCCCATCCTGTTCCTAGTGGGAGGGGTAGAAATTTCTTTCTGGCAAAGGCTTAGTCCAGGGCTAGGAGGTATTTACATGAAGGGAAACAACTCTCTATTAAACGGGCACTTAGAGCTGTGCAAGCCCAGAAAAAGGGGCGAAGATGAAGATTATGTCTTTCAACTGTCGGGGTCTGGCAGGTCCCCTTAAACGACCTGCGTTCTGAAGGGTGGTCGATCTGGAGCATCCTGATGTGATGTTATTGCAAGAGACTTTAGGTATAGGTGATATGATCAAAGTTAAGTTGGAGAGTTGGTTTCTGGACTGGCAGTTTGTGACCTTGGATGTTAGGGGTCGTTTGGGGAGCTTGGCCATGGGGTGGAATACTCGTGTGGTAAAATCCCTCAATATTTGGGCCCTGGATTCTATTCTGGGGATGACCTTGCAGGGTTTGGAACAAGGGGCCTCTGTGGATGTGGTCAACATCTATGGACCATATCTAAATCGCATCCCCTTCTAGTAAAACATATTCAGCTTGGATATGTTTAGGGGAGACTGTGTTATTATTGGTGGTGATCTGAACTTTTCGTTGGGACAGGCGGAAGGTTGGGGCCCTTTTGCTCATCCTGATGTGCTGGATGATTTTTTCTCTTAGAAGCTCATTGAGAAGAATTGATTGGATATTGAACCTGTTAATCTTAAGCCTACTTGGCATACCAATAAGTGTGGGGATGGGCGGGTGGATAAATGCCTGGATCGTTTTCTGATCTCTGAGTCTTTGATGGAACAACAACATTTTATTAGACAATGGGTGGGATGTGGTGGTCATTCAGATCATTTTCCTAGGTGTGGCCCTGTAAGGCCTCTAAGTCAACTAAAATTCAATAAGACCTGGTTAAAGGATGAATCTTTTCATCATCTGATTCTTTCAAATTGGGCCCCTTACAACCCTGATAGTGGTTGACTATGCCATTACAGTTTGTTGAAAACTTCTCCAGGCTCAAAGGTTTGATTAAGAAATGGGCTGGAGAAAAGTGCATCAGAGAGGGTATCGAATTAAGGCAGATTGAGAAGGACGTTTGTTCTATTATAGATATGGAGGATGGGGGGTTTATGGATCAAGAATTGAAAGAATATTTGGTCAGGTTACAGGGCTGCAGGAATACTATCCTCTTGGACAAGGAAGAAACATGGAGACTTAAGAGTAGGGCCATTTGGCTTGAATGTGGTGACGAAAATACTAAGTTTTTTCACACATATGCCAAAGGTAGAAAAGCATTGAATACTATCTGGATTTTGGAAAATTCTATGGGAAGACGTCTCGAATCCTCTGAGGATTTGGCAGGATTAGGGGTGGAACACTTCCAACATCTCTTTCAGGCACCGGAGGGGGTACAACTGGTGGAGAATATGTGTATTGCTTAGGTGTTCCCACATTTTGTGGGGGAGGAAAAAAACCTTCCTCTGATGGAAAAGATTACTGAAGAGGAGTTAAAGATGGATTTGCATAGTTTTCAGAAGGATAAGAGTCCCGGTCCTGATGGATGGACTATTGAATTTTTTATTGAACTCTATGAACTTTTGGGGGATGATATTTTGAAGGTGGCGGAAGACTCCCGGATGTCGGGTAGGATCTCGGCTTCGTTTAATTCAACTTTCATTGCTCCAATTCCCAAGGTGGATACCCCAAAAACTCTACATGATTTTAGACCTATTTCGCTTTGTAATTGCATATACAAGGTGGTTACAAAGGTTATCGCCCATAGATTGAAGGATATCTTGTCTGAACACATTTTGGCAGAACTATTTGGGTTTCTCAATGGTCGTTAGATTCATGAGGCGATAGGGGTGGCTTAGGAAGGCCTACACAATATGAAAACCTGCAATATGAAGGGAGCAATCTTGAAAATTGATTTTTCTAAGGCCTATGACAAGGTAAGCTGGACATATATTCATATGTTACTAATTCATTTGGGTTTTGGGATTTCTTTTGTCTGGTGGATTATGAGCTGTGTCTCTACAGTGTCATTCTCAGTATTGATAAATGGGGCTACCTCACCTTTATTTCATGTAGGGAGAGGACTCAGGCAAGGATACCCTTTGTCCCCTCTTTTGTTTCTCCTTGTAGCTGAAGGATTAAGCCATTTACTATTGGAGGCACATAGGGAGGGAAATTTTAACGGTATTGCTGCCTCACAACATATGCAGATCACACATCTACTGTTTGTGGATGACATGCTCATTTTCTGCTCTGGTTCAGTTCATGATATGAATACACTTGTTGCGATTTTGGCCCTTTTTTCCTTTGCAACTGGAATGGAGATTAACAAAAGGAAATCCACCCTTACAACTCATTGGTTGGATGATGCTGAAGTAGTTCATGCTATGGTCCGCTTTCCTTTTCTTTGGGTGCCTCTAGACGATGGCCTAAAATACCTGGGTTTTTTCCTGAAACCAAACAATTATTTAAAGAAGGACTGGGTGTGGCTGATTGAAAAACTGGAGAAAAGATTACATTCCTGGAGTCATCGGTGGCTCTCTAGGGTGGGGTGTTTGGTACTGGTTAAGGCTGTGCTGGAGGCTATACCAGTATACTGGATGTCTCTATCTTGGATCCCTAAAGGTATTTTGGAAAAGGCTCATTGGATTTGTTTACATTTTCTGTGGAGTGGGAAGAAGGAGGTTGCGGTCACCCCCTGGGTCATATGGGAAAGGATTGTCAAGCCAAAATCGTTGGGGGGTTGGGGCCTTAAAAAAAAATTTCTTTTTGCTGAGGCGTTGGCAGCAAAGAGGGGATGGTGCTTGATTCAAGCTGAAAACCTATGGACTAGGGTGATGCCTGAGAAATATATTGCCCCCGACTCCATTTTCGATTGGATCAGGAATCCAGTGAAGAGTCACTGAGGGGGATCGGTTATATGGAAAGCGGTGATTAAATCCTTTGCGGTCACTGGGGAAAATATCACTTGGAAGGTTGGCAATGGAAGGAGGGTGCAGGTGGGGGAGGACCCATAGTTGGGATGTGATGGTGGTTTTCGACTGTCCGAACAGTTGGTGGTTTCACTCCAGTTGCGGGGTATTACTTTCCTTTATTAGTTGGCCTCTCCGGTTCATCTTAATAGGTGGTCTCAGGGCTGGAAAAATACCAACCTCTTTGATATTCCAGTCAGGGAGGAGGCTGAACTGAATCAGTACATTCAACTATTACAGCTATCACAGGTTCAATTACGGGAAGGGGATGATGAATTAATTTGGTACTTGGCACCTTGTGGGAGATACACTCCTAAGGAGGGTTATATTTTCCTTAGCTCTGATGGCAACGCATAGGAATTGGCTTGGTGGTGGAAGAAGATTTGGAAATATCATTGTTCGCCTAAATGTAGATTATTCTGGTGGTGTGTCATTGAAAACAAGGTACCGGTTTGGGAAAATCTTTTTAAACGGGGTATCATTGGACCAGGCTGGTGTGTTTTATGCCATGTTGAAGGTGACATGGTGGTACATTTGTTCATAAAATGTTCTTTTTGTGTGGAGGTATGGAAAGAATGTTGCAATCTTTTGGGGTTGGGCCCTGAATGTCAGTGGGAGGGAAACACTATCCTAGATGCTTGGGAAATGTGGCGTCGTCTGGGAAAGGTGGATATTATGAAGGTTCTCCCATTATTGGTTACCTGGGGAATTTGGCTGGCCATGAACAATGTGGTATTCAAGGGGGGTATATGTACTCCAGCTATTATGGCAGGGAATACATGTGGGATCGCTCAGGCTCTTCCTAAGCACATCAGGGTTGTGAAGCAGAGGGAAATTCTTGAGGTGGACATTGATAAAACATCTCCATGGGGATTTTTTGATGGAGCTTCACAAAATATGGTTTGTTGCGGGGGGGTGCAATTCTACATATGACGGAAAATCATTCTTTTGAGATGATGATAGGGCTGGGAGAGGGGGGAAATAACCGGGATGAACTTTTAAGTTTAAAAATTCTTCTAATATTTGCAACAGAAAAGGGGTGTAGAATTCTAAAAAAATTTGGTGACTCACTAAATGTGATTAACTAGATAAAGAAGATCCAAGCCTGCAGAGATCTTTTATTACAAAACATCTTACTCAATATTTGGGATATCATTGAGTCATTTGATTCTTTTACATGCTCACATGCTTACAGGGAAAACAACTACCAGGAGGACACAGCTTTGAACGAGGGGATCCAGTTGGTTGTAGGTGTGTGGAAGATTAAGGAGCGATTAAAGGATGCGGTGACTGAATATTATCATCAACCCTTCATAGAAGGGGTGGATATATGAGATTTTTTTTATGCTACCTTTTTGGTGTTTTCATGACCCACACATATGATATTATTGGTTTCTTATCTTGTTTTTTTTCTTGGCAAATATGCCTCGGTTTGTGGGGCTATTATATGTATGTACTTCGAACAGCTATAATACTCGCACTAATAGACTTAGTACAGGTTTTGGGTGATCTGCTATATTTCTGTGGATTGGGGTTCTTTTGGTAGAACACATTGCCATGTGCTGATATATGTTTATAAATATGCTATGCATATCTACAAAATGTAATTTTGTCTCTCTACGGATGAAATAAAATTATGCTTTTTTTCCTAGGAAAAAAAAAACTTTCCAAGCATTTGATAAGTGGGATATTTAATTTGTGGGTCCTATTAACCCACCAGGAAAATGGATGGGTGCATGATATATAATCACTATGGTAGACTATTTAACCAGATGGGCCTCAATAGCACCAGTCAAAGATTCTAATACCGCAACTGTTGTAACATTTTTATTTGACCATGTCGTGACCAGGTTTGGATGCCCAAAAATTCTAAGAAGTGACCAAGGTACACACATTGTTAATCATATAATTGCAAACCTAATTGAGGAGTTTCATATTCTGCACCGAAAGACAACACCATTCCACCCACAAGTGAACGACACTGTCAAAGTATTAAATAAAATATTAGAAAATGTATTCACTAAAATATGAAATGTTTAGATGGATTATTGGGGTCACAACATACCTACAGTCTTATGGGATTATCACACCACATGCAAAAATATGATAGGACACACCCTGTTCAGATTGATTTATGGATAATAGGTTGTTATGCCACTAGAATATATTGTACCCAGTCTCAGAATAGATGATATTTTTGAGATGACATATGTTGGTTCAATTAAAGAAGATTGTCTTAGTTGTTACATATTGAGGAATATCTATTTATTTTAGGTTATTATCAGCATGTCTAGAAAGAGAGACAAAAGGCATGGCATGAACGACAAATCAAGTTCAAGCAATTTCAGATCGGTGATTTTGTCCTCCTATATGACAGTATATTTTTAAGCATATTGGAAAGCTTTGAACACACTAGTTAAGACCATACATTATGATCATGTATCACTAACGGTGGTGTGGTGTAGTTACAAAAATTAGATGGTACACCCTTCGATGGGATGGAAAATGGAAATCAGTTGAAACTGTATCAAGATAGTTGTACTTCGCTTAATTAAAAATGTAGGGGTTGTAAAAGAAAATGAAACCTTATATATACAATTACAATTTTGTCGCAAGTTTAAATTTTTTCGAAAGACCAAACTTATGTCGTACGACAAAATTCTATCATAAGTTACAATTAGAATAGAAGTTAAGGTTGAAGTAGTGGTAGATTTTGGTGGCATTCTTTTTGTCAAATCTATAATTAATCCCTAATAAATGGATGCTTTTATGGAGAGTGAAGTGATGTTTAGAATGGCAGTTTATCAAAATTATTGGAAACATTGCCCCAATTATCTACCACCTTTTTATTTTATTGCAATCCCACGTGATTGAAAGACTTACTACACGCCGAAGGCTATTTCGTTCTCGAACATAATTCTATTAGTCATTGTATCAAACCTGTGAAATTTCTTGAACCAAACTATCTGTCTGTAAATTATTTGAAGTCAGACGTTGTTATCATGGAGATCCTTTAGTTGAGTACAAGCACTATTTAAGGTTCAGGAATAGAGGTTCCTGGTTCCATACCCATTGTCTAAGAAGCACCATAGGTTGTGTCACAAACTGTCTATTTCAACCACCAAGAAGGAAGTGGATGGATGGTCACGTAGTTTTCCCTGAGCAGAGGTTCAAGGCCACACACGATGCTGAAGCTTCAAGCTCTTTATTATAGAAAATTTTACCTGGATACATTGCACAAAGAAAGTATGATGCTCCTAATGTATCCATTCAGTAGAATGCTAAGTACATTTTGGTCAATATAACCATCCCAAAAGGTGTGCATATCATGGCATACATTTTTCCAAATTTGAAAAAATGTACACTCATAGATCACGATTTGTGGAAGTTTCATGAACTATGGATCTCATGATACATGACATCTATGCAACTAGTCGATGGGGGGGGGCATTCATCTAGTTCCTATAGAGTGGGATCGAGGATTACAAAATTCAAGCATTTTGTCGTTAATGCATATGCCACATTTTGGTCGCACTGTCAAATTCAACATGTGTGTGAAGCAACTATTAGTATGCTTCCATGGAAGCTTCCTATGGCTAGATAGTATTATTTTGATATATGTCAACTTGATTTATACCATCACTGGACTTCTTATGGGAGGGTTTTGCGAAACACTATTTTTTACGAGAGAGTAGGATCTAGGCCTAGTCATCCAGATGAAGGAGAAATACAACCTTACATGATATAGGAGGGGATATTCTATCACCTTTACCAATGATACAGCTGTTCAGTTTGCAACAAAAGTGCTCTCCAATAATTTTCTTAGAAAGATGTGACCAAACTGGGGCACCATTGGTACCATCTTTGTAGTACAGAAGTGTGTTGTTGGCATACAAATGAATTGGTCTACCTATCTATTGAATGAACTGTTATCATATTCCATTGACGCCCAGGAGAAAGGAAATCCATTTACTTATTCCAGGTTGTTAATTTTGATATATTTTGTCATGTGGGCCGAGCCACCAAATTACTAGGGGATGGATGTTCTTGTTCCATGTTGGGGGGAACGCTATGAGAACCTGTGGTATGAGAAGAAGAATTGGTGCTGAAAATAGAAAAAAAATAGTGAGTTCTATTTGAATGCTGATGCATTGAGGCATCACATTGGAAACCAATATCGGATTGTCACATAGACTGTCCAGTGGTACTAGAGCATGATCATATTTTATGTTGGGGCTCACCATATCTACTTGCAAAACCACGACAATCCATCCAATGTCAATGGTTGAATAATGTGTTTTGGTTGACAGATGAAGAAATTCAGATGATTATTCGGTATTGGACTGAGGAATGGAAACAACTTGTCGTAGATGATCACATATATGTTGAGACTGACCCATGACAAGACAAAACGTTGGGAACTCAAGGAGGATATCACCAAGAAGAATAAATCCCACCCATTTCACCCTATTTAATTAATGAGGAATCCAGTGTAGCACAGACAGATCATGAACTAGGAGAAAAAAGGAAATCATCTGAAGAAACCAAGAAGAGTTGAAAGAAGTGGAATATTGTTAAAACCCCCACTAGGGGTGGACTTAGCGATGATGACTATAATTTTATTGTTGATCGAATTGCAGAGGTTGCTAATCCAAAATATTGATTCTTGGAATATAGACTTGGTTGGAGGTATCGCTGACTTGTTCTAGAATCTCTTTATCACAGTAAAAGAGGTCAGGGTAGCATTCAATTAGGACTCATTCTAGTCATAGTCACAATCATGGTCGCAGTCGCAAGAAATCGGTCCTTCTGAGGATCGCGGTGTTGAAGTACCATTATCTTGACAACATCAAAAGGTACAAGTGTCTCCTAAAGAACTTGATTTTGGCACACAAGAATATAACAACTTGATTAAGTACAATGGTCATGTGAGTGCCGACCTCTCTATGATAACTATGTTTCTACTACACAACATTCAACAAGCTATAGTGGATGCGATTAAGGCAAGAGAACATGTAGTATTTGAAATTATGAAGCATTCAAAGAATATAGTATCTTCCCTCCAAAAAAAAGTGCAGGAAACTATTGAGGCCTGGAAAATCACAGGTAAGAACAATAGGGATTCTTCCCAATAAACATTCCCAATTAGCTCGTTATTGTTTGGTATGGGGAATCTGTCCGGTTTACGGTTCAGCTACCGTAGGTCAAGCAATGATTAAATCTTATTTTACCGGTTGCGGCCCAGCCCACCGTTTAATTATATTTTTAGTTTTATGTTTAGGTATGATATGCAAGTGCCTAGCTAATTGCAGTCTATAGAGATAACGAGGAGTGTCACAATGTGATGCGCATGTTCTTACCTCTCGTCTTACCTCTATCGCTTCTAAATCATAAACCAATAAACTAACTAAAACTATCTAACCTATCCCTAGGGAGAAACACATTAATTAATAATGAGTAATGTATTGTATCACATGCATTTAGAATACTACATATAGTTGTTAATATTTATGAATACACGAATATAAATAGATAGATAAACAAAGAGATAGTTCATTGTTAATTAAAACATTCATTACTTAAGGTATGATTTGTCGAAATTTCACATAAATAAATAGGAGCACATTCATAACATGAAATAATCATAAGTTAGAACGATCTCACAGTTCATAGAAACAAGTTGAAATAGAAATAGTTCACATCCAACGAGTCCATGTCAAGCATTTGAAACCCCACAGTGCTTTCTCTAGCCAAAAATATAACTCTTTATTATAAGATGAAATAGTTCTTCTTACAATAACCTTGCACAAAGATAGTCTGAAAAAAGGTACTAGTATACATAAAGCTTGCCTATATTTATACAAAAAGTAAAAACTCTTGAGTTTCCCTCGTTGCCTTTTGGGATTCCCCTAACCTTTCCTTTACAAAATTTTGTCCTTTAGCTTCTGGACTCAAAATACAATATATTATATAAAAAATGTTCTAAATAATCCAACTAAGATGGCTCAGCTTGCTCATTCATAAATTTCCTCCATGCATTGGCATCTGATGCTATGTTTTTAAAACCAAAAGGTTCTAGAACTCTGATAGTAGTTTCATGCTTAGCATCTTGAGTTTTATACCCGCCACTCTTGCTGGAACCAGGCAAAGTTGGTCTTCCAGTAAGTGAATGCTAACTTCTGCATGTGCTATTTCATTTTTAAGCACCTCTTCATCTAATTTCTTCACTAGCTGAATGGCCTGTTCATCTTCGCTGCATCGTTCTTGTAATTTCTTCAAAAATATCTCATGCTCCAGTAGCATCTCTAATCTCTTGATAGCAGAAATATGACACCAATTGTGAGCTAGGAGGAATCTTCTACAGAATTATCCACAGGCATTCTTCGTCTTCCTCATTGTCTTTACTAGCTCTTATGCTAGTTTGCTAGCAAACTCGATCAGCTCATATTCCAACTTTATCATCTCCAGTTCTTTTGTAGGTACATCTGCGGGAGGTTCCTTACTTGTTTCCACCCATGTCATTCTTCCATGTAGAGTTTCTAAGATGTCCTATCCAAGAAATAAGAAGATGTATTTATAATTTCCTCCAATCTAATTTCTATTTGTTGAACCTCAAACCTCTCCTCCACCATCTAAAGCTGCATTTGAGGAATCTTATTCCTGAGAATTACAGCATGCTTCTTTAAAGGTTCAACATTGGATTCCTTCTCCATAGTTGTCTTTAATGAAACTGTAACACCCCGATTTTGACCCCGTTTGCATTAAAAGATACATGATGTATATATTGTAATTAATCGTGGTGGGGAGCTAAAGGCAAAAGCCCCACCATCGATTTGGTTGTGTATGTTTTGGAAATAGGGATAGTTGCTGATGGTATATTGTGCTATCCGACACATTATAGTTTGGCATCATGTAAATACGCACATCAATTAAACTAAACCTCCAGCCAGCTACGATGGTGCAACGTTAAAAATGAAAAGGGCATGATTCCAAAGGATAAGGGTGGGGGATGTTAAAACTTGGACTATGTGGGGGGGGAATCCATGTGTTACCACCCTATTTGATTTTCCATATTACCTTGTCTCATCCAACCACTTTAATGTCTTTTTGAGTAGTTGAGACAGTTATGGCTGGGAGTGGAGTGTGGCAATACTTTCAGTCCTTGCCCATGCGCACAATCCACCAGCGGGTTGACCTCACGTTGGCAAGCAACCTCCACCGCCATCATCTCCATGACGCCACTCTTTCCCTTGTCTGTTCACTCTCACACAGGGACATGCAGGAGGAGGTCGGTTCATCTTCCTCACGCAGAGATGAGTAGGAAGGGGGGTGCGATTTCTTGGTCGTTTGTTGGTTGCTTCCCCTCTCTCACGCTGTTTGTCGGTCTTTGGTGGTATTCCTTCCATTCACACAGAGAACCAGTTTTCCTTTGGCATTATTGAGCTATGTATTGTTTTCCATCCTTCGTGGTGGACCGTGAGTTGTAGACCACTGTGTATTCTTCCATGTTTTTCCTGGGTTGTGTCTTTTTCCCTTGCACACAGGTTAAGAGTTTGTTCTTTCCCCTTTTCTACCTGTGTAAGTTCTCCAGCCATTGCATTGAGGAATTGTGTGCTGTGGGCTCTTGGATGTTGGACAACTGCTAATTTCCACATCTGTTGGTTGAGCTTTCCCATGTCTATGCTGGGAGTTCTTCTTCTGTCCCAACTGTGGACTATGTAAGGTTCTCGTCGTTTCCCTCATCTGATTGTATGGTCTGCGTTTATGTTCTTCTTTTGTCCAAGATTGAGGATTGGACTTCTCCCTTGTTTTGGGGACTGTGTAAGGTTTCCATAGTTCTCATTGTGAGTTTGGGATATTGATATACCCTAGTTTTTGTGTTGCTGCTGATTTGTTTTGGCCACGCCAGGGCCAAGAATAACTCTGAGTTGTCTTGTGGACTTGAGCCGTGTTCACCTTTTGTTTGGGGTTGTCACCCGGTTGTCTTTGCCTTCTTCACAGAGCTGTGAATTGGTTGTTTTGCTGCGGTATGCAGTGGTTGGTCTTCAGACTGTTGAGAGTGGGATTAGAGGCTGGATATGCTGGAGAAGACTGGTTTTTGAGACCCCCAGCTTAGCAATTAGCCTTTCCTAGCTCCTTGATGGCCTAATAAACCCTACTGTGTGGGATTGGCTGATTTGCGCACCTTGGCTATGTGTAAGCCTGCATTGACCCTTATTCCTTGAGGAATCATGCCCAGCTCGAGGGTGGCAGTGTTGCTGAGAGATTGATGAGCACGCTGGCCTATGGTTAGGTGGAACGTTGCAGCGACGTAGATGGTTGTGGGGTGAGTTCTTCATTAAAAGATAAGTACTCCTGACTATTTCATCTCTGCAATTATATCTTCTATTTCATGAATTATGTTGGACATGTGGAATGCTGGAATGTATATGTTTGCTTCCACTGAATGTTGAGTAACTATGTATCCTCGTATGTTTTATGCATCTTAGTATGTATTATGTTAAGCCTTTTAATATCAGCATTTATTCCTATTCATGTTCATGGGGTTGTTTTCCCTTTTGTTTGGCATTAGTAGCGTCCTCTTTGCCGGTCGAAGGGTCGGGGACGTTACAGAAACCTCTAGTGAATTCTTTTGATCTTCCAGGGATACTATCTAAGTTTCATACAGCTTGGCCTTCCCTTCCACAGTGGTTCTTTATACTTCCATCTCTGTCACTTTATCTTATAAATTCCCCTTTTCCTTATTCAACTCTTCAACTGATAGCCTCATAATATCTCTTTCGGCTTCCAAAACCTGATACCCTTGATGTAGTTTCCCAAACTATGCCAAGGTGGCCTGGGATTATTTTTCTATATTTCCTACAGATATCACCAAAGCATCTTTATCTTCCTGTAGAGTCTGACACTCTGCCTTGTATAGCTCAACTTTACTGATCATATCTTCATATTTTCTCTTCAAGTTTTGACTTTCACTTCTCTCCTTTTTTAAGGTCTCTTTTAACTATGCAACCTTCTTCTAGGACTGCTCGAGATCTGTCACTATTCTCTCCACATTATCTTCAAGGGATAAGGATAGGACTACTCAATCTCTTGCCATTAAACATGGATCTTTGTTGGTACCATGAACCACCATCTTATCAGTCACCATTACTCCTAGTTTACCTTGAGGGTTCACCTTTTTCTCTGTTCTTTTAACAATCCTCTTTTTTACCTTGTCACGGTAAATGGTGTTCATATCAGCCACTTCTTGTCCTTCTGTAGGAATAAAGGGAATTATTTCAATTCCAGATACTGTCAAAGGATTTTCTCTTGTTGTACTACTAGATGGAACAACAGTTTTGAATGGATCAACATCGAACTGAGTCTGTCCTTGATCAGTAGGGTCTTGTTCTTCATGTGTCTCTAGTATTGATTCTTACAATGCCTTTTTTGGTTGCTCTTTTTCCTTATTAGCATCTTCTAATATCAATCCTTCACTTTATTTCTACCTTCTCGGTATTTCTTCTTCCTCCTTTCTTTTCTTTTCTTCTTCTATCTTCTTTGCCACTTCTTCAGCTGTCTTTTTCTTTTCTTCTTCTTCAGCTCACAACCAGTTCTCTGCTTCTTGCACTAACCTATGGGATTCTTCCTGCCTTTTGATTTTATCAGCAGCTTTGCCCTTTCCTCCCACAATAGCTATCTTTTGTTTGAATCTTTTCCTCAAAGCTGTCATGTTTTGAGCATTTCGGAAGATCTCTTCATCTTTATCCCATAAATTTGTATACTCAAAATGTACTCCAGCTACTGTTTAATAATCAACAACCTTATCCTCAAAGTCATTCCTATGGAAATTCATTTCACTGAAGTGAAAATACTCTAACTCCTTAACAAACTCCGCTGCAGTTTTTACCCTGGAAAATTTGTAACTTCCTACAAAAAAGGGGACTGTAGAATATACTGCCTTCTTCTACTCAAAAAGGAAATTTCCTGCCCCATCAATATACAACTGTCTCATAGCCTCTTTACAGATCACATAGTTTGTAGCATACTTCAGTAAAAGGGAAGGGGTTCTTGAACCACCTTACATTCTTAAATATAAACCTTCTTCTGTCAAATAATAGTTTTCATTGTCTTGCACAACTTCCGAGGCTTCCTCGGACATACAATTACATTCGGCCAAGAAAATTAATGTATACAATGGCATGATGAAGTTCTCACAAATATCCTTGTAATGACTATAATATTTGTGAGCCCAGAATAATTTATAGGTAGCATACACAGGGGCCCAGTATTTATCCCATTGGCACTTTATTGCTAGGAAGGGCTGAGTACATAGAATGTAATCAATCAATATCGAACTCATGTAAAAATTTGTCTTCTTCTGGGACAATCCTCCCAATGCTTCACTTATACAAGCTCATAGACTATTGGACACTATATTTGCCAAATTAAAAATTGTACCTTGGGTGGCGACAAAAAATATCACTGGTACCCAACCTATTTTAAAGCTTTTTCCATTTTCCATCGCAAAACTTCTGTTGAGCATCAAAGTAATGAATCTATATGGAGTGTAAAGAGTTGATGTCTCGTACTCTCCAGAAGGCCTTGTACGGAAGTTTTTACTTGGGATCATCATCTTCTTAACTGTTTCCACCATATCTAGATTTAGCTCCTTTAACCAACCTTCAGTCAAATAGGTTTGTGGTGTTGGTAAATTGTAATCCATATACACATAGGTTGGGCTATATGCAGCATATCCCTACCTCTTGGTGTTGGCCAATATCATCCTTATTACATCTTCCCTAGGAATAATCCACCCTATCACCTCTAAACATGGGAAAAGTTCAGGTCTGGTAGCCACTTTCATAATGGCTGATCTCTCAAAATTTTTATATATAGGCATATCTTCAAACCCAGCTTCTAGAATGCTCTAGTTTGGAATCGTCTTGTATACCTCTCCCCATTTACACTTCGGCTCTACTCCAGTAGTGGCTTTAGTATTTACATAATAACCTCAACTTTGGTTACTATCTCTACTTCTAGTTCTTCCTCAACTACTTGGGCATTCTTCTTCTTCTTTCGCGACATATTGTTGTGCTGATAATTAGCCTGTAACAATCATGCAACATGATTTTAGTCTATTTAATCCTAGCAAGTTATGTATTGCAAACAACAATAAAACAATCAGAATATTACCATCCCATCAATATGCATGCTGAAAAACTTCTTTTATCAAATAAAAGGCTTTAGTACGAGAAGAAACAACAAGAAACCCGTAAAACCTCCCTAGATTGTGAAAACCTCTATTAGGGGAAACTCTAGATCTTCATAACCACCTTGCTCCTTTGGGCAGCAAACCTGACCGAGGAAAAATCACAAAACCTGAAATTATAGACCAATAAAAACCGCACAACCCCTGATCATCTGTGCACTTCTCCTACATCCCAAGGGAATACATTGTCACTTAAGACATGGCCACATAGACTAGGGCTTAAAACGATGCAAGAATAAAAGGGGCGGTGCAGGCGGGGAAACACTCATCTACACCCTACCCTTACTTCCCAAACAAATTTCAAAGGTGAACTCATGGCCACACAGAGACTGGGTGAGAAAAATAAATGGATGAAATGAAAAGGCTTCACAAACAGAAAACCATCTATGCTCATTTTCTCTATCGACAACAAATAGATGGGATGTAATGTAATTAAAGAGACTTAATCTATTGTATGAATATCTTGAGATATGTCTGCAAGATGTGTGTACAGACCAAAAGCACTCAAAACACGACTTATGTTGGATGAAGAGTATTTTGTGGTTTTTCCCATATGGGTTTCCACATTAGCCATTTTTGTATATGATGTTTTTTTATATTGTGTATGAATCCGAGTGATTTTTTTGCGACTGATATTGCTAATAATAATGTGGAATGTTGATGATAAAACTATGGTAGACATGATTTAGATCCATATCTTTTATATGTTGTGTTATGTGTCAACAATTATTCATTTATCTGCTTATGTTGATTAGTATATTTAACATTTCCACAAAGATATCCCCTTATATAAATGTAGAATCATGTTTCTTGCAGTACCCATAGGTACATCGAGTGAGAACTCACTTGTGTCGAAGGTGTTGCCGATGAAATTATACTCTGTTGGGTTGGTGCCTTAGGTTTGGTTGGTCGGGATGGAAACTGAACCTGATTTAATTGAATCGAGCCAACATACCCCCTTCCTTAGACCTATGAGGTTTTAATTATACATAAAATCAATTGATGAATGGAAAAAACTGAATCCCCTCGTAAGAAACCAAATTTCCTAATTTTAGCAAAAACCATAAAAATATAGGTTTTACATGATTTTAGGAAAATTCATCCCCCCCCCCCCCCCCCCCCAACAATATTTCCCAACCATTATTAGTTTGGGAAAACAAACTGCATTTTACTCAATTTGTTGTACTTTTAACAAACCCCATGTTTTAGAATGTTCTTATTCATCTTTCTCACCTCATAAATTGTGCCACAAGTTGGTTGTTTGAACATTGTTACAAATCTAAGCCATTCATTGACCATAATATTGAAGGTTCACATGTGCAAGATGATCATGATTTGAGGGAAACATGGCCATATGGAAACATCCCTCCATAAATTATGTGTGATTTTTTCTCTATTAGACATGTCGAAGTGTGAGAAACAATGATGGTGCAAAGGATCAAGTTGTTGTAGATTAGTTGTTGCAGGATCAATTTTTACATGATCAGTTGTTGAATGATCAGGACAACTGTTGTATGAATGATTGTTAATCCTGTAACTTTATATATTATGACAGTTTGATTGTCAATTATTCAAAATAAATACAAGAACATGAATATGGCCATAATTTATTACCTTGAAGCATGAGATTAAATCAACAGATCAAAATGGTTGGAATATTATAAACCCACTGCATACTTAGGATAATAAATATTAATCATTTATGGTTAATTTCCTATCCACTATCCTGGATAATTGGCATATAGTTGCACCACTTGGTCAACACTTGCCATATATACCCTAGGATCACCTTGAACCTGATTCTAGATAGATCCTATCTATTTTATTGACTACTTAGATTAGTAACTTTGCCTTCCCAAGGTTTCTATATTTATACTTCTTTTATCCTACTTTTTAGTGGATAAGGTAAAGTTAGTCAACTAGTAAAATGATAACATTTGTGTCCAACACATCCTCCATGATTTTCTCTCCAGGTTCCATGTTTATCATGTTTTCCATCCCTCATGAAAAATCACTCATGCTTTAGCTAATTCATGAGCTCCTTGACTGATTTGGAAAGTGATTTAGTCACCTATGGGTGTTTATCGGATTTTAGTATGTCTTCTTTATGACCTAGCATGATTTGTCTTCTAGAAACTAAATTTTCCTTTATAAGGATGATTACTAATGTAATAATCATCAATTCATTTGATCAATAATAGATGGAAAGATATTAGATCAATCTTCACTTCTATTGTATTCAGTCTCATTATTCTTCTATCTATTTTCCTTGTGCATGATTTTGAGAATTATCTTTGTAGCTACATCTACATCATGTTTTTTCTCTTTGCATCAAGACTTTATTTCATTCATAATATTAGAGATTCTATTTATACATGCTATCATATCTTTTCTACATGGCATCAGAGGGCAAGTTTGCCCAATCTATCAAAGTTTTACATGATATATGAGATTCAATATCTATATGACATCAAGTATTTTAGATTTTAAAGTTCTACAGAGTTGAGGAGATATCATTTCTCTTCATCAGAGCGCATCCAATGTCCTATCCCTCTCTGAAGAGAGATTGAATTAAGCTTACAAGATTTTATCCTAGTTTTTATTTTTGCAGGTTGTAGAGAGTATATCCTTGAGCGCATCAACTTCTTAGCATGTAATCCTCTTTAGCTAAGATCCTGAATCCCTTCATCACCCCATAATTTTTTTTGGAAGGTACCTTTGTTTCCTTGGATTTGATACTTAGTATTTTCTTCTAGAGGTGTGCTCTCTGTGTTGTTGGTTTCCAGTTGACCTCAGAATTTGATTTCTTTTTGAGTTAGGAACTATGGATAGAACCCATACGGACACCAACCAGGAGACCCCCATGCAAGTGGATTCTTGTCCTTTTCCTTTTACTAGGAATATTGGTGTTCCTTTGATGGCCAATCTGAATCTTCTTTGATTCACCCTTGGTCCACCGTTTTGGTTGTTTTTCGTTGCAATTGTCATGAATGATCATGATGCTTCTCAAGAAAGAACCTTATATCAAGGGCATCAAAACAATGTCTTCCCTTCATGAGTATCTATTCGAATATTGAACAATACTGAGCGGGGGGAGTGAATCATTATTGATAACTTTTAAAAATTAAAACCACTTTTAACTTATTGATTAACACACATGATCAACAACATACAAGGAACACATTTTTTATCGTGGAAGTCCAATTGGGAAAACCACCAACACTTTCTATTACTACAAAATTATATTTACAAAATAGCTTCTTCCTAATTCTACAGACAAGGATGCTT
The DNA here is from genome assembly GCA_001517045.1 of Pseudotsuga menziesii. Lineage (NCBI taxonomy): Eukaryota > Viridiplantae > Streptophyta > Pinopsida > Pinales > Pinaceae > Pseudotsuga > Pseudotsuga menziesii. Next base: position 118,632 of record LPNX010098696.1, on the reverse strand, counting down.
CTACACCCTGTTTACCAGTAAATATTGGAAGGAGTCTATGAACCCCTAGTTTATCAACTACTACTGAAAGGATGCTTTGACACCTTATTTACCAGCTACCACAAGAAGGAGGCTACAACCCCCTGTTTTACTAGTTGCCGCTGAAAGGATGCTACAAAACCCTATTTACTAGCTATCACTGGAAGGAGGATACGACCCCATGGTTTATCATCTAATGATGAAAGGACGCTATGACACCCTATTTACCAGCTACCAATGGAAGGATGCTATGACCCCCTTGCAGGAATGTAGCTTTCCCTAGAACCACCCTTCCACCCTAATATTTTTTTATTAACTTATAGATCTTCTTATGTCTTCAATTATTTTACTGGTTTCTCATCACTTCATTGGTCTCTGTCTTCTTGTTTCTACATGGATCTGGACTGTAGAGACATATTTCTTCAAATCAAAGCATCTACTTTTATATCTTGTTAGAAACTTGTATTTATCTAAACATCATGTCTCTTCAACATCACATCCTTTCATATCGTACCTCTTCACAAAATGAATCTCTTCATTCTAGACACTCATATCCTTTAATAAACATGGCCTTTCAAAAAGAATATGTTTGTTTTTATTATTTAAAAAACAAACTCTATTTAGCTTTTCAGTCACACCATTTTAAATTAGCCATAATTTTGTTTATAATAAACAATTTAATATCTTATGTGTATCTATTTATTAAATATTTGTTTATCTTTCAAATAATGTTCATTACTCGGTTTAATTGATCAGCTATGCCATTTTATTAAATACAATCAATTTCCAATGCTATCATGGGAATTCTTCTTAGATATGCAATCTTCAGGAATAATAGACTCGATTTTATATATTAGTTTTGTTCCTATAGCTTATTAATATACTCTGTTTAAATTAATTCTTCTTCTTCTTTAAATAATACAATCACATCCCTTCTTATTAATCATAACTCTGTCTATGATTGATAAACCTTTCTTAAGAATTAATATTCTTCACCATGTGCATGCATACTTCACAATCCTTTGTGGGAATTTAAATACATTGTGCAGAGATAAATCCTTCTGTAATTGCCTTTCCGCGATGTCCTTTCCACAACATAAATAATTCTGCAATTTCATTTTGGAAACTATATTTCCACAACAGAAATTCTTCCACAATTTCCTCTCTGCAACTATCTTTCCGCAAGAGAAATCCTTCCACAACAAAAATCATTCTGCAATTTCCTTTCCACAACTATCTTTCCGCAATTTCCATTCCACAACTATCTTTCTGCAATTGTGGATTGCTGGTATGCATTTCAACATTTTTGAAACTGACTTCCACAAATTCCTTCCATAATTAACCTTCTGCAATTATCTTTTTGCAATTATATTCCTGTAATTATCTTCCCATAATTATCTTTCCGCAAACTCCTTCCGTAATTAAACTTATGTAATTGCGGGTTATGGGTTGCAGAAATGCCTTTTAACTTTTTCGAAACAGGATTCAATAAATTCCTTCCGCAATTAAATTTCTGCAATTGCGTATTACGAATTCTGGGTGTGCATTTCCCAAATTTCAAAACCGACTTTCACTATTTTGCGGCCACAATGTTTTTTCTGCAGTCGGGTTGCGAATTACAGATTACGTATTGTAGATTATAGATTGCGGATTGCGGGTTATGGATTGTGGATCTACTTTTCCTACATTCTCAAAAATGACTTCCACAAATCTATTTTGCAATAGTATTCCCGCAATTTGTTTTGTTGTAAACATAGAGAAAAACTATATTCATGGTGACAAAAGAGAATATAAAGTAGCAAAAACAAAAAACTATCTACGGTGGTCCTAAACTGATAGACTACGCTTCTAATTTTTCAAAAAATATGGAGTTGTGGTGTTCATAGGAATACAAATAAATTCTCCTTCTATAGCTAGAGACATTAACTTACATATTACATATTAAAAATTTACCATAGACGGCTAGGAAGACAACACATTTTAAAAGTAAAGAATCCAAAAAAAAATTGAAATCACAGAGTGAACGAGGGATGATGACATGGCATCTATGGTGGTGCATCTTCTGCATGCTCCTCGGTTGTTTCTTCCATACAAGGTCCAAATTCATCCAAGGTCCGTTGGGATGCCTCTCCTGTATCATTGTAGCTACAATGGAGTCGATAATGGAATCACGTCCACGCTTGACATGAGTGGTGTTATTTGTGGGATCCTTTCATTCCGGAAATGGCCTTGGAGAATTCACAACAGCAGAGGACATATCACCTTTTTCTCTCTGGTTCTTGGCACCAATATTTTCCTCATTTCCTATTCTAGGAAACACTGAGTAGTGTCTTAGGTTGAAATTCTCCTCTAGAGTTTTAAGATGCATGTCCTCCTGGAGTATAATGGTTCGTAGGCCCTAGGCTACACCCCTAGAAACATTCCATTTAACCGCCATGTCTTCTAGTAACATAACTAACATATTCTTCATCATCCAATAGTGGTTGATGCATCCACCACTTTTACCATAAGCTAGGTGGTCTGACATCGTGTTGGAATCCCAATCATCTATTAGGAAATAGACTGACATGGAAATTTGTTCAACAAATCCATCTGTGTCCCTTAATGGTGGATTTTCATTGATCACCTCCTCTTCTAGTTTTACCTCTATGCAGGATCCCACGTTTCCTAGGCATTTTCTTCTATGAAATGGTGCGCAGACTTGCAACAGGGTGATCTCGAAGCAGACATAGACACAGACACTACAGCAGATGCAGATGCAGAGACAGTGGCATGAGAATTAAAATTCCCTCTAGGATGAGTCTATCATGTTCCATAATGCGACGTGTAATCATGGATGTCAATAATAGCTCGTATAGGAAATCAATTTTCGGTGCATTAGTTCAAACGAGAATTGACCTCGTAGCTACCCATAGGGTTGGTGGGAATGCCACCTTCCTCAGTATTAAATTGAACCCCACCATCATGCATCTTATTACCCTCCTCATCACCACATGGCCTTTGCACCAGGTGTTCCTTGTGGGTGTCTTTTTTTTCACCCACATTCGGGAAGTCTTCCCATAATTTTAACAAGATTGCACCTTGGCATTGCGGAAACTAATCTATACCGTTTATATTTCTCTACCTTATGATCTAGGCCATCCAAATATTCACTTCATATAAATTTAGAATTATAATGCTTCAACTCTTTTTAACCAACTTCATCCTATATGCCATGTCATCATGTTCTGGGTTATTCCTTTGTCTTACAATGGTTTTTACTTTCCATCATATCCTTGGTTATTCCTTTGTCATTACTAAACTCGTTTGACATCAATGACAACTATATTCAATATTATCCCCCTTTGGAATTTATGGAAACATCTAAACATTCTCCCCCTTTGATAACAATGATAAAGGATAACATGTTATTCCCTTGTTGTAACCATCTTGATAGAGAATTTCCTATCTTTCTTCTTTTTGGCAACTTCCCTTACCAACATATCTCCTCCTTTAAGAAATTTAGCACTTTGATTTTCTTCCTTTTGTTAACTGGACTTGGTACTAATCATTGTGTTATGACCTGTTTATCATCCTCATTTAATTTCTTGTAGCGAGTCTTTGAAGGAGAACATGGATGATTAGTTTATAGACTCCCCCTTTTAATGTTCCTCCCCTTTGTCAATGTTTTCTACATTTTCTGCAATAGTTTACACTCATTATTATTTTTCTTCCATAAAATGTTCTTTAAAAATGTATCATGCAACTTTCTGTTTGTAAGGAGTCTTTAATTGCATGAAAGCAATTTATTATCCATTTGTCCTTTTTCCTTTAGACATTGACCAAGGTTTAACTAGCTTGATTGATATTATATTCTTCTTTCATAGCTTGCACCATAATTCCTTGGTCTAAGGTAAAAACAACCTTTGCTAAAGGTTCATAATTTCCCTATCATACAGTCCTTAATATTTTCTAAATGGCACCCTTCAGATCTATTATTGTATTAATATTTACATGTGCTCATAACCAGGATTATCAAATCCTCCAAGTTTGAAATGTGGAATATCATCCCAAACAAATGTGATCAAATGAATACTTTTAGGATGGACAAATTTTAATGTGTCTTCACTGAATATTCTGAGTAATAAGGATAATTTTCATCATCTATTGGATTATAGACTTCATAGTCTTCATGTATCACACACTTTAATACTTTCATGTTACTTCACTTTGTCATATGGATTATCTCTAGCAAAGTATTCTTTTTCAATTTGTCACTTCTACACTTATTCTTGTCTTTGAGTAATACATATTTTATCAAGTATTTCTTATGGCTCTTTTTTTTTTATGGAAACCTAAAAACATTATTTTCATCTTACCAACTGATATTTTTCAAGCACCAATTGCAATTTTCCAATGTTAACTCCCCCTGAGTAAATAATCCCCTCTAATTCTCATTTCGGGGTTCTCTTCTAGGTCATAAGAGTTTTTAGAAGAGACATTCACCATCATCATTATATTCTTCTTGATCATATTCATCTCCATCGGTATATTCTTTTACATATTCATCTTGCTTTCCAACATAATGGATGTCATTCTTATTATGCTCAACATTATCTTTGGAAACTTCACTGGTGTTTGAAATTTGTGTTTCTTCTGATTCTTTGTAATATGACTTTCTTCTCCACATCTTTCCATGAGGTACCCTAATTACTGGTCTCCTATCATTTGATGTGTTTGTGTCTTGTTTCCTTCTCAACCTTTGATATTTTCCCTTGGTTCTTCAATCAACAGCCTTGTGACCAAACTTATGACAACAATGACAATATCCAAAGAATCGTTTTTTATATTTAGAGAATCTTTGATCTTTATGCTTGAAATGGATATTTTCATTTTCATATCTTCTCAAATTTTTTATCTAGCCATAGTTATGATGATTACATTTTTTCTTCCTGTAATTCTTCTGATGCCTTGGTGTATTCTTCTTATGGACATGAAACTTTTCATATGCTTTGCAATACAGGGATTTATGTCCAAAGTTATTAAAAGAGTAGCAATGACCAAAAATATATGTTGATATCTACTTGTCATTGGTATTATAGGAATCACATTACTTCTATCCTTGTCATGAGAGGATGGAGCATATTTCTTGATTTCTTCTTTTCGAATTGGACTATTTAGCGTAGAAGCATAGCTTCTTTCATTTTAGTTTATGAAAGAGGAATATCCTGGCTTCTTTTTGTTGTCATATCCTAATCCAGAATTATCACTTGATGGTATTTGGATACTTAAGATATCATCTAAAATATTTGAATTGTTTCCAAATTTTGACTTAATATATTTTTCATCAAACTTCTTTCTAAGGTGCATAATCTCTTCTTCAAGCCTCTCAGATTCTTGCATTCTCTTTTTGAGCTGCAAATATAGGCTGTCTTCAATATTCTTTTCCTCTTGAAGCTAGGTCTTCATGTCACTAATGATTTGGTTTGATTGTTTGTTATTTTTCCTGTATTTTTCAAGTTCTTCAAGGGAACTTATGAGTTCTTCCTTTAGGTCCACCTCTCCTTCAATATATGAATGATCTTATGAAGTTATTCTCTCCATGAATAGATTTTCTTCATCTTCACTATAAACTATGGAATATAATTTTTCCTTCTTTTTATTATATTTTTTCTTGTATATGGTTTTACTCCTTTGATCTTCCTTATGACTAAAATGTTCTTCATCGTTACTATCATTCTCGAAAACAACAAGGATTGCTTCTGCTCTTTGTTTAACTTAGTAAAGTTTCTCCAATTTCACCCAAAGTTCCTTAGCTGAAATAAATTGTCATGTCTTCTCTTTGATGGGTTGTCATGTATTTTCTTCTCATTGTCATGTCTTCTCCTCTATTTCCCTCGAGTTATTTTTCTTGTATTCTTTCTGAGATGTAGTCCTTATTCTTTTTGGTGGGATGTAATAAGAGATTATGGGATTCCATACTCCATATCCTAATGACTGTAAGTACACTCTCATTCTTATTATCCATTATGCATATCCTTCTTGATTAAGTACTGGAGCTCTATTGGAGGAAATCCCTTCTTGTTGATGCATAGTGGTTTTTAATAGGATCTTCCTTCTAATGATTAAATTGTAGTGAAGGATCCTTCTCTGATACGAATTGTTGGAATATTGGATAATACTGAGACAGGGGGTGGTGAATCAATATTGATAACTTTTAACAATTAAAACCACTATTAATTTATTCATTAACACACATGATCAACAAGATACAAGGAACACATTTTTGATCATGGAAGCCCAATTGGGAAAACCACCAACACTTTCTATTACTACAAAATTATATTTACAAAATAGTTTCTTCCTACTTCTATAGACAAGGATGCCACTACACCCTATTTACTAGTAACTACTAGAAGGAGGCTACGACCCCCTGGTTTATTGGCTACAATAGAAACGATTCTTTGACACCCTATTTACCAGCTACCACTAGAAGGAGGATACAACCCCCTATTTTATCAGCTACTACTGAAAGGATTATGCGACACCCTATTTACCAGCTACCACTGGAATGAGGCTACGAACCCGTTGTTTATGAGCTACTTATGAAAGGATGTTATGAAACCCTATTTACAAGCTACCACTGGAAGGATTCTATGACCCACTTGTAGGAATATATGTTACCCTAGCACCACCCCTCCACAATAATATGTTTTTATTAACTTCCAGATCTTCTTATATCTTCAATTTTGTCACTGGTTTCTCATCACTTCCTTGGTCTCTATCTTCTTGTTGCTACATGGATCTGGACTACAGAGACATCTTTCTTCAAATCCAATCATATGCTTTAATATATTATTAGCAACTTGTATTTATCTAAACATCATGTCTCTTCAGCGTCACATCCCTTCATCATCATACATCTTCACAAAATGAATCTCTTCAATCTAAACACTGGTATCCTTTGATAAACACATAGTTTCAAAAAGATATGTCTATGTTTATTATTTAAAAACAAACTTTGTTTAGTTTGTCATTCAAACCCTTTTAAATTAGTCATAATTATGTTTATAATTAACAATTTCATATCTTTTATGTCTTTGTTTATCTTTCAAATAACATTCATTACTCAGTTTAATTGATCATCTATTCCCTTTTATTAAACCAAATCAATTTCCAATGCTATTGTGGGAATTCTTCTTAGATCTGCAATATTCAGGAATAATAGACTATGTTTTACATATTAATTTTTGTTCCTATATATTATTAATATACTCTGTTTAAATTAATTCTTCTTTTTCTTTTAATAATACAATCATGTCCCTTCTTATTAATCATAACTCTATTTATGGTTAATAAACCCTGCTTAAGAATTAATACTCTTCACCATGTGCAGGCATACTTCAGAATCCTATGTGGGCATTTAAATACATTGTGCAAGAATAATTTCTTCTGCAATTTCCTTTCTGCAACAAAGTCCTTCCACAATTTCCTTTTCGCAATATCTTTCTACAACGAAAATCCTTCTGCAATTGCCTTTCCACAACTATCTTTCTACAATATAAATCCTTTCGTAATTTCCTTTCTGCAATAATATTTCTGCAACATAAATCCTTTCGCAATTTCCTTTCCACAACTATCCTTTTGCAATTCCAAGTTGCGAATATGCATTTCAACTTTTTCGAAACATACTTCCACAAATTCCTTCCATAATTAAACTTCTGCAACAATCTTTCTACAATCAATTTTCCGCAATTACCTTTTTGTAATTACCTTTCTGCAATTACCTTTTCTAAAACTACTTCTACAATTAACCTTCCACAATTGCGGGTTTCGAGAATGCCTTTCGAATTTTTTGAAACAGGCTTCCATAAATTCCTTCCGCAATTAAATTTCTGCAATTACGGATTGCGGATTGCAGGTGTGCATTTCCCAAATTTCAAAACTGACTTCCACAATTTTGTGGCCGCAACCTTCTTTCTGTAATCAGGTTGCAGATTACGGATTGTGGGTTGCGGATTATGGGTAATGGATTGTGAACCAATTTTCATATGTTCTCAAAAATGTATTCCACAATAGACTTCACGTAGCTTTAACAAGCTTGCACCTTGGCATTGTGAAAACTAATCTAAACCATTGATCTTTCTCTCTCTTATGATCTGGGCTGTCAAAATATTCACATCATATAAATTTAGCGTTATAATGATTTTGACTCCACTTAGCCAAGTTCATCCTACATTCCATGTCATCATTTCCTAGGTTATTCCTTTGTCTTACGATTAGTTTTCCATGCCATCATATCCTTGGTTATTCCTTTGTAATGATTGAACTCCTTTGAGATCAATGACAAATATATTCAACAGTAGCAACCTCTCCTCCTCCTTCTACCTCATGCAGTGAAAGTTTTGATATTAGTAACCTACAGTCTAAAATGAATAAAACATGGAAGAATAGGAAGAAGACACTAAAGAAAGGGGGAAGTCACCTAGCCTCTGCAGTTCATGTTGGGGGAACCCATCCAACCTCTGCAAGTCATGTTGGACCGAGTCACCTAGCCTTTGGAAATCATGTTGGGGTCATGGACCCATCCTCTGTAGGTCATGCTTGGGCCACATATACAACCTCTGCAAGTCATGTTGGACCCAACCACCCAACCTCTGTAAGTCATGTTGGGGAAACACACTCAACCTTTGCAAGTCATGTTGAATCTATTCACCCAGCCTCTGCAGGTCACGTAGAGAGAAGTCTCCCAACCTCTCCAGGTCATGGTGGAGACACGCACTCAAACTCTTCAAGTCATGTTGATTGTTGGTGCAACCCACCAACAAATCCTCATCGACAGGGGTTCCAGCTCTGTTGATGTCTTGCAGCGTGATCTCCCTAATCACTGGCCCGAACAGGTTTTACCCTACCTAGAAACATCTATGAAGTAGACGAGGTCTCACCCGAGGCATTCAAGGGAGAATTGTCAGAATCGAGTTTTCGATAGTGGGGAAGGAGGACATGAGGATATGACTAGGGGGAACCATGACTTATGTGATCACCCTATCTTACCATAGCATTAATCATGAAGCATCATACAACATTCAACAGTCACTGAGATTTAACATATCACATTAACAGAGTAAGGAGAAACCAAGTTGCATCATTATATTAGAGCAGAATCATAGCCTCATAACAGTTCTACATAAATCTCATTGCATCATTATAAAAAAAAGTGATACTGCTGCATGATAACAGACAACATATAGGGATTAAACAGTACTTATCACATCTTATATTATTCCTGCACAAATATGCCACATTACACAATCCTTCTCCAAAACTGGAGAGTGCATCAAAATAAACCCAGAAAAAATCGCACTCAAGATAGAACAATCTCTATCTCAGAGTGCGCTAGTTGCAATGCCAAAATCATGTCTGTTTATCGTTACAAAAATGGATCTATAAATAGGTTTACGCCTTCACCTTAAGGGTCCACTATTAACTAATTTCTAACCGTTACTAACCTATTACAATAAAATTAGGCCCACATATACATAAAATATTCAAAAAGTGGTTACTTATCTGCTTATCACTCTAAATGGCCCTTGCATGGTGTCGCGATACTGCACAACTCACTCGCCCCAACCCCTTTCCAACAGGACCCCAACATAGTTTTGTGGCTTTTCCTTGAGCCACATCAAGTTGAAAAGGTGTATGCAACGGTCTTATCCTTAAAATCAGCAAATTGTTGGACGACATCCCAAACTTGGATCTTCACTTTAGCAACGGTATTCTGACAATTACTCACCATTTTATGGATCGGGTGCTCCTCAGTAACCTTGTTGTCGACCATTTTTCGACTCTCCTAAACAACCTGAAGTGTGGCGACAGTTTTAATATCCAATTTGCCACCAAGATCTTGGAATTCATCAAGCTGCTCGCGGCGCTTTTGCTGGCACTCTTGGGCACGGACAGTGTGCTACTGGAGATCCTTCAGTTCAGTGGCTCGGGTGATTTGTACCATCAGCGGCATGGCCTTCAGCGCTGACTTCAAAGTTTTCAATTAACCCTCTGCTTCCTACACCTGTACAGCGAGTTGGTCCAGCTGCTCATCTTGAACGATACTTTGCTAGAATTGCGTGGTTTCCTCCATAATAGATTTGGCCTCTTGCTCCATGTGGCCAAAATGAGTAGAAATTTCCTCAAGGGAGGCCTTATGCTCCGCAACCTACTCTGATGGGGTAGTGGGCTACGCTTGAGCCTGGAGTATCAAGTTATGGTCCTGAAGTTGAACCAAGGTCTACCCCAATCATTGGGCCTTCTCAACTGGGGTGAGCGCAGTGGTGGCGTCAACCATGTCCTGAAAGGCCACAAAGATAGCCTGCTCCAAGTCGCTATACTGCACACACAACTGCGGTTGCTCCACAATCAGGAAATCTTGTGCCTTCTTGAGATCCATAATCTTCACAGCAGCCTTCTACTGCATCTCAACCTGTCTTGCGTTCAGCGTGTTGATTTATTGTAATTTTTCTTCAGCCAACTACACACAGACCTGGTGCAGCTCCACAGCATCCTTCCTCAGTTGCTCAGTAGAATCTCGGGCTTTGATATAACCTGTTGTCAATGCTTGATATCATGCCACAAACTCTAGTGTGGTGCCATGCTACAAATCAACCAATTCTGTAGTGGATAGCTTGTTCAAGTCCAGAGTCACACTCTGGATTGGGCACAACTACTGAGAACCTTCTACATTTCCCATGTCAATCGCAGTCAGGGGAACTTGCACGTTCCAAACCCAGGGCTCAGTGTTGGTCGATGGGCTATCCTACAATAGAGGTTGTGTCAATGGTTTCTTGGAAACAATATCAAAAATGGATTCTAGATTAGCTTTTACCATACCAAATTCTTCTTGGTTTGATTCACGGATTTTCGTAGTCACAGCTATAGAGGAATCCATGACGGCCTTGATAAGCTGCTGCATTTGATCTTCTAGTCCAAATTTAGTACTACTACTAGCCTCGTACTCTTGTCTCCATTTGGTGTGAGTCTCCTTCTGCATCCATTGTGCTGCATCTTCAGGGTCTATGGATGACTCATTGTCAGAGTCATGGCCCCTTAATTCCGGTGGGACAGGGTCTTCAGGGGCTTCTGGGCGAATCTCCTTATCTAACACCTCTTGACACACTAGGATGCACCAATTGCCCAGCCATTCTTGCACAATCACGTCCAAATATTCCATGGTAATCTTGTAAGGCAATGGAAGCCACTTCTTATCGAAATCCCTCCTAGCCTGAATATGAATGGAGTGGGTTCCAACGACAAACAGAATGATCCTCTGATACTTGGCCATGCTGTAGGGAGAGATTCTTGGAACAACTATAGCGGCCACCTGTAGTGCCTCCCATTAGATCCAAAAATGAATTGCACAATCTGTTTGGCGACTGAGTTCTTCGACCCACCACAAGTTTTGATAGCGAGCACCGCAGCAAACCTTGGTTGCCTCAACCATCATTGGCTAGTAGTCCTCTTGCTCCATCCAAACAACCAGGGCGATGAGAATCAAAAGCCAACTATAAGATAAGGGGCACCCGCTCTGAGAAGTGAGTGCATCGTCGAGCAACTGATTTAACAAAAATAAAGACCAATTCATCTGAACTCCTTTCGCACATTTCTGAGCATAGGCGACAACTCCTGAATTGCATTGCATAGGTCGGTTGCTGTGAACAACTTTGCTAGCCAGAATTATGGTGCCAATTTGCACCGTCTGTGAGTTGATACTGTCGATGCGATAGGCATGACCATCTCATTGTAACCCGAAGCACTCCTTTAGCTGCTTTGCAAGCCTTTTGTTCGTATCTCATCCATGAATATATTGCGTTGGGTCCTCCCCAGCCTTAGGCAACCCAGTAATGTTGGCAATCAATTCGACAGTAACAGGGCTCAGGATAGTTAGCCAAAGTGTCCCTCCATGGAAGCATGCCAAGAGTTTCTTTACACATGCATGCACTTCATTCAAACGACCAAAGTGGGGAATATTGATGAGCCCCAACAATCCATATTTCTCTAAGCCACTGGCCCATTGCTTCGAAATTCATTGAATGGGGCTACCAGGCGCTGTCGTAATAGACTCGTAGGGCTTGTCCTAAACATATTTTAGAAAAAGCAAGTCATGGTCATCAAACTTGAGCCTGATCAATGTAGGTATGATATCTACGGAGCATTTCATCCCTTCTAGCAGTGGTCGCAACTTGGGTGGATACTTATGGTTTTTTGACAGCTACTGTGGCTTAGCACTTGGACACGTGGGAGCAATGTATCCCAAAATATCATTCATCGAGACACCCCAGGGTTCCATGGACTCAACCACTCCTGAGCTCAACGACCCCATCTGGGAAGTGCCTTCTCCTCTCACTTGCACAAAGGTGCGGGTTTGTTGCTTCTCAGGGTGTGTCAGACTGGGTCTTTAAGCCTGTCATTGGGCCACTTTGGGATGGATGATGAACCCACTAGCATACTCATAACTTCCTCTTCTACAGCCATGGGATGAATAGGGGACTCATATTCACTCGAAATGTCGATGGCATCAAGGCTGCTCAACATCCCTTACCCCGCAAAACCAGAAGATACACTTAACAAGAACTATGCTCAACACTTAGCTCAATACTCTGTGCCAAATTCACCTTTGACTTCAGCTCTCACAACTAAATAATGCCAACCAACACCTCCCACGCAATGTTTTATAATCACCTCTAACTCCAAATCCATCATTACCAAATCTAACTGCACCATTATTGCCAAATCAGGTATTAATGACGGTCAGATCACCCATTAATGCGGGTCGCTTCAACAAGCACCACCAGCCAACTGGTTTAAGTACCTGCATTTATTACCTGATTTGACCATCCTGCAGCTCGGCAATTGTCAAGAATGGTTGACCAAATATTTCCAACAATTGTATCTTATTTGCGTAGCCTCACTCCCGAGGCTCGCCTCTTTATGTTGAACTCAGAAATGTTTTTAAGTCCTTCAGGTGGTGAGCATCACTAGCCCCATTCTATAGGGCTTCAAGTGACTCCCATTAATGATCTTTGGTAACATGACACCATCTAATTGCTGCAACTGCACAATGCCTCTAGAGTTAATAGACTGAACAAGATAGGGACCTAGCTAGTGCATTTGTAACTTACCTAGATGCTTGATAAACTTACCATCATATAACAACACCAAATCTCCTATCGTGAACTATTTTTTCTTAATATAGCGATCATGCCATTCCTTCTGCTGATATTTCACAAACTGCTACTGGAATCTTGCAATGAAGCGATCCTTGTCGAGATGAATCTACTACGCAACCTGTGCTTCTAATGCCTCTACATCTTCCATGCCTATTTCCGCAGCAATCTGCAAGCTGGGAACGATGTCCTCCATCGGCATGACTTCCTCTTTCCCATAAACCAACTTAAACATTGTGTTCCCCGTGAATCATTTATAGGTAGTACAATAGGCCCATAAAATTGCAGGAATTTTCAGATCCTAGTCATCGCGGTTGGTGTTACATACCCTGGTTAGCGTTGTCTGCAAAATTATGTTGAAGGCCTCAACAGTGCCATTTTCCTATGGATGGTAGGGAGTACTTCACTTATGTTGTACTTGAAGCTCCTTAGTTATCACTTTTATCATTTGATTGACAAAGTGACTACCTTGGTCGCGCATCAGGATTCGAGGACACCCAAAGCGCACCACAATGTTCTAAAAAATGATCCACGCTGCTGTTGTGGCTATCAATCAACAATTGGTGCAGCATCCGCCCACCTAGTCAGGTAGTCAGTTGTAGTGATAATATAATGGGTACTAATGCGCTTACCTAGCGCATTGATAGGACCCACAAAGTCGATGGCCCATTTATCAAATGGTTGCAAAGTCACCTGTGGTACCAGTGGCATCTCATCTCTTCACGATGGTTTACCATCCCGTTGACATAAATTATAGCTCCTGGCATAGTCTATGGCATCATTATGCAATGTGGGCACCAAATCCCAGAACCTAGAACCTTCCGGGTAGTGGCACAGCCTCTGCAGTGACCTCCCACAACACCTGCATGCGCTTCCTCAAGAATGGGACCCTGCTCATGCGATAAGACGCACTGTCGCAATATCTCATCTGGTCTAAGTTTATAGAGTTGTCCTGCAATGAGTGAAAAATCAAAAGCTTTGATGACCAGCTGCTTCTTCTGGCTAATAGACATATTTGCAAGGGCGATGTGAGTAGATAAAAACTAAACAATGGAGCCATAGTAATCGTCTGCGATTTCAACTCAGAATAATTACGCATCAGGCATCCCATCATCAATATTAGTGGGTTCTTCACCATTCTCAATACGTGACAGATGATACAAGCCAGCGTTCAACCGTCTTGGATTTACCACGATTTCAAAATCAAATTGTTGGAACAAAAGCAGCCACCTACAGATTCTTCCCCCCAACACAAGCTTATTTACTAGGTATTGCAAAGCTGAATGATCAGTGAACATCTTAAAGTGTCCACCCAACAAATAATGCCTGAATTTTTGTAGAGCATATACCATCGCCAGGCCTTTTCTTTTAGTCATGGTGTAATTCCGTTCAGCAAATGATAACTTCCTACTGGCATATGCTATGGGATGATCCAAGTCACCTTCACCTGATTGCGCAAGAACGACCCCCAGCACAGTAGAAGAGGCATCAACATGCACATGGAATTCCTTATTCCAGTCAAGAAAAACCAGTATGGGTGTAGAGGCCATCTTGGCCTTCAAGGTGTTGAAGCTACCTTGACATTCTTGAGTCCATTCAAATGCAGTATCTTTCTTTAGTAGCTTCTCCATAGGAGCGGTAATCACAGCATATCCCCTGATAAACTTGCGATAGTATCCTGTGTGGCCCAATGTTGCTCAGAGCATTTTTACATTCATCAGTGGTGGTAAACTGAGGATCAGCACAATCTTTATCGGATCTACCAATAGACCTTCTTTGTAGATGATGTGCCCAAGTAATATATCGAAGGGTGCATAGAAAATACATTTCTTGGAATTTAATGCAATCTGATGTTATCGGCACCATTCCAACATTAATCATAGTTGTCCAAGTGGTCTTTAGCCAAGCCATAGATGGTCCAGTCATCCATATAGACCTGCCAGAACTTTTGAAGAAAATCCTTAAAGACTATGACAACGATGCGGGAGAATATGGTGGGGGCATTTTTTAGCCCAAAGGGCATGACGGTATATTGGATACAACCCCACTCAATGACAAATGTAGTATTATGGTGATCCTCCTTCATGACCTGGATCTCGTGGTAGCCCAAAAAACCATCTGTGAAGGAATATACTTTCTGGTCGCCTACACCTTCTAGGACTTCATCCATGAAAGGGGTCAAGAACGGGTCGTGCATACATGCATCATTCAATTTTCTTAGATCGACATAGATGTGGATTTCTCCAGTCTTCTTGTCTTGGATCACCATTGGGATTATCCACTCTGATTCTTCTATCGGCTCTATGATCCCAGCATCAAGCATCCGATCAAGCTTAGTTTTCACGTGATCCTTATATGGTGGGTTTAGTGTATACAGCCTCTAGTAGACTGGTTTTGCATCTGGCTTCACCATAATATTCATCTCTCCCAAATCACCAAGGATCCTCTTCATCTCAAAAAATCATGTGGGGAACATATCCTAGAATGCATGCACGAGATCTGTGATTTTGGCTATCGTCTCTTCACCCCAATAGTCCCCAACGTTGGCAAATTTCAGGTTTTTTGCCATCCCAATGTCGACTTTCCTAATGTGCAACGGCTGGTTCATCGAGTCCATCAGTATGTTGGGAGCTACGATACTGTGACTTCCTTTAGAATCCAGGATATTAACATTCTGCATCTCGTCATTGCCTTCAGGTTCCCCAGACAAGTTGTAGCACATCATCATGGATTGGACGAAGCAATTTGCATGTGGATCAACTGGGTATGCGACAAGGGTGACTTTTAGTACTATGTCACGGAGAATGTGTAAAGCATTACATACCTCAGCATCAGCATCCTGGAAGTTAAATTTCTACATGAAGTGAGCTGACAACTCCTCCCAAGTGGTAATAGTTATGTGCAACTTTGTTGCTACATACCAAGACTATGGCATTTCTTCGAGAGTATCAACAAAAGCGTGAACCCACTCATCTTTGGGTCACGATGTCCATAACGTCTGACATTCGATCAAATTATTGGCGGGGTCATTCTTTCCATCATATCTCCTAGCATGGTGAACCTCTACATCACCAAAATAGCCCATCATCAATCTTTGACACTGCTTCCAGTCGTGGATCATCCATTTGTGTGTCACCCACCAACAGGTCAGGGTAGCCTTTAGTGCTACATCAAGAGCCAATATCCTTTGCAGTTCCAACACTTTCTTTTCAAATTCTTGAAAGAACTCGTAGAGTCCTGGCAGTCCTTCATAAATGGGCAACTCGACCATCTCAGTTGCAACATGTCGGAGAGACTACGTAATTAACCCACACTTCTGGAATGATACCTCATGCAACCGATTCTGCCAATTTTCTAGAGCATCATCCGAATCTGACGACGCAGAACTTGTGATGCACCATCCAAGTTCACTGTCGACAGTGGGATGGATGTAGTCCTCAAACATGTTGTATTCCTGATCCCAGCTTCTCCCAACTACATCCTTCACTGGTTCAATATAGTGCCGTCCTTCCTGAGGGTCCATAGGAGAAATGACCCTAACATCCTGGTTCTCGAATGTCATAACTCGGTTTTTGAAGTTGATAATTGCCATGCTGTCATTATCCCACCCGATTCCTAGTAGCACTGGATAGGAACCACCATCTTCTACAACTTCTATCACATCAAATTCAGCACGTGTTTTCATATCTTCAATGTCGACAACCAAATCTGAAACACGACTGATGGGCTGAAACTTCACCTGATTTGCTAACCGTAGTTGCACTGGTGACAATCCTAGCATTGGCTTCCCCATCGATTTCCAAGTTTGCTTCGTTAGAATGTTGACATCAGATCCAAGGTCTAGAATGACCGAGTCAACCTCATAATCCCCAATATGGATATTCATCCTCATTTCCTTGCTTGTCTTTCTTTTTTACAAGGAATTCACAGCAAAATCCTTCATTGTCTTATTCTAAAGGTGCAACAATGTCTCGAGCTCGAAAAGGGCATCCAAATCCCTTGCCAGTGATAGACAACTCTCAAAAAACTTACGCAAAGTGCCATGCTACCACGATGGTCCTGCTTCTACAAATGGGTCAAAAGCAAAGGCATGTCAATAATTGGCATCTTACCCAGATTCCTTCCAATCGCCTGCTTTGCTTCAAAGAAAGTGTCTTTTTCTGTTGCAATATCAAATGCAACATTTTTATTTCCAGCAAGTCGAACAGTTTGCCGTGATCCATCATCACCAGTTGTCATACCAGTACGAGTGACAATCCCTACATCGACATCCTTCATCCTTGGTTCTGCATGGATTGCTGCAACTGTAGGTCCTTGATGCAAGTTCCGAGATTGAGCTCTCAACTGATTCATAGCTTGATTCATCGGTATATTATGAGCCTGGGGTGGATTCTGAGTCGGAGTCTGATTCTGCAGTGGGATTTGACCTTGCATGGGTGGTTGATTCTGCACCTGGAACAGAGGTTGATTCTGATTCTAAGTGTTATACAACTGGGGAAATGGCCAACCTGCCATTTTGTGATCAACTGAGGACAATTTTTGATGTTATGATCACTTGCAACATAGTAAGTACACTGCTCATGAGGACATTCTCTTTAATAGTGCCTGCATATCCCACATGTATAACACTGGATGGATTCTCGACCTTAGCCACTTCCTCGACCAAAGCCTCCACCGCGGCCCCTAAAGCATCCATAGAATCCTCCTCAGGTTTCTCCCTGTTGGAACTGTGGTTGAGCCATCTGCTTCTATGGAAGTTGCTACTGAACATATTATGTAGCCTATGGCTGACTATATTGTGGTCGCTGCACTTGGTTATACTATGGTTTTACAACTATTTACGGTTGTGGTGCAAACTGCGGCTGTGCTACAAACTACAGCTGAGGTTGCGCAAGGACAAACTACAATGGAGGCGGTGATGTGTACGATACTTGTACTACTGGCTGCATTACTTGCGGCAGTGCTTGCACTATCTGGGGTTCCTCTCTTGTCACAAATTATGAATCATATGTCCTTTCTTGGAGAAAATCATAAGCGCGGTAGTTTGTGTCATCATGTCCAACTGAATGACAGAATGTATAGTACAAGTTCTCTGCTTTGGTAACCATCTTCTGCATGTAATCACAGTTCTCATGTCGATGCCCATAGACCTGGAAAATACGACCCATGGTGCACCAGCATTACTCAATGGATTAGAGGCTCCTGATAGCAAATAATTTTGAAATGTTGGACATGTATCCTTGGTATGTCCTCCTGCATGGCACCAGGAACACCAAATATCATCATGATCCTCCTTGGCCTTTTTGATGTCTTGTAGCCGCAGCATTATATTGGCTAGCTGCGTCTAAATCTGATTCATTCCAACAGTAGTTTCTCCTACTGGTGATGCTTCCAGTTTCATCGTAGTCTCCAAATCCTCGCTCTAGGTTGTGATCTTTTGCTACATTAATGGTTGTCGAATATGCAGGACAAGCGCTGCAATGAACCATTCTTTGTGATGAACATCGGTCATTTGAAAAATGATCTAAGCCATGAATGTCTTAAATCACTGATCAAAATCCCAAATTTTCTCGTTGGGGAATTGTTTGATCTCTTTCAGTTCAGTAATGTACTAAGCTTCAGACTTTGGCTTCTTAAATTCCTCAAATATCCCTAACCTGATCTCATCCAATGTTTTTGCGGTACCTCCCTGAGGCACTCATGTGAATCTCATAAACCATTCCAATGCGCGGCCCCTTAGAGTAGTGGCTAGCTGACTTTTCTTGACATCATCATCGGTGATTTGTCGAGCAGTCCAGATAGCTTCACATAAGAACCAGTACTGTTCTAGATCATCAGTGCCATTTCCATTGAATATTGGAAACTTCATCTCGTCGCTCGCCATCCTGGACCTTCTTCCTCCTGTTGGTGCTCTGTTACTAGACTGTTGTTGACACGTCAAGCAAGTCGACATAGAATGCGCGTTCCTTCCTTGTGGTGGAGTAGTACGTAGAGGGGTAGGCATGATACCACTGGGGTTCGATCTTATCGAGTCTTCTAGATGTAGCCTGGGCTTGTATATCCTCATCATCACAGAAAGGTCACTTTTTCCTGTGTGGTTGTTCTTCACGCTATCACACTTCAACTTCAATAGGACCTTCTCCCGTCCTCTGCCACTTTTCTCGAACCTTTCTCCTCCCCTCGTACAACCACTTGTTTCTTCAATGACATTTATATTCTCACCATAACTTAGGCCCATCTACCCCTTATTTCCTTATGCATTTCCCCCCTTTTGGTCGCAGTTCCTACATACCCCACACACCAAAGGTCCACTACTCTTAATCCATCTTTAGGATACCATTTTCACAGACTAGTTGCTTAATCAATAGTTATAGCAACAATAAGAATCGACCACAAGGTCCACTGAAAAATTCCCTTTCTGCTTCACTAAAATATTTATTAGTATCAACAGCAAATTTAGTGATGTATCCCTCTAAGATACTATCCAACCATACCTCAACTGCTCGTGATGCCTTCTTGCTCGTTTCCTGCAGCACCTAAATCAATTCTGGGTTCCAGGATGTCGGCTCTCCTCCTTGGAAATTCATCTTCCCCTTAGCAAATTTAGTTAACCATTCCTGCAAGAGTACCAAAAATTTGCAAAAGTACCACTCATGAGGACCATCATGGATATATCGAGCTAGCCATTGACTTGTCGAAAATTTTGGGTTCTGGTTTTCAGCTTCAGCAAATTCCCACAACTTCTTATCAAACCAATCCTCGATATCTGATCGATTCGGATTCCATAATATATCCCCCTCCTAGTTGCAACTCGGTCCCAAAAATCGAACCATTTGTTGGCGCAACCCACCGACAAAGCCTCATCAACAGGGGTTCTAGCTTTGTCGACGTCTTGCAGTGCGATCTCCCTGAGCACTAGCCTGAATAGGTTTTACCCTACCCAACAATGTCTATGAAGCACATGAGGTCTCACCTAAGGTGTTGAAGGGAGAGCTATCAGAACCGATTTTTCGATAGTGGGGAAGGAGGACATGAGGATCCGACTTGGGGGAACCATGACTTATGTGATCACCCTATCTTATCAGAGAATTAATCATGAAACATCATACAGCATTCAATAGTCACAGAGATTTAACAGATCACATTAACAGAGCAAGGAGAAACCAAGTTGCATCATTATATCAGAGCAGAATCATAGCCTCATAACAGATCTACATAAATCGCATTGCATCATTATTAGAAAAGGAGATACTTCTGCATCATAACAGACAACAGATAGGGATTGAATAGTACTCAACACATCTTATATTAATCCTGCACAAATATGCCACATTACACAATCCTTCTCCAAAACCGAAGAGTGCAACAAAAGAAACCCAAACAAAATCGCAGTCAAGATAGAACAATCTCTGGCTCAGAGTGCACTAGTTGCAATGCCAAAATCATGTCTGTTTATCGTTACAAAAATGGATCTATAAATAGGATTATGCCTTCACCTCAAGGGTCCACTATTAACTAATTTCTAACCGCTAATGACCTATTACAACAAAATTAGGCCCACATATACATAAAATATTCAAAAAGTGGTTACTTCTCTACTTATCGCACTAAATAGCCCTTGTGCTGTGCCGTGTGAGCTTGCGCAGCTACCGCAACGCTATACAACTCACTCGCCCCAAACCCTTACCAACATTGATCCTAACCACCCAACCTATGGAATTCATGATTGGGGGAAACAACCAGCCTCTTCTAGTAATGTTGGACCCAGTCTCTTAGCCTCTAGATGCCATGTTGGGGGGAAACATGAATCCAATGCAAGTCATGGTGACACTCTTGAGAAAACGAACCATTCAAAATGAAAGCCTAAGTTCCCTTTTAAGCTATGCAATATATATCATCTTACTCATCATTGTCGTGATATTGAAGAGGTACGAAGAGTGTGGTTCAAGTCTCAAGGATATATTGCTCCTGAACAACTTGTAGTTTCTCAAAAACTTATTCAACCTTAGATTGATGAAGTGGTTGAACCAATGCGATCTTTGGTCAATCCCACTCTTCCTTCAGAGAGTGACCTTTACCAAGTGATTTAACCAATTCATTATTTTTTCAATCCCACTCTTCCTTTGGAGAGTGATATACACCAATTAGTTGAATCAAAGCAATCTTTGGTCACTCCCACTCTTCCTTCAGAGAGTGACCTTCATCAAGTATTTGAATCAATGTAATCTTCGATCAATCCCACTCTTCCTTTGGAGAGTGAGTTGTATGTTATTCATGTTTTCTTCACCGAAAATTTAGAACCTTTTGGACAAGCAGCCACTGACTTCTCTTTGAATGAACCCCCACCAATCCATTACATTCCTTCCTTTAATTGGTATATCCTAGTTGAGTTATGCCTTCCTTCAAATGCACCTTTTTCAAATAAAGGTCTAAGTTTAACACTACACAATTTCCCATTGTATTGTAGATGAAGGATCCTTTGTTAGTATTTTATCCGCATGTGCTTGGAGAGGCATGGGGTCTCCTAGCCTTATGTCCAATGATAGTTAGTTACTATATTTTGATATAAGAACTAGTCAAACTTTGGGAGTTCTTACTCAAACACCTGTTACCCTTGGTGGGAAGAAAGTCTAGTTGATTTTATGGTGATAAAGGACCCCTTGGACTTGAATATGGTTCTCAAACGAATTATGTTTATGCTATGCAAGCTGTGGTATCCATGACCTTTAGTTTGATGTACTTTCCTCAAAACTAAAGAATTTTATTGTCGATCAGCTAGAATTTGTTGATCTCTCTCCATACCCAACTGTAGACCAATTCTATCCTTTGTTAATTACCAGAGTTTTGGTAGAAACTACTCTTCCACGGGTGAATTATGTGGCCTCATATCCCTTGTGTCAAATTTCTACTAAGAAAAAGCCTCTGGATTCATTCTTTCCTTCTTGGAACTTGGTCCCAGCAATTAACTGGGTGATCTATCCAATGAGGACTTTGGATCTTGCTCTCCACCCTATTGATCCAATTGAATTTTTAGACATGTGTCCTATCTGGGATGGTCTACTTCCTTCAAACAATGTCTTCCTAGATTCTATGATACAGTATGGCCTTCTTATGGATGTTGACTCAGTTGTAGTTAAATCCAACCTTTACTTGATTGTTGATTTTGATCCGTCCAACGATTGATACTACTATGTTTACACTATTGTGTTTTTGGACTTTCTTGTTGAACAACAAGTTAGTGATCCTGATGAGTTTGATTCTTCTTGTATATTTTTCGACTCCTATGATACTTAGTTTGTTCCTATGATATATATTGCCCCTATCAACGTTATATTTCCTCTTTAGGTTGATCTTATTGATTTTAAATCCTCAGGCCTTGGCACTATAGAGTCTACTTCAATCGATTCTTCCTTGACTATGCCTTTTGTGGAAGATAGCAAATTTGAATATGTTTCTATCAAAGTGACCTATATCAGACCTCTTCTTGTGAATATGATATTGATACCGTTGTTTCTTGGAGATAGGATTCTCAGTTGGATTCACAACTATTTACTTGCCTCTCCTTGTTGTTTAAGCTATAACCACATTTTCATGTATTATTCTTGTGCTTATGAGCCTGATGTCAGATTTCGTGCTTTTAGCTCATTGTATAAGCCCTCATCTCTGCTATCATCATTGCTCAACCTTGTATCTTTTTGTCATTTCATCTTGACACCCTTTACCTAGAGGAGACACTCCCTAAGTGTCCTTATCTTTCTCGTGTTCCCTGCACTATGCTTAGGCGTGTTCCTCGAGCTTGGAACTAGTTTTGCATATGTCTAACACTCGTCTTCTTGCATTTAGAACATTATTCTGACTTTCCTTCGAGCTCGTTAAAAAAAGTAAGGAGGTCACGAGTTGAATTTTCTAGCCTTGTTAAAACTTCACTGGAAAGGTATGGAGTTACCTTTAAGCTTTGGTCTGACTCCTTAAACATGACTAGATTTTTGAGTTTGCTTGTACTTTAAAACTCATTAAACGATGTGAAAGAAAATCCACATTGGTATAATTTTAACCGTTTTTTGGAACATGTTGATTAATAACAAAAAACGAACACTCTAATCGACTATGGCTAGAAGAGTCTTTCCAGGTATTGGTTTATCTCTTTTTCAAGCCTAGAGGACTAAATTTATGAAAAAGGAACTCGTTTGAGATTACTTTTATCGGTTTTTGGTGCTCTGGTTTAAACTGTGAAAATTATTTCAAGCATTCTTTATTTGATTTTCATGCTCGCTAAAAACTAAGTATAAAGCATCGAGTTTATTTTTGGTTTCCCCATAGTCATAAATAAATGGAACATCCTAGGTGATCTTTCCTACCTTCACACTCGTTAAACAAAGTTTATATGCTTGTTTCTGAAGGAGTGTCATTCTGGTGATAGTGTACCCCTTTTTCAGACGTTGCAGACTAACTATGAAAAGGAATACCTTGGTTCATCTATCCTAAGAGAGTTCTCCTCTAGATTGTTTTAGACCTTTTCAGATTTCGGAGACTAAATTTATGAAAATGTTCCCCTGTAGAGTCTTCTTTGGCATTTTTAGACTCTCAAAATTGTGAAAACACCGCCAAATATTAACTAATTCAGGCTTGTAAAATCCACAAATCGGTTCTTTATCAAAAATTCTTCTCTCTCTTCATCGATATTTACAAAAATGACGAAGGTCCCAATTTTTCTTTCTTGGACTCATTAAACCTTTACAAGAAAGAGGGAATGAGAATTTGATTCAAATTTATTTTTCACCATGGAAGCAAGTCCTATTTCCTTGAACAAAACACCAGTTCTGAGTCTATCAACAATTGGGTTCTAAGTTTTGGCCTTAGTATTAAAACTGATTCAGAGTTCTTACTCCTCCAGTTGGTTCCCTTTTCCAATTACATGGAGAATCTGTCAATGCCTCCTACATTGTCATCCATTCTATAGTTTCTTTGACCTTTTGTATCAACCACTCCCTAGTATCAGTTCATTACATCGAGTCTTTGGTGGTTCTTGTTGTAGAACTTTGTACTCGTTCCATATCCAATCAGTCTTTGATTTTCCTCATGTTGTTTGATGGAGGACACCTTAATATCTTCCTTCAAAAGGATCTCTTTCTATCTGCTTCAACACATATTTCTCTTGGAATGTGATTTATATTTTATCAAAGTACCTTTGGGATTGCAGTCATCAGTGGAAATTTCCGTCGCTATTAGGTAGCGAGAATACCGTAATGTCTCCTACTCAATGGATTCTTCAGGTGTTCAAATTCAAGAGCATTTATTCACACTTGTTAGAATTTATTTGGTATCTTGGGGACCATTTTCATTACTAGTGGTTTCCCTCGTGTTTGTTCATGGTTTTCATCAATGATGAGTAATCAAACATTTTCCACCATGTTCAACTTCTATTCCTTTATTCACATGGTTAGGATTCGTACCTTTGGGATGTTCATATTGAATACTTTGGGTCAACGGTAGCATCATCTTCATTTTGTATTTCTTGAGTTGCACAATACCTTGTCACACCTCCTATGAAATTTTCTAATACATAGATCCACCTTGTATTGTTATGTCTATGATCAATTCTTGAGCATGGATCCACGTTGTTCATTTGTGGTCATGACTCCTTTAGATTTTATATGGATCCTTTTTGCATATTATGCAGCCACGATAGTTACATAATTTATACACATGTTGGATCCACCTGATATATTTATGGAAATAATTTGGATATGGACATGTATGTCCCAGAGATCAGTTTGTATTACATTTATCTCTCTTTCAGGTACCTTCATTTGTGCCTACGATCTTGGATCCTCCAATTTCTTTGACTCGTCGTCTCAGTCATTCCCTTTTTCTAATGTATTCTAGCTATCTTATTCCCCTCTAAACTCATACGTTAGGGGGGAATATTTATAGTCCAAAATGGAACTTCTTTGTTCGTGACGACGTTTTACATATTTTGTTGCATGACGACACTTCATGCCAAGTTACTGTTAGTCACTCAAAGGACACCTGTGGATGGAAGGGGAATATCTTGAGTTTTTTTAACTCTATTTAACCTCTTTTCTATACCATTGGAAATGTATCTAACCAAGGAAAAACTTTCTAGAATACATCAACTCATGAAAATGTTTGGAAATACCCTGAAACATGGACTTGTTGACCCATTCATGAGTTTGTAGAAAGAAACCTGTGTGTCCATCGCGACTTTGCAGAAGGAACACTGTGTGTATACACTGAAGTGGTAAACAATGTCAAAATTGGAAAATTCTCTAAGTTTGGGTGGTTTTGGAACTGGTTATTCAGTTGTAACTGATTCATTTTCGATCTTAACTCTTCAAATAACTATATAAGATAGGGATAGGGGTCCATCAAAGGTGAATTAGCCTTTGGTATTGTTATGCTGGTGAAATTGGGATCTTGTTCTCCTTACCTTTTCCCTAGTTTTCATCTCCCTTTGTTGCAGATATTCGACACTGATATTCTTGGAGAAAATAAGCATGAGATCAAGATCGAAGGTTGCACGAGGTGGCTTGCATGAGGAGAAGGTATATCTTGTACTTATTCCATTGATTAAGAAATATGTGATGTTCTTCCCTTTCCAAATCATTGTGTAATGGATATTGAATCTCTGTTTGTGGTCAAATGTTCATGTTAATTAGGTTAGGGTTTCATGTTATCTTGATTATCATTGCTTTACATGTGGTCAAATTGGTTTGAGGAAGGTTTGAATTTGTTTTTCAAGTCTCTTGGATTCGAGAGAAAGAGAAGGGATAAAGAGAAAACTTAGATCATCCTTCACTGCATAAGGTATGAACCCTGATAACCCTTGAAACCTTGTTTATATTCACTTGGAGAACTTTATATATCTATCTTTATACCCCTAGTATGTGTGTGGCCTCGACCCCAACCATATGAAAAATTTCCTTAACAACACATAGTTAAATAATTTCCTCATATCTATGATATAGATTCATTTTCTGATATATCAGAATCATAAATCTTAGTGTCTTTCTTGAACAAATCACCAATCAGTCTACTAGATTCATCTCCCATTGATGTGTTTTTTCACCAGATCTTGACTTGTATTCAAGTAACTCTTCCTCACTCCATTCAAATGATTATAATTCTGATTTGGAAGAAATTTTTATGTATGATATGCATGTTATGAGTTCATCCATACCATCATCCATACATTTGAATACTCCTAATACTATACAAACCCCAATTTCACTAGTTGATTCCTTGTTGGTTTCTTATGCAATGTTACTTATATCTAATGGTTTCAAGTCTAGTTTATTTTTCACTGGTTGGTTATACATGACATTTATCATATTTTTACTTATTATACATGTTTGGATATTTTCTAAAAATTTATCATTCAGACTCAAGTCCATCCATCATTCAATTTTTTACATCCATATGTTTCCCCTCATTGCTTATCCTTTTCCTACTATGGCCCTATACCCTCATGGAGACACTAAAAATTTGGTATTTGTTGCTCCATGTGATAATATTTCTGATATTTCAAGTTCATTTAATCCTCATTTCATATTTGGGAAGGTGCTACAACATTTTGAAAAGAAGATACATGTCCCACATCACCATTATGTAGCATACAAGGAACTGATTGTGTTGAATTGTTTACTACTTGGGAAGGACTATGCATATATATATTTTCCTTTGTAGATTGTGTTTTCAGATCAAACCATGATAGAAGAAAGAAACATTCATATAATTCTTCTACGTCATCAGATGATGAGCTACAAGGAGTCTCTCCTCTTCCTTCTTGCAGATGCTACACTCTAGCGCATGATCATCAAGTTCACAACTTCTTCATCAAATTGTTCTACCATAAGCAATTCAAAAATATCATTCAAGTGAAGAAAAATATATGTTGTTCAATTTTGTGCCTTTTCCTTTCTTGAGGGAGGATCTCCCCCATGTGGTTTTTCCTCTTTCCTCAGTTTTATGGTCAAAACAATTTGTAAAGGGTGTCCATAGCCTTGTTGTTGGGCCCTATATGACTATATATTTATGATTATTTTAGATAAATACATTATAAATTTACACTTAAACGGGGGTGTTAGAATATTATAAACCCACTCCATACTTAGGATAACAAATATTAATTATTTCTGGTTAATTTCATATCCACTAGCCTAGATAGTTGGCATCCAATTGTACCACTTAGTCAACACTTTCCATATATACCCCAGGAGCACATTTATCATGATTATGGATATATCCTTCCTACTTTATTGGATGGAAAGGTTAGTAACTACACCTTCCTGCATATTTTGTCTTTATACTGCATTTATCATGCTTTTCAGTGGATAAGGTAAAGCTAGTCAACTAGGAAACTGCTATATTATGTGGCCATTCCATCCTCCATGAGTTTTTCTCCAAATTCTATTATTAGAAAATTTTTCCATCACTCATGATTTATCTGATTCATGAGCTCCTTGAATTTTTTGGAGAGTGCTTTAGTCACCTATGGGGGTTTATCATATTTTAGTAAGTCTGCTTTATGAGATAGCATGAGTTGTTTTCTAGCAACTCAATTTTCCTTTATAAGGATGCATTACTATTGTAATAATCATCAATTCATTTGATTAATAATACATGGAAATATATTGGATTAATATCCACTTTTATTGTATTTAGTCTCTTTATTCTTCTCTCTATTTTCCTTGTGCATGCTTGTGAGCATTATCTTTGTAGCTAGATCTACCTCCTATGTTTTCTCTTAGAACCAGTCCTCTATTTTATCCATAATAGCATAGCTGTTATTTCTACATGTTGTCAGATCTCTTCTACATAAATATGGTCTTTTAAGCTCACTAGGTCGATAAGTAGGGTGATTATGTAGGAATAAAGGTAAAAAATAGGGTCCTTAGGTATTCCAAAAAGAGTTAAAAAAATAGACTCTACAATTAGCACTAGTCAAGGAAAAACTATATAAGAAGAATTATAAGTTGAAACAACTTGTCCCATAAATAGGTTGGGTAAAGTAATTGAGGACAAATGTAGGTTAATTCATGTTAAGGTAATATTTCATGACCATAAATATAGAGTAATTAGTAAATCCCCAAGTCTAAAAAGGCTAGGAATATTTATAAATGAAGAACGCATTTAAAAACATCAAGTTGAATGAAGAAATAGAGATACAAAGGTAAAAGAAGAAAAAAAGGAAGAAAAATGGGAAAGAATGAGTAATAGAAAAATGATTACTAGGAATACTAACAAAAAATATAATAATAAATATGATTTGGAACACTATGGATTGTCTCTTAGAACTGTCATTGCTTTCCATGGAGTAAAGGTCCCATATTCAACTAGGCCCTAAGTGAAATTGATATTATATTTATTTTTGATCTTGGGAGCATGAAGATATAAACTCCCTAACATATAAATATTTGTATTGACGTTGGTATGAGAAAGAGATCCTATCATATAGGTATAGGAGCCATATTTTGTTACATAAAGAACATGTTCCCTTATATTAGGCTTCACAAGAAAGATCCTTTTAATTGGTACATGTGGATGACGATTTCATATACCAATGCTAAGAATATTTATATAACAATATGTAGAATATCAATTGTACCTTTTCATAAGAAACACAATTTAGATAAAAAATGTCCAAGTTACAATGGATCAGAACATGGTATCTACAGTCTAAGAAATGAAGTAAATATCTTATGGATAGGATAATTTAATGCTAGAACAACTAACCAAGATATTATCTTAAGAAATGATTCCAAACCTAATATTCTATGGCTAGATGAGGACCTTGATTTATCTTGTATATATAAAGAAAATTTTGAGGCTTTTTTTAATTTGTTAGGTATATTGAACTTATCAAGATATAATAATTTCAAACAGTTTAATGAAATGGTCGAAATCCAACCAAATACTTGTATTCATGGGATTGGAAATAGTTTTGTATATTATGTGATATCTAATATCCCCATGTACAACTAAATAGTAAATTTTGACATCCTAAATGAGCGCAAGTTTGAATCTTACTCTATACCCTTAACCCTAGCTCAAATTTTTTAAGGTACATAATACCCATAGAGCTTGATCTTATAAAACAAATTAATATTTTTTAAAGGATTTAAATAATTAATTAAATTTACTATTAAATAAGGACAATATTGAATACCTTCATCATAATTGTATCAACACCCTTTCGACTTCCATTAACAGTTTCTCTATCAAGGTTCTTTGTAAAAAAGAAAACAAACAACTAACCTATGGTATGATAAAATGTGTAATCGTGTGCTACAAAATTCATTCAAGATGCTTCCAACGAGTCCTCAAAATTTGGAAATATATAGGTAAAAGGCCCTAATTAAAATGAAATAAATGTATTATATAAATAGAAAGCAAGAGAATACTTTTGCACCTCTCTAAGCTAGATTCTAACAAATTTTGTAGGCATACTTTTAAGTCATAACACTAAATAAAACAATAGGATTCCCTTGAGTAGATTAAATTCCTACCTTAGAAGGATTTATGAATCCCTCGATGTTCTAGACAACATTCAACCCCTTTCCACAAAGTAATACATTTTTTCTTTAGAAGGCATAAAGTTTGGATTTAAGGAGCTCAGAAAAGGGAAATCTAAAAACATCCAAGTATTTAAGTAGAAATATGGAAAAATGGTGGGGCTATCCTCATCCCTAATATCCACAAGATATTCAATGTAGTATTCAAGTAGGTTTTCCTTAAACTCTAGACTCAAAGAATGATTGCTCCTATTTTTAGAAGCATAGATAAAAAAAAAACATTTAATTATAGGACCATTATGATTAACCCTCTTTTAGCAAAGTTATAATGAAATTCTTCTAGAAAAGAAGATTATCATATGACTATAAGTCATAGAAAAGAGCTAAAAGAAAATTTGGATTTTAGAAGCTATAATTCAAGTATGGAAAGCCTTGTTATGCATAGGACAATTGTAGAGAAGAGCCACTATAATAAAACCCTTTTTTGTATTTCTCTTTGACTTTAGAAAACCGTTTGACATAGTGCCCAAAACTAACATTTTGAATAGTTTAGTCGAAGAAATAAAAGTTCCTTTTAAGTTGAGAGATATTGTAAAAAGGTTGCACATAATGTTATTACCAAGTTTGGAAAAATTAAGGGCTAGTCAAAAGAAATTAATTGTAATATATGAGTCAAGAAATGTTTTCCCCCATCGCCTACCATTTTGTTAAATTATTGAACCATTGATATACAGGAAAATGAGAGCAAATGAGAGGTGAATTGTGTCATGGAATATCAAGAACAATATACACTGAACAAGACAAATTTGAGACAAATCTGATAAGAATTGATTAGTTAATTACAACATTAATCTTCATTCATTCCATCAGTATACAACACTATTACTAAGAAGAATTTGAATCATGTGGATAAGACTCGAATCTATCAACTAAACCTAGATGACTGGCTAACTAGGAGTGTCTAAATCAATGCATGGGAGCCACTAGTCTAACTACATATGTCTAAATCAGTCTGACAATCAGTTAAACTAGTTAAACCAGTTAAACTGACGAGGCAGTGGAAAAAGGCGTCACTTCCCCATGCATCCATGCAAAACTAGCACTAGACTAACTGAGAGTGATATAACTAAATGTAACTAAAGGTTGACTCAGCATAACTGACTACCTACCACAACCAGCTGATGGAGCCTGCTGGTGCCACTGGCTCCTATAATGTAGGGAATGGTCTCAGAGGCACCTAAACTCATGCATGAACATGCAGTAAGTGGAATTTAACCTTTAAATGTGTTCCCCATACTCCAATATAGTCACTAATGATGTCTCCCTATGATATACAATATGATCAAATAGACTATATATGGACAAGGGAGGATTATATAATCCTAACACCCCACCTTAATCGTGACCTGGACAAATTTGGGCCCTAGCAACTAGTCCAAAATTCACCCATACAATCTAATAAAATACAAAACTACTTAATAAACTAAGGTAAATGTGGAAAACCTCATGGGACCCCCCCCCCCACCCCTCAAACTAAGCACGGAAAATAATAACGAGCTATGCTTAGGAGAAAATATTCCTCTTTGGGTAACAACTTGCAAATTTTTGCTGCAATTTGCAGCACTATGCAACAACGTGATTCTTCTATGTAGCATCATCCTGAAGCTGTGCATGTGAATCTCTCAATTTTCTTCTGATCTGATGGATGTTGTATGTGTTTCTTCTTTCTGGAGGAAGAATGGAATGATCAATTTTGTTCTTGTGTGGGACAAATGGTTGATCATTCACTATCATCAAGTAGCACTTTCATAGAAGTTTGTTACACCACTCTGTATATAATGAAGCTACGTGAAGAGTGCAGCATGCTCATTCTAATACTGGGACCTTGTTCTCCTTGTGTCTTCTGGATTCCTAGCAGCATCCCCAACTACTTCAATGAGTTTTTGGGCCCATTTAGGCTTATGCCATTGATTTCAGATGCGAGCTAGATTTGGATCTAGATTCTCATGAGGTACAAACTCAATATCAAGATCATGTTGATATTGTTCCTCTTCATCTAAAAATGAAACATGTGACAAAATATCATCATCAAAAGGAAATTGAAGAGTGTTTATACCTTCTTGTGCTTCAGATGGTGGTAGATCAAGCAACTGATCTTCTTCAAACTAAACACTTCTCTGTATGAAGAATTTCCTAGTTGAAAATTCCATAAACTAATATGCTTTTGCATCCTCGACATATCCCAACAGTATGCATTTTCTACTATGGGCTTGGAAGGCTTTTCTCTTATCCATGGGTATTCTGGCCCAATATTTGCAACCAAAAACTCTAAAATGGGAGACGTTAGGATTATGCCCATGTAGTGCTTCAAAAGGAGTGGCCCCAACCTGATTTATGGGGCACTCTATTTTGTATGTATGAAACATAGTTTACAGCTTCAACCCAAAGAGAAGGAGAAATATTCTTGGCTTGGAGAAGACAGGTTGCCATCTTCTTCAATGATCTATTTTTCCTCTCATCCACAACATTCTACTGTGTTGTGTATGTAACTGAGTGTTCCATTTGCATCCCCTATGTTTCACAATAATGATGAAAATATATTTTAATGTAATCACCTCCATTATGTGATAAAATGGACTTAATATTTTTCCTAAAACTATTATCAATCAAAGCTTTAAAAACTTTAAAAATTTCGAATACTTTTGATTTCTATTTCATGAAATATACCCAGCATAACCTTAAACAATCATCAATAAAAGTAAGGAACTACCTGGAACCATTATTTGATTTTGTAGGAATAGGCCCTAAAAAATCATTGTGTATCAGATCAAATATAGAGGAAGCTTTATTTTCCTTCCCAACTTCATACCTCTTCTTTGGATACTTACCTACCAAGCAACCAAAACATAATCCATCTGATGTTTGGATGAGAGGCAAGCCTTCAAACATTTTTTTCATTGTAGAGTTTTTGGAGAAATTTGAAATTGAGATTCCTAAATATCTCATCCCATAGCTTGCTGGTGTTGTTGGCATTAGTCAATAAAGATATTGGGTGTGAAACATGTAGGAAATGGGAGAACGGATATGCTTTTGAGGCATGGTTAGAAAGCCCTTTCTCTATGATATTTATAGTATATTTTTATGTGATTTCAATTGATTTCGAGTTGAATGTAACTCTCTAGGGAGAGACTGTATGGTTCATCTAATAAACAAAAAATGGATTTTTTGCAAGAGAGGGAATATAGAGAACATTCTTGAACTCACCGTGCTTTATTTTAATAGAACCTTTCCTAGAAGTTGGGATTTGGAGTCATCTCCCATGTGAATGATAGGTCCTCCTGATAGAGTGATAGTTGAGAAGGATTTCTTATAGGAAACAATGTGGTTGGATTCTCCAGAACCAATCAAGTAAGCTTTCGACTGAGTGAGGCCTTTCTTCAAGGCTTGGAATCTCTCATGATATTCTATCGGTTGTATAGCATCAGACTTCTTTACTCCTTGTGGTAGGGGAATATTGTTTTGTTCAAGGACTATTGATAGCTGGTCGATTGTATTCTTCATGCACTATCTCTCTAGATGAAATCCCATCATACAGTATGGACATCTAGTCTTCTCATATTTCATCTTTTTCTTGGAACCCGAGGCTCCTTCAGAAGATCGATGATTCTCCTTTGGCTTTGAATCAGTGGCTTTGGGCTCCTTCCCTTTGTGCTTCCCTCTGGATTACACATTGTTTGAGTCTTTCATTAGGAGTGCTTGATTCTTGGAGGTCTGAAATACTCCCATTTGAACTAATTTATCTTGATCTTGTATTAAGGACTCAACAAAATCCTCTAGAGAAGGAATATTCCAATTGGGGATGGAAGCTCTTCAATAATGGAATGTAGAGAGAAAGACTGAGTGGTCAAATCCAAGCTTACTAAGTATAGACAACACAATCTTCTCATCTTTCCTCTCTAATCCACATTGTTTGCATTGAACTACTAGTGACTTATACTTTGTGAAGAATTGCTGAATAGATTCGAAACTGCTGGTTTGTAAAGCTATGAGCTCATTCTTGAATATGTTCCCTCGGAGATCATCTTGTTTTCCAAAAAAATATTCACATTTTTCCCAAGATTCCTTCAGAGTCCCAAGTCCCTTAATATGGAACAAAATATCCTAGGATATATGAGTGCACATGATGCCGAAGGCCTCATCAAGTCGATTAAAAAATTTGTTCTTCTCAACATACTGCTAGGGATAAGTTTCTTTTCGCATAGTCATCCTATACAGGATAAGTTTGCACAAGGCTACCTACATATTTACACCCTAATCATAATAGTTAAAAAGTGTAAGGATTTGGCGTACGAGAGTAGAAGAATGCATCCTTTTGTATGTTGAAACAGTCAATTCCTCAAGAATCTACATAGGTACATGAAAATTATAGTGATGTTACACATAAATCTTGTCATCATCAAGTGATGAGTCCCAAACATCAATTATTTACCTAAATCCCAAGTTTTGAATTGAAAATATTGTCCCTAACTTCAATATTGCATATAAAAGTCAAGCACTGCTCTTGTCCTTAATATAAGGAGCATTACCCCCTTCATTAAACTTTGGTAACGCTCACTAACTCTTAAAAGTAGGTGGTGCCACTGCATTTTTCCCTTGTTCAATGAGAATTTCTACCCTGTCACTACTCTGTCATAGTGGAGTAGAAGCAGTGCCCGAGCTAAAAAGTGAAAAATAAGATTCCATGAAGCTGATCGAAGGAAGGCTTTGTCAAACCCTCATTGTACTCATTAGGACCACTTGGACTCAAGATCCATCCTTTTGGGATCTCCCTTCCACCTCACCCACCACTTACTCAACCATCCCTATCCTCCCAAGGCATATAAAATTAGGCTCATATCCCATGGTTGAGAGAGAGAAAAGTTATGTTGTTGCATTGACATTTTGTCCAAATTAGTAGGGTGAGCATAGAAGGAGCAAGTTGGAGTTTTTGGGGACAACACTAAGGAGAAGGTTGTAAGCTTTATTCATCATATTTAATGCAAAGTTGGTTCCTTTCTCGTAAAGTCTATTGTGTTATAATCATGTGTTTTACTGTTGGATTCCTTAGTCACTGACATAGAATTGTGGATTATATTTTGGTGATTTTTTATCTTGTTTATTTGTTTCATGTGATTGTGTAGGTACGTCGGTGGAGAGCCATCACCATAGGGAACACCTACACCACTCCATAAAAGGGACTCATTCCATATTTCCATGATTTGTAGGGGAAGTCTTCCATCTCTGTTGTAACTAATTTGTTCTAGATATGAACCATTCAGAATAGCGGAACAGATCTTGTCTGCAAGAGGTGCATTTTTCCTAGCAACAAATCTAGAAACTCCGCCGTGGAAGATATTTCAGCACATATGATATTCCTTGGTCTTCAAACCCTTGTCTAAAATCCAAGCTCCAATCTTTCATTGATTAGATCTACTAGCTGATCTAGTGAGATCTTGTTTCAGTTGAGTAGATCTACTAGCTGATCTAGTGATATCTTGGTTCAGTATAACCAGATCTACTCATATCTTACTCATTGTTTCTTTTTGCACTTCATATTCCTGTCAAATTCATGATTTGATGCTATTTTTATAGTAACTTACTTGCTCTTTTTTGTCATTGCATTGTTTTGACACTTACAGATAGCACTGCCTATGCACAGTGGATAGTAAGTGCTGCCACTGCCTATGCACAGTACTCAGTAAATGGTGCCACCATATATGAGCAGTACTAAGTAAGCAGTGCCACTAATATGTTGCAGTGGATGAGAAGCAGTGTTGAGCTAGAACCGCTCTGTCACTAACTCTTGGGAAGCGGTGCCAGGTAGGTCTTCTACTTTCTTTTCATTTCAAATATTTGTGATTTTTTCTTTCTGTTCTATGATTGTTTATGATTCTTTATAGAGATCTGAGTAGTTATATTCAAAGTCTAGATGTGGCAAATGCTTGTTTTATTGAAGTAAAAAATCAAGGTTACACCCATCATTTGATTGCCTGTATGCTTTGGTTTTCATTTTCGAAAGGAGTGATTGGAAGTTTACTTCAGTTAGATCTCTTTTTGCTTCTTGATAAGACTGAAAAGGAAGACTTGCTTTTTGGTTTTATCTTTCATTATTCGTAAATTATATGAAATACTTCTTTTTTCTTTTAAAAAGAAATTTTTTGTTGAGATTTGATCATAGTTTTTCTTAAAGAGAAATTATCGAATCTCTGGCTAGCCTCAAAGATTTCGGATCTCCATATTCTTCTTTATTTTTATACTCTTTTCTCGTCAAAAGAAAAAATATCATAGTTTTAAGTTAGATATTTTCATTTTTTGAAGAAAAATTGAAAAAAGTACTTAGTTTGCCTTTGAGTATTTTTGTCTTTCTTTTTAGGAAAAGAGATCTCGCCTCATTTGCTTGCTTTCAAAGATGAGATTAGAAGTGTGTTGCTTGTTTGTATTCTTGAAAAATTTATTTAGTTAGACTGTTTAGGAAAGTTTTGGTTTTGAGATGCAATTGAAAAATAAAATAATCTCTCCTTCCCCTAAGTAGGCATGCTTTGAATGGTAAAGTGAAATTTTCTTGCATATCATAATTGCATGGTTTTACTTTTCTGCCATCACTCCATCAATTCACCTAACTGCTCAACTTAAAATTAACGGTATTTATAGGTTAAAAATCTTAGTAACTCGAGTGATAGGTTAGAGTTTTGTTCTGGCATCGTAAAACGTAGGAGTGGTCGTTTATTTCCTACACTGCAACCCGGGACCTGTGCAGTTCTTCTCTGTACCGTCAGTATATAGAATGGCCTTCCATGTACCCTTTAGGTATATGGAAAGGTGATTCACGTACTCAATTGTATATCACAAGGACCCTTGTGAATGGTTGTGCATTAGACAACACTACTATGGATTTGAACTCCCATGTACCTTGTGTATATCGGGAGGCCCTTCTAGGATTCCTAAGACCATATGAGAAAATAGCTTTTGGCCTCCTTATTGGTGAAATACATTGAGAACAGTACTCGCAGAGATTACTACACACGTTCCATCTAGGTAGTCGGGTATATAGGTCAGGGACGGTTGATCCTCCTCACTACGTTTTACTGTTGGACCCTGTGGTATATAGCGAGTTGCAAAAACTTGACAATCCTATTGACGAACCGACTTGTATCATCCCCTCTTGTCCCTTAAGTTTTCTTGTGGCCTATAGTTTTTGTAGGATAATTTTTGTGTGATTTTTCTATTTTTGAAATCCTAGGTTAGGTTTTAGTGACCATACATTATGGTTGAGTTTCAGTTGAGACAATCCAGAAGAAAATAGGGCTTACCACCCAACTTTCCTCCTATTATAGGGGATAGCCTAATGGAAGCCACAAATCAAGGAGCTACAACTAAATCCCATGTGGAAGGAATCCAAGTAGTGGAAAGAAGAGAACAATTCACTACTTACGTTAATCCCTTGGTCCAACAACCTCCTATGGTTGAAACTTCCTTTCATTCCTTGATGGAAGGTTGTACCAATAGTCCTGTCGAAACTGAATATGGCCCCAATTCTCCTTTTTGGAGAACTTCTATGGGTTAAGCCTTTTCCAAATTTGGGGTTACTAGACCTTCTTTTGAGAACCCTCCACTGGGTGAAGATGAGTATAGAATGATCCAAGCATCTCTTGATCATGCTCGAAATTTTCAAGAGAGAGTGGAAAGAATTATTCCCTCACCCGTACCTCACAAAGAACCTATGTCATCTCTTTTACCCCTTCTTTCAAATCCTTGTCCTTCTGGATATTGTTCACTTGCCGATACTTTAGATCCTATAGATAATCTTCTAGTTCATGATGTGACTCCTCATAATCCAGTTCAAACCTCCAACCCTATAGTTTCGAATCCTACATTTGTTTCTAGTCATCCCATACCCTCTGTAGCTGGGGGGAAATCCTCAGCTCAAATGGCATCAGTACATTCCAATGTTGGGGGGAGACCTCCGACACGAGTTACATTATATGTTAGTGGATTTTGTATTAGTACCAGACATACCTCTACTATAGGAAAACCCATGGTGGATTTTCCTCCCACCAACACCAATATGGTAAACCCTCTGTTAAGTTCAAACCAACCCTTAGGGGCACAACCTATAGTCAACCGACCTTATTGGGGTTATGGTTATCCATGGAATCAAATTCCTATAGGAAGTATGGACTATCAACCTACATCTACAATAACTATGTATCGTGGAATCCCTTACCTTGGAAACACGTTTATGTTGTGGGCAGGGATGATTTTAAGGAACCATACTTATTTAAAAGTGTATAAATGTTGGCGAATATTACCAATTCTTAAAACACCAACTATAAAATGATTGGCGATATTTTTCAAAAAATATTTTAATTTCCAAGGATTTTATATTGTTTATATAATAATTTGGTGATTTTTTAGGGTGAAAAAATTTTACCCCATCAAAATTGGGCAAAACAGGGCTTCAAAAAATGCAAAATGGAGAATCTTTTTTGGTGGAAAAACATGGAAAAATAGCCCACTGGGATAAAACTCGCCCCTAAAATTATCCCTGGTTGTGGGGGAAGCATAATTGGTCCTACATGCCAATAATGGGAGGAATGCCTATTAATATTTTCAAATGTTTTGGAGGGCCACCAGGATGAGGCCCACCTAGCAGAGGTCCACTTTACTAAGGACTACCATCAAGAGGACCACTAGCCGGAGGCCCACCACCACCCGGAGGGTCCACCCTTAGGAGGACTAGCACCTAGAGGCCCACCTTTGGTAGGTCCACCACCTAGAGGTCCACCTTTTGGGGGACCACCACCTGGGGGAACACCACGTAGAGGTCCACCACCACTTGGAGGCCCACCACCTCCAGGTGGCCCTCCTCCTGGAGGTCAACCCCCATCGGGAGGATCTTCAAAAGGATCATCTTCCTATCGACCAACTCAACAACCAGTGTATCAGTCAACTTATGGTCCTACTAGTGTGCATATTCCCTAGCAATACTACCAATACATCAAACCTAATAAAAAACTTTCGTTCTTGGAAACTTTGGACTTGCCCGATTTGTCCAAGTTGATTAATGATCCCATTTAGCACAACCCTTAATGTCTTGCCATTTCATTCAAGTTACCATCAAACATTCCAAAGTTTTATGGGAAGTAGGGAGATTATCCCAAAAAGCATGTCATGACATTCCAGCTGTGGTGTTCTTCCAACTCCTTGATCGATGAATCTATTCGTTTGACAATTTTTCAGTGAAATTTGACCGGTACGACCACAAAGTGGTACATTGAACTCCCACAACATTCATTTTTGTATTTTATCTCATTGGAAACCATTTTTCTCACACAGTTTTAGCTACCCATTCGTTATGAAATGGGTACAGATCTTTTAACTTCGCTCCGTCAAAACACTCCCACACATATATCACACCATATTCATGAGTGGAGAAGGAGGAGATGACTCATCAAATATCCCATCCCGAACCAACTATTAGTTGATTGGTTCATGAAATCCCTATTGCCTCCCATTTCTCAAGATGTGGCTATCTGTGGTGATGTTACTGAAGTGCAGGCTATCAGTCGCGCTCAGTATCTAGACTTGGTATATTCCCTATCTGTAACTTTGTATGACCTAATCCCTGAATCTCCTCATCCCATCATGGACCCTACCAATCCACCCATGAAAACTCTTGTTGATGGGGTTGTCGGTTCAATCCATCCCTTATTAGCATCCAAGCCTGCCAAGCAACAAATTCCTTCTACTGCTGCTTATTTGACTCCTACAGTTTCCTCCAAGGTGAATGCCATTCAAAGCATGCATACACTTGGTAACAAGAAGAAAGGTAAAGGAAAAAATAAAAAAACCCAAAAAATAATAGGAGAATTCCAAGTCTACAACCACAAAGAATGATAATAAATAAAATAGAAATGCCAAGTACCCCTACCTATTATGTGGTGGTGATCACTTCATGAAGGAGTTCCCTCGTCGTGAATAGATTAGTAAATTTCTAAAGAGTAACCCTACAACAGCGGTTCTTACCAATCCCTTCCCATATTAGCAACAATTGATAGATCATATGTCTAATCAAGGAACCTCTAATTCTGTGGAAGAAATCAGAATGATGTCCTCGGAAACCATTAATTTAAATACTCATAGTCAGTCATACGAAAATAAAATAGAGAAGAAGGATGAAAATCCTTCTTCCGAGAAATTTCCTTGCACTAGTTCCCCTCCTTCTTATTCTAATGGTCCCCTCATGATCGAGAAACCTAATCTTGATTTAATTTTACATCCGCCCAAGAGTACCCTTAGGAAGGATGTTTTTAATCCCAATTCCCGAATTGCACAATTCTACAATGTTGTTCAAGATTTGGCCCAAGCACCTTATGCGATGTCTACCCTTGAGGTACTCCAAAGTTGTCCAACGCAACGTAAAAAATTGTTAACGGTTGGGGGAATTAGACCCATATAATACCAACTTAATCCATTTTAATATGGATAACTATAAACATAGATTACCCCACCAACTTGGATTCCAATTTGCAACTAGATTAGTTGGGAGAAAGGTCCATCATACTTTTGTGGATGAGGAAGCTTCAACCTTGATTTTTTTTGTATCCTGCTAGTAGGCCATTGGTTCTCCTAAACTCACAAATTCACCTACAACCTTAAAATATTTTGATTTACGAGGTTTCCAGCCTCATGTTCTATTACGATCTCTTTTCGTTGAGCTTGGGGGTAATACTATTTCCATTTAGGTGGAAGTGGTCGATGCTCTATTGGATTAAAATATTTGATTAGGGAGAAAATGGTTCTATGCTATGGCTATCATCACTTCGATAGTCTTTCAAACTCTCTAGTTTCCTCATTTGGGGAAGATCGTGACCACCGCAAATAATATCCCTATGCTAGGTCAGTTCCCTACTCCTTATCAGTCGATTTGGG
Organism: Pseudotsuga menziesii; assembly: GCA_001517045.1. Classification (NCBI taxonomy): domain Eukaryota; kingdom Viridiplantae; phylum Streptophyta; class Pinopsida; order Pinales; family Pinaceae; genus Pseudotsuga; species Pseudotsuga menziesii. The sequence continues at coordinate 77,912 of LPNX010098696.1, read as the reverse complement.
TAGGTATGTTGAAGGATTCAACCCTTATGGGAGTGTTACCCTCATCCCCTCCTAGTACGGAAGTGGCGATAGTGAACATGATTTCCACAAATGGCTATAGTCGTAAAGGAAAATAAGTTTTTGAGTCATCCTCTCTTGGACCTTAGGAAGCACTTTATGATGTTGTTTAATCTGCTTCAGATGTCCATTATGATGATCTTCATCTAGTGGCTTCAGATCCTTAACACCTACCCTACCGGCTAGAACCCTCTCTTCACACTCTAGACTATCTCACACATAGTTTTCCATCAGATGAGTCCATCATCGAGATCATGAGTGTGAATGAACCCATATGGGAATATCACCATCATCGATCTTGTTTTCTTCCCACTGCCAGTTCAGTAGACTGTGACCTTGTATCTCTTATTGACATATCATTAAATCCTGGAACTATTGAGCATGTTCATGTAGGCCAAAAATGCTCAACAAAGGAAACTGAAAGTTATAGATCCCTCTTCAAATAATTCCATGATATTTTTGCTTGGACGTATGAGGAGATTCCTAGGATCAATCCGTCAATTGTTGCACATGAGATTAGAACCTATCCCATGATAAAACTTGTCTGACAAAAATTACATCAAGTACATCCTAGGAAGGTTGCGGCTACTAAAGCTAAAGTGGAAAAAATTATGAAGGCAGGTTTTATTTATCCCGTACCCTTGACAGAATGGATATCTAATATTGTCCCTGTGGCTAAGAGGAAGGGAACTATTAGAGTCTGTATCGATTTTAGAGACTTAAATAAGGCTTGTCCTAAGGACAATTTCCCTACTCCACACATCGATCAGATCATCGATAACTATGCTGGGAGCATCATCTTTTATTTTATGGATGGATTTTTTGGATAAAATCAAATTGATATTATTCCCTCCAAACAGCATAAAACGACTTTCATTTTCCCATGGGGAACCTTCACATATCGAAATTTACCTTTTGGTATGAAAAACACCAAAGCTACATTCTAGTGAGCCATGTCCTATGCCTTTCATGATATAAAGCACATCATGGAGACATACCTTGGCAGTCTCCCTGCTCATTCAAAGCAAGGGGAGGACCATCTAGGGAACCTTAGAGACATTTTCCTTAGGTGTCATCATTACAATATCCAACTTAATCTACACAAATGTGTCTTCTGTGTTGAGACTGGATGTCCTTTTGGCTTTGTGGTTTCCAAATATGGCATCCATATTGATCCTTTGAAAATTGCTACTATCCTAGCCTTACCCACCCTGACAAACCAAGATCCAAAGTTTGCAGGGGAAGGAAAACTTTCTTCGTCTTTTCATATGTAAATTCGTAGAGAAACCGCATGGTTATATGCGTCTTCTGAAGAAGGACACCTCTTTCTTCTAGGATGACGAGGCCCAATGAGATTTTGATAATCTGAAACACGCTCTTACCCATTCACCAGTGTTGCAACCCCCATATTATTCAAAATACTTTCTGTTATATGTTCCTACTTCCACTACTACCATTGGAATGGTTCTAGCAAAGGAAAATCCCAACTTCCAAGAACACATGATATATTACCTAAGTAAGAGTCTCATTGACTCTAGAACCCATTTCTCATTTGTGGAGAAGTTCAGTCTAGCTACAGTCATTGTTCTACAAAATTTTCTTCATTACATTCTACTTCGTAACACAAATGTACTTGTAGATCAAAACCCTGTGTACTACATTATGACTCATCAAGTACTAGGGGGGGAATATTCCTGTTGGATTGTTATCTTACAAGAATTTGATCTTGAGTTTGGCAAGGCTACTTCGAAGAAATACTAGGTTTTCATGGATTTGATGTGTGACCTTCCCTGTGCCTTGACAGAAGCTGATCCCAATGATTCATTCCCAGATGAATTTTTGTTCTCGATAAGCACAACTGATCCATGGTATGGAGATTTGATCATCTATCTCCAGACTTAGATATTTCATCCCAACATATCCCATGACAATTGTTGTCATATCTGTCACCATGTAAAGTACTATCTCATTTTGGATGATACATTGTACTGACGTGGTATTGATTCCATCCTTTGACGATGCCTTACACATGAAGAGGCTAAAACTGTTCTAAATGACTGACACTCTAATGCATGTGGCGGTCATCTTTCTGGGATGGCTACAACCCACAAAATCCTACGTGTAGGGTATTTCTAGCCTTCGATATTTAAATAGTGTCATGAAGCAGTTAAGAAATTCCCACCATGCCAACACTTTTATCCAAAAAAGTGCACCCACCCTACTCCTTTACACCCCATCATTGCAGTTGGCCATTTTTCCAAGTGGGGTATTGATTTTATGCATTGTAATCCTACCTCAGCTAGGGGGAATGCTTACATCATCGTAGCATGGTAACAAGGTTTTTAAAATTATGCTACATAGGAAGCTTAGAGATCATAAAATCAAACTGACACTTCACTCTTTTTTCCGCACTTTGGACTTATACGACTTCAGTAAAAACAACAGTTGGTTTTGCATCCTTTCACTTGGTCTATGGACGAGAATTTTTCCTCCCTATCGAGTGTCAAATTCCCTCACTAGAAATTCTCCCAAACACTTCTGCCAAGGAATACAGATTTTTGTACTTGACCAACCTTGATGAAAGTAGAAGAGATGTTGCCTTGGCTAACAGGGCACACAAAAAATGCGTCAAGGAACAATATGACAAGTCTTTTCAACCTCTTGTTTTCAATGAAGGTGACCTAGTCCCGACTTATGACGAGAGATATGATAAACTAGGGAAGGGAAAGTTTGAATCTATGTGGTATGGTGCCTTTGTCATTAGTACGGTCTAAGAGAAAGGGGCTTACAAACTCGTAGACTGTGACGGGATACCCTTCGTGAAACCTTGCAATGGGTTGTACCTGAAGAGGTACTATGCTTAAAACATTTATCTATGGTACCTTGTATATATGTATATTTGACTGGAGTGTGTTTTGGCATTTTCAATATGGTTTCGAGTCTCATGTCCATACTGTTTATACCATGTTTTGGTTATGTAGACTGGACGGATTTCTATGGCTTCACTGATGGTGCATGCCATCATACCTTGAACCTTTCTTCAATTGCTTGGGTGTTGTACTCCCAAGCTCATGACTTAGTCATTTCAGGAGTGGTTTGTATTGTTCCAGCTACCAACAACATCACTGAGTATCAAGTAGTGATAGGTTTACTGACCGAGGCTACATCTTGGGACATTCATGATTTGGCAGCGTTTACATATTCTCATCTAGTGGTTTTTCATCTAAACCACATTTATACCATCAAGAACCCTACACTTCTCTGTCTCTTTCTAAGAGTGCATCTATTAGAGAGGTAATTTGAGTTCATCACATACAGGAATATCCCTAGGTCTGATAATACGATTGTTGATTCATTAGGAAATTATATTCTACACTGGTACATTGCCCATTCATAACTTTTAAAAATAAAACATGGTCCATTGTAAAATAAAATAAACTATAGAAGACACATAAAACTCATATAAATATAATTTATCCATTTGAAGCACATATAAACACTGGAAATGAGTCTGTATATGTGTGTGTGTGTGTGTATACATATATAAAGTGTTTTTTACAAAATATGGTCATGAGACCTCATCCGAATCACTTTGGCTTTCATACATACAAAATGATACAAAAATCTTAAAGCTAGTAGATTTCAGTAATACATCATGCAAGATACCTTAATGGTGCTCATGGTAGCACATAATATCCCTTGATACCCTAGGTAGCAAGCGACTGAAATGACCCAACACTCTCGCGGTGTGTCTTTGATACCTCATATGGAGGTCATCTATCCCAGCATCCGGGATGTCCAAAGTCAACTGACCTAGGTTCTCCTCTAGCTCGGTGAGCTCATTGTCACCTCTATGGACAAAGCGAGCTCCTTCTCGCCTGCCCATGGGGGATGTTTCCCCAAGCCATGCATGCCCAACATCTGCATGAAAACCTTAGGTCTTGTTATCATCCATAAAAATCATAAAACATAAAAATACAAAAAACATAATCAACATTTTGAATCTTGCTTCTTACCGATGTCACCCCACTGAACCCCAGGTGGTAGAAGAAGGTCAGGATATCCTTGAAAGTTGGTCCCTGAATAGGCATAATCCTCAATAATGAGGATATGATTGTTCAACCACTGGAAGAAAGGGTCCCTGTATTTGACCTTGGACCCACCACCTCCTATTCGGGCCATGATCTTGACGCACCGCAGCATGCAGGGGTCTCTAGGTCTCAACTCTGTGAATACTACCTGGGGTGTCAAGAGGGGTACTCTCTTAGAGAAGAAGCATTCCGAAATGGTCCCATAGCTGAACTGTTTTAGCTCCCATTGTTGACACTTGGTCAGCTAATCCTTGAAGATAGGTAATAGTTCCTCTTTCCAGTTGAATATTGTGGGATCCATGGCCTCTAGGGCATACAACATGTGAGCCCGGGAATCTTGGTGAGCCCCCTGGATCCTAGCTACCCTCTTCATGGTAAATAGCACAATGCAAGTGGAAGATATCTCACTTCTTTGATCAGGATTTTCTTCCCCAACATCTTAGTTCCTGGATTACAACCATCCCTATCCTTCCACCTCACCCACCATTTACTCAAACATCCCTATCCTCCCAAGGCATATAAAATTAGGCTCATATCCCATGGTTGAGAGAGAGAAAAGTTATGTTTTTGCATTGACATCCTATCCAAATCAGTAGGGTGAGCATAGAAGGAGCAAGTTGGTGTTTTTGGGGATAAGGCGTTGGCATGTGAAGGAGAATCACAACACTTAGGAGAAGGTTGTAAGATTTATTCTTTATATTTAATGCAAAGTTGGTTCCTATATTGTAAAGTATGTTGTGTTATAATCATGTATTTACTGTTGGATTCCTTAGTCACTGACATATAATTGTGGATTATATTTTGGTGATTTTTTATCTTGTTTGCTTGTTTCATGTGGTTGTGCAGGTACGTTTGTGGAGAGCCATCACCATAGGAAACACCTACACCACTCCATCAAAGGGACTCATTCCAAATCTCCACGATTTATAGGGGAATTCTTCCATCTCTGTTGTAACTCATTTGTTCTAGATATGAACCATTCAGACTAGAGGAACAGATCTTGTTTGCAAGAGGTGCATTGTTCCTAGCAACAAATCTGGCAACTCCACTGTGGAAGAGATTTCAGCACATATGAGCTTCCTTGGTCTTCAAACCCTTGTCTGAAATCCAAGCTCCGACATTTCATTGATCAAATCTACTAGCTGATCTAGTGAGATCTTGTTTCAGTTGATTAGATATACTAGCTGATCTAGTGAGATCTTGGTTTGGTATAACCAGATCTGCTCATATCTTACTCATTCTTTCTTTTTGCACTTCATATTCCTGTCAAATTCATGATTTGATGCTAGTTTTACAATAACTTACTTGCTCTTTTTTGCCATTGCATTGTTTTGACACTTATAGACAACACCGCCTATGCATAGTGGACAGTAAGCAGTGCCACCGCCTATGCACAGTACTCAGTAAGTGGTGCCACCATTTGTGAGCAGTACTAAGTAAGTGGTGCCACTAATCGGTTGCAGTGGATGAGAAGCGGCACTGAGCTAGAACCGCTATGTCACTAACTCTCGGGAAGCGGTGCCAGGTAGGTCTTCTACTTTCTTTTCATTTCAAAGATTTGTGATTTTTTCTTTCTGTTCTGTGAGTGTTTAGGATTCTTTATAGAGATCTGAGTAGTTAAATTCAAATTCAAGATGTGGTAAATGCTCGCTTTATTGAATTCAAAAAGCTAGGTTACACTCATCATTTGAATGCTTGATGTTAGTTTTTCAACATTAAGCTAGCATTATGTTAGGATATTTACTGAGAGAATAACAAGTACAGTAATCAAACACAAGAGACAATGAACACAGTTTTTTTGATCGGGGAAACCATAAATGGAGAAAAACCCGCAACTTCCTCAGAGATAGAATCAACACAAGATGTAAAACCCCAAAATAGTAAGATGCACTCTCGATAGTAGTAATATTCTTCTTGTCTAGCCCCAGTGTCTTTCCTTCCTCAACTATGCGCTACACTTGAGTGTGTGAGTGATGTGTGCTAAATAGAGATCCCAGATCTCTATTTATACTAATCCTAACATGACTAAAAACCTACTAGGGCTGACCTCTACTTGGAGAGTCTAATAACCCTAGTGCCCCAGAACTGCGGGGACTTTAACTCTTACACAATCGAAGAGTTACCCACTATGACTTGAGATGACTTGTTTACATTATTGATCCTCTCGATCGGAACATCGAGGCATGACAACATGACTCAAATACATAATAGATACATCCCATAATAAACATCGGGTTACAATACATAAGATACATAGATGAATACATTCCGAAGTTACAAATACATCAACACTCCCTCTTAACTAGGAAGGTATTATTTAGACACAATTTTCAGCACTGGTCTTCTTCTCTGTATCCACTAGATCATCTCGTCATCTGCATCTCAAGTCTTCTGAGTCTTCAAGTCATCTTCATCTTCAAGTCATCTTTATCCTTCGAATCTGGATCATCTCTTGATCTGGATCATCATGGGACATCACCACTGGATCTGAATCATCTCTCGATTTGGATCAGCATCACTGAATATGGATCATCACTCGATATGGATCATCATCACTGGACTAGATCTGGATCATCACTCGATCTAGATCTGGATCTGGATCATCTCTCGATTTGGATCATCACTACTGGATTTGGATCATCACTCGATCTGGATCTCTCGGAGTCATCATAACTAGATCTGGATCATAGCCTGATCTGGATATCACCTGGTCATCATCATGTGTGTACTATCTCGTCATAGGAAGTTCTATAGAGCCAACCTTCTTTCATGCTGGTTGTAGGCCTAGACATCAGGTAGGTCTTCGTCCAGCACTTACATCTGATGTACTCGTCAGAAAGGCATGCCCAACACTCACATATGATCATGTAGAAACCTACAGTCACATCAGAAAGGCCTAGCATTCACATTCACCAGCATGACAGGACATCACTATCATCTGTGAAAAGGCTTCAACACTTAGATCTGACCTAGAAGGAACTAAATCCTTCACCCTCGCCAGAAAGGCCCCTAGTCCCATACTGAGCTACCTGGTAACGGACCAGGTGCCTCCATTCTCCCAGAGAATGGTAGTTGCCCTTATATCTAACCTAGTAGGAAAAAATTCCTACACCCTCTCCAGAATGGCCTGCACTCACATCTAACCTGGAAGGAACCAAATCCTTCACCCTTGCCAGAATGGCCCCCAGTCCCAGACTGAGCTACTTAGTAACGGACCAGGTGCCTCAACTCTCCCAGAGAGTGGCAGTTTCCCTTACATCTGTCCTACTTGATAGAATGGCCAGCACTCATATCTGACATGGAAGGAAATGAATCCTCTCACCATGATAGAATGGCTTAGCCCTTACATCTGACCTACTCGTCAGAATGGATTTGGGATATAAAGCACTCATATCTGACATGGAATGAACTGAATCCTCTCACCATGACAGAATGGCTCAGCCCTTACATCTGACCTACTCGTTAGAATGGCTTTGGGACTCATCACTTTCCCTTGGAGGAAACCTCGATCTGGAGAACACCAAGATTCTCCCTGAAGTACTCAAACTTCACTCTGGCCAATGGCTTCATCAACACATCAGCTATTTGTTCCTCTGTCGCAACATACTGGAGCTTCACTGCTCCTCTCTACACCATATCCCTGATATAGTGATAATTGATCTCGATGTGCTTCGACTTGTCATGGAACACTAGATTCTCTGACAACTTCATGCAACTCTGGTTGTCACAATGTATACAAGTAGCATCCAACTAGAGATCAAATATATCGGACAGTAGCTTCCGTAACCATACTGCCTCACAACTAGCTGAACAAGCTGCAACATACTCTGCTTCAGCTGTACTCAGTGCCACACAGGATTGCTTCCTGCTAAACCAAGAGATCACACCTAATCCCATACTGAAGCAACACCCTAAAGTGCTCTTCCTATCGATGGCACCGCCTGCTCAATCCGAATCAACATAACCCTCCAGGTTAATATTTTGATTCGTATCATACTTGAGCCTATAATCAATTGTACCCCTCAAGTACCTCAGAATATGCTTTGCAGCAATCAAGTGAACATTTCTCGGATCTGTCAAGAATTAGCTCAAGGTGTTCACATCAAAGCAAATGTCTAGTCGCGTGTTCGTCAGGTACATCAAAGACCCAATCATCTGATGATACATCGTAGCATCAACCATCTCTGAAGAAGCATCATTCAATAGGTTCAGGTTTGATGCCATAGGTGTGGCCATAACCTTGCACTCCATCATCCCAAACCTCTTCAGGATCTCTATTGCATACTTCCCTTGTCCAAGGAAGATTCCATCCACACTCTACCACACCTCCATACCTAGAAAGTAATGCATCATACCCAAGTCCTTCATTTCAAACTTAGTAGCAAGCTTTCTCTTTGTATCAGTAATCAACCCATCCATATTTGTCACAAATAAATCATCTATATATAGTAGAAGCATCACTGGGTTGCCATCTTCAACCTTGTAGTAAATGTTAGAATCTTCTTTACTCTTGGTAAATCCCAAACTGGATAGAAAGCTATCAATTCTACTGTACCATGTCCTGGGTGACTGTTTCAAACCATACAAGGCTTTCTTCAATTTGCATACATGAGACTCCCTGTCATGTGTCTCAAAACCGAGTGGTTGTTCTACATACACTTCCTCTTCCACTACACCATTCAAGAAGGTAGTCTTGACATCCATTTGGTGTATCTTCCATTTCATCACTGCAGCCAGAGAAAGTACTGATCTGATGGAAGTGTATCTAGCTACAGGTGCAAAGGTCTCTTCATAGTCTATTCCCTCTTTCTAAGAAAAACCTCGAGCTACAAATCTTGCCTTATACTTTTCAATGCTACCATCTACAGCATGCTTGATCTTGTAGATCCATTTGGAAGTTACAACTGACTTCCCATCTGGTCTTGGGACAACATCCCAAACATCATTCTTCATGATCGATTGGTACTCTTCGATCATAGCATCCTTCCATTCTTTCTGTTCTGCCACTTCTTCATAACTGGAAGGTTCTTTATCAATGAAATCACATAGTAAAGCTACATACCCGGAATTGGATCAAGACCTCTTTCTTTCTCTGTGATTCTCTTCTAGAGCCCCATATCTTTCCACACCTTGGATACATTCTCGTACCCAAGCAGGTTTCCTCTTATGAGGATTCTTCTCCAGAGGTGGATCAACAGGTCTTTGTGGTTCTTTAAATTCTCTATCTTCTTCTTGAGTTTCTTCATTCATGGTTGTACCATGAATTATGGGTGCTTCTGCTTCTTCAAGTTCTTCAGCATGTCTCTTTTTGGATTTGTTGTAAGTTGTATCTTCATCAAATGTCACATCCATGCTGATGTCAATCTTCTTATATCCTGGGAAATATATTCTCTAAGCCTTTGAGCTTTCAGAGTATCCCACAAATATACCCTTCTTTCCCGAAGGATCTAATTTATTCCTCTTCTCTTTTGGAATGTAGATGTACACATGACAACTGAATATTCTGAGATGGCTGACTTCTGGTTTCTTGCCGGAGAAGATTTCTTCAGGAGTCTTGTTCTTGAGTACTCTATGTGGAGTACGCTTCGGTAACTACACCGTTGTTCTAGTAGCTTCTGCCCAAAGATGCATAGGAAGGTCTTGATCATGAAGCATTGCTTTTGCAGCTTCCATGATAGTTTTGTTCTTCCATTCCACAACCCCATTCTGTTGTGGATTATAAGGAGTGGACAACTCCCTCTTAATCCTTTATTCTTTGCATAGCTCTTTGAATTCATTTGAATTAAATTCTCCACCATTATCTGATCAAATGGTATTGATCTTCTTTTCAGTATGGTTTTCGATCAAGGATTTGAATTCTTTGAACTTACTGAATACTTTGTCTTTGTTCTTCATGAAGTAAACCCATGTCTTCCTAGAAAAGTCATCAATAAAAGAAACATAATATGCATACCTGCTTAGAGAGTTTGATGACATAGGACCGCATACATCGGAGTGGATGATTTCCAAGATTCCTTTTGCTTTACTTTCACTACTTGGAAATTTCTTCTTTGTATTCTTTCCTTTCGCACATCCTTTGTAGACCCCATCATGTTTTTCTTGTATTTCTGGAAGACCTTCAACAACTTTGCTTGTAATAGGTAGTGCTCTGTAATGCACATGTGCAAGCCTTCTATGCCAAAGTTCACTTGGCTCTGCTGTGTCATGGACTAAGGCTTGTTCTGGATGGCCCTTCAATTTGTACAAACCTCCTTCTTGTTCACCAATCACTACCGCATCATCGATAGTCTTTCCTCTTGGCCACATGATGACTTGACCATCTATGAATGCAACCCTCATTCCTTTTGCATCCAATGCTGATATGGAGAGAAGGTTCTTCTTGAGTCCTGGCACAAACAACACTTCCTTCATTGTTAAATAATTACCAGAGTCTAGTTTATAGGAATATTCCCCACTACCTTTTATTGGATATTGGTAGTCATCTCCTAGCTTCACCTTGTGAGGTGATTCATGTTCTGACAGTCTCACAAAGGATTCCTTGAATCCAGTCATATGTTTGGAAGCCCCACTATCTATAATCCAATCATCACTTCCATGAGTAATGTTACCTGTGAGAGTAGAGATCAGAACATATTCATCCTCGCTTGAAGAATATTCACTTTCATATCTGGATTTCTTCTTGGATGGTTCATCATCCTCTGCAACATGAGCATGATGCCTTCTTTTGTTGCTTCTCTTCATTAGTTTATGTTTCTTAGGACAATTCCTTGCATAGTGTCCTACTTCATCACAAAGTGTCCTGCTTCATCACATGTATAAAATATGATCCTAGATAAATCTTTTCTAGTGATATCTCTGTGAGAGTGCTTACCTCTAGAACCATGAGATTTTCTCTTGTTTGACTTGGAGTGAGACTTGGAGTGTACCGTAAGAGCTTGGTCTTCACTTCCCATCTTCTCTTCTTGAGCTGCTATCCAAGCTTCTTCTTGAGAGTACTCTTCCCATAATCTGCTGAACTTGACTAACTTTTTGCTAGCACAGATTCCTTGGATGAAAGAATCCCATGACCTAGGAAGGCCATTCAATGTAGTCATTACAATATTTGCATTTTCCACTTCTTCATCAACTGCTTCTAGTTGCTCTTTGATTTGAGAAACTCTTGTGAAGTAAGACTGGATTGTTTCTGGATTCTGAATCTTCACATTCTTCAGTTGGTTTCTCAGGGTCATCTTCTGATTGATATTCTTCCCTTCAAACAATTTGGTTAGGGCATCAAACATAGCTTTAGGTGTCTTGAGAGAGGACACCTGTGTGATAAGGTGATCCTTGATAGAATCAGCAACTATCCTCTTTGCCATAACCATATTTTTCTTCTGTAATGCCTTTGCCTCATCCCCCTCTGGAACTGGAACCTCCTCATGGATGTAGCAGCCTAATTCATTTTCTTCCAGGACCAAGGAAATCCTATACTTCTAGGCTCGAAATTTTTCAGCTCCCTCAAGCTTTTCATCAAGCTTGGTATGATGAGACATATTAAATGATAACCTCAAACGGAAATACATAATATTTTAGATCTTACCATGTTCAAGATGTTGGATATGAAACTTGAGCTGAAATCCTGTAGAGCTGGTTCAGGAGCAAATTAGGGTTTTGTTTTTCCAGAGTTTTGTCTACCCAAATGCCTTGAAATTTGTCCCTAGCTTTGATTTTGGGGAGGAGATCAATCCAAGCCTAGGCTCACTGAAAAATTCCTCTTCTGTGAAAAGCCCTAATTTCCGACAGTAGTGATAGGTCCAAAACTGAAAAACCTCATAATTGGATTCTGCTTCGACAGAAATATGCGCCCTAAGAAGGAGAGTTGTTCCACCTTAATTTTGCTGAAAATATGTGGAGGAAGATCCACAAACTAGGAAGCCCTAGTTCCCATAGCTTCACAGTGTCTTCTTCTCAGGTTAGCTCTGATACCATGTTAGTTTTTCAACATTAAGCTAGCATTATGTTAGGATCTTTACTGAGAGAATAACAAGTACAACAATCAAACACAAGAGACAATGAACAAAGTGTTTTTGATCGGGGAAACCATAAATGGAGAAAACACTGCAACTTCCTCAGAGATAGAATCAACACAAGATGTAAAACCCAAAAACAGTAAGATGCACTCCCGACAGCAGTAATCTTCTTCTTGTCTAGCCCCAGTGTCTTTCCTTCCTCAACTATGCGCTACACTTGAGTGTGTGAGTGATGTGTGCTAAATAGAGATCCCAGATCTCTATTTATACTAATCCCGACATGAATAAAACCCTACTAGGGCCGACCTCTACTTGGAGAGTCTAATAACCCTAGTACCCCGGAACTGTGGGGACTTTAACTCTTACACAATCGGAGAGTTACCCACTATGACTTGACATGACTTGTTTACATTATTTATCCTCCCAATCGGAACATCGAGGCATGAAAACATGACTCAAATACATAATAGATACATCCCGGAATAAACATCGGGTTACAATACATAAGATACATAGATGAATACATTCCGAAGTTACAAATACATCAACACTTGTATGCTTTGGTTTTCTTTTTTGAAAGGAGTGCTTGGAAGTTCAGTTCAGTTAGATCTCTTTTTGCTTCTTGATAAGACTAAAAAGGAAGACTTGCTTTTTGGTTTTATCTTTCATTATTCATTAATTTTACGAAGTACTTCTTTTTGCTTTTAAAAAGAAATTTTTTGTTGATATTTGATCATAATTTTTCTTAAAGACAAATTATCAAATCTCTAGCTAGCCTCATAAGCTTTCGGATCTCCATATTCTTCTTTATGTTTATACTCTTTTCTCGTCAAAAGAAAAAATATCATAGTTTTAAGTTAGATCTTTTCATTTTTTGAAGAAAAATTGAAAAAGTACTTAGTGTGCCTTTGAGTATTTTTGTCTTTCTTTTTAGGAAAAGAGATCTCACCTCATTTGCTTGCTTTCAAATATGAGATTAGAAGTGTGTTGCTTGTTTGTATTCTCGAAAAATTTATTTAGTTAGACTGTTTGGGAAAGTTTTGGTTTTGAGAAGAAATTGAAAAAGAAAATACTCTCTCCTTCCCGTAAGTAGGCATGCTTTGAATGGTAAAGTGAAATTTTTTTGCATATCATAATTGCATGGTTTTACTTTTCTGTCATCACTCCATGCACTCACCTAACTGCTCAAATTAAAATTAACGGTAGCTATAGGTTAAAAATCTTAGTAACTTGAGTGATAGGTTACAGATGTGTTCTAGCATTGTAAAACGCAGGAGTTGTTGTTTATTTCCTACACTGCAACCCGAGACCTGCGCAGTTCTTTTCTGTACCGTCAGTATATAGAACGGCCTTTCACGTACCCTTAAGGTATATCGAAAGGTACTTCACATACTCGATTGTATATCGCAAGGACCCTTTTGAATGGTTGTGCATTAGACAACACTACTATGGATTTGAACTCCCATGTACCTTGTGTATATCGGGAGGCCCTTCTAGGATTCCTGAGACCATATGAGAAAATACCTTTTGCCTCCTTATTAGCACAATACACCGAGAACAGTACTCGGGGAGATTACTGCACACATCCCATCTAGGTAGTCATGTGTTCAGGTGAGGGACGGTTGATCCTCCTCGCTACGTTTTACTGTTGGACACTGCGGTATATAGCGAGTTGCAAAAACTTGACAATCCTATTGAGGAATCGGCTTGTATCATCCCCTCTTATCGCTTAAGTTTTCTTGTGCCCTATAATTTGTGTAGGATAATTTTTGTGTGATTTTTCTATTTTTGAAATCCTAGATTAGGTTTCAATGACCATACAATATGGTTGAGTTTCAATTGAGACAATCCAGAAGAAAATAGGGCTTACCACCCAACTTTCCTCCTATTATAGGGGATAGCCTAATGGAAACCATAGATCAAGGAGCTGCAACTGACTACCATGTGGAAGGAAGACAAGTAGTGGAAAGAAGAGAACAATTCACTACTTACGTTAATCCCTTGGTCAAATAGCCTCATATGGTTGAAACTTCCTTTCATTCCTCAATGGAAGGTTGTACCAATAGTCCTGTCGAAACTGAATATGGCCCTAATTCTCCTTTTTGGAGAACTTCTATGGGTTAATCCATTTCCGAATTTTGGGTTACTAGACCTTCTTCTGAGAACCCTCCACTAGGTGAAGATGAGTATAGAGTGTTCCAAGCATCTCTTGATCACGCTTGCAATTTTCAAGAGAGAGTGGAAAGAATTATTCCCTCATCCGTACCTCACAAAGAACCTATGTCAGCTCTTTTACCCCTTCTTTAAAATCCTTGTCCTTCTGGATATCGTTCACTTGCCGAGAATTTGGATCCTATAGATGATATTCTAGTTCGTGATGTGACTCCTCATAATCCAAGTCAAACATCCAACCCTATAGTTTTGAATCCTAGGTCTATTTCTAGTCATCCCATACCCTCTGTAGCTGGGGGGGAATCCCCAGCTCAAATGGTATTAGTACATTCCAACTCTAGGGGGAGACCCTCGACTCAAGTTACATTATACATTATTGGATTTTCTATTAGTACCAGACATACCTCTACTATAGGACAAACCATGGTGGTTGTTCGTCCCACCAACACCAATATGGTAAACCCTCTTTTAAGTTCAGAACAACCCTTAGGGGCACAACCTATACTCAACTGACCTTATTGGGGTTATGGTTATCCATGGAATCAAATTCCTATAGGAATTATGAACTATCAACCTACATCTACAAGAACTATGTATCCTAGAATCCCTTACCTTGGAAACATGTTTACGTTGTGGGGGAAACCTAATTGGTCCTACATACCAGTAATGGGAGGAATGCCTATTAATATTGTCAAATGTTTTGGAGGCCCACCTAGAGGAGTTCCACTTTACGGAGGACCGCCATTAGGAGGACCACCACCTAGAGGCCGACTACAACCCAAAGGGTCCACCCTCAGGAGGACTAGCACCCAGAGGCCCACCTTCGGTAGGTCCACCACCTAGAGGTCCAATTTCTGGGGGACCAACACCTAGGGGAACACCACGTAGAGTTCCACCACCACTCGTAGTCCCAACACCTCCAGGTGGCCCTCCTCTTGGAGTTCCACCCCCATCTAGAGGATCTTCATAAGGATCATCTTCCTATCAACCAACTCAACAACCAGTGTATAAGTTAACTTATAATCCTACTGGTGTGCATATTCCTTATCAATACTACCAATACGTCAAACCTAATCGAAAAATTTCATTCTTGGAAACTTTGGACTTGCCCAATTTGTCCAAGTTGATTAATGATCTCATTTAGCACAACCCTTCATGTCTTTCCATTTCATTCAAGTTACCATAAAACATTCCAAAGTTTTATGGGAAGCAGCGAGATGATCCCAAAAAGCATGTCATCACATTCCATCTGTGGTGTTCTTCCAACTCCTTGATGGATGAATCTATTCGCTTGATAATTTTTCAGTGAAATTTGACTGGTATGGCCGCAAAGTGGTACATTGAACTTCCACAACATTCATTTTTGTATTTTATCTCATTGAAAACCATTTTTCTCACACAGTTTCAGCTACCCATTCATTATGAAATGGGTACAGACCCTTTAACTTCACTCTGTCAAAACACTTCCACACATATATCAGACCATATTCATGAGTGGAGAAGGCGGAGACGACTCATCAAATCTCCCATCCTGAACCAACTATTAGTTGATTGGTTCATGAAATCCTTGTTGCCTCCCATTGATGTTACTGAAGACCAGGCTATCTGTCGTGCTCAGTATTTGGACTTGGTATATTCCCTATCTAGAAATTTGTATGACCTAATCCCTCAAGCTCCTCATCCCATCACAGACCCTACCAAGACACCCGCAAAAACTCTTGTTGATGGGGTTGTCAGTTCAATCCATCCCTTATTAGCAGCCAAACCTGCCAAGCAACAAATTCCTTCTACTGTTGCTCCTTCGAATCCTACGGTTTCTTCCAAGGTGAATGTCATTCAAAGCATGTAGACACCTGGTAACAAGAAGAAAGGTAAAGGAAAAAATAAAAAACCTAGAAACCAACAGGAGAATTCCAATTCTACAGCCACAAAGAATGATAATAAAGAAAAGAGAAAGGCCAAGTACCCCTACCTATTATGTGGTGGTGATCACTTCAAGAAGGAGTTCCCTCATCGTGAAGAGATTAGTAAATTTCTAAAGCGTAACCCTACAGCAGAGGTGCTTACCAATCCCTTCCCATATTAGCAACAATTGATAGATCATATGTCTAATCAAGGAACCTCTAATTCTATGGAAGAAATCATAATGATGTCCTCAGAAACCGTTAATTTAAATACTCGTAGTTAGTCATACAAAAATAAAATAGAGAAGAAAGATGAAAATCCTTTCGAGAAATTTCCTTGCAATAGGTCCCCTCCTTCTTCGTCTAATGGTCCCCTCATGATCAAGAAACCTAATCTCGATTTAATTTTACACCCACCCAAGAGTACCCTTAGGAAGGATGTTTTTAATCCCAATGCCTGAACTGCACAATTCTACAATGTCATTCAATATTTCGCTCAAGCACCTTATGCGATGTCTACCCTTAAGGTACTCCAAAATTGTCCAACACAACGTAAAAAATTGTTAACGGTTGGGGGAATTAGACCCATATAATACCAACTTAATCCATTTTAATGTAGAGAACTATAAAATAGATTACCCAACCAACTTGGATTCAAATTTGCAACTATATTAGTTGGGAGAAAGTTCCATCAAACCGTTCTGGATGAGGGAGCTTCAACCTCAGTTTTGTCTCTATCTTGCTAGTGGGCCATTGGTTCTCTTGAACTCACATATTCACCTATGACCTTAAAATATTTTGATGGATGAGATTTCTATCCTCATGGTCTATTACCAACTCTTTTCATCGAGCTTGGGGGCAATACTATTTCCATTTAGGTGGAAGTGGTCGATGCTCAGTTGGATTAAAATGTTCAATTAGGGAGAAAATGGTTCTATGCTATGACTATCATTGCTTCGATAGTCTTTCAAACTCTCCAGTTTCCTCATTTGGGGAAGATTGTGACCATCAATCAACTTGACATTTGTTCACCAGATGTTGCTACTCCCACCGTAAATAATATCCCTATGTTAGGTCAGTCCCCTACTCCTTATTACTCAATTTGGGTAGGTATGCCAAAGGATTCAACCCTTATGGGAGTGTTACCCTCAGCCCCTCCTAGTACGGAAGTGGATACCGTGAACATGATTTCCACAAATGGCTATAGTCCTAAAGGAAAAGAAGTTGTTGAGTCATCCTCTCTTGGCCCTTAGCAAGCAATTTATGATGTTGTTCAATCTTCTTCAGATGTCCATTATGATGATCTTCATCTAGTGGCTTCGGATACTTATCACGTACCCTACCAGTTAGAACCTTCTCTTCACACTCTGTACTATCTCACACATACTTTTCCATTGGACGATTCCATCATCGAGATCAAGAGTGCGAATGAACCTATATGGGAAGATCACCATCATCGATCTTCATTTCTTCCCAATGCCAGTTCGGTAAACTTTGACCTTGTATCTCTTATTTGCATATCATTAAATCCTGGAACTATTGAGCACGTTCATGTAGGCCAAAAATGCTCAATAGAGGAAACTGAAAGTTATAGATCCCTCTTCAAATAATTTCGTGATATTTTTGCTTGGAAATTTGAGGAGATTCCTGGGATCGATCCATCAATTGTTGTACATGAGATTAGAACCTATCCCACGACAAAACTTGTCTGACAAAAATTACGTCAAGTACATCCTAGGAAGGTTGCGACTATTAAAGCTGAAGTGGAAAAACTTCTGAAGGCAGGGTTTATTTATCCCGTACCCCTGATGGAATGGATATCTAATATTGTCCCTGTGGCTAAGAAGAAGGGCACTATTAGAGTCTGTATCAATTTTAAATACTTAAATAAGGCTTGTCCTAAGGACAATTTCCCTACTCTACACATCAATCAAACCATCGATAACTGTGCTGGGAGCATCATCTTTTGTTTTATGGATGGATTTTCTGGCTACAATCAGATTGAGATTCTTCCCACCACTCAGCATAAAACGACATTCATTTTCCCTTGGGGAACATTCGCATATCAAAATTTATTCTTTGGTATGAAAAACACCGGAGCTACATTCTACTGAGCCATGTCCTATGCCTTTCATGATATAAAGTACATCATGGAGACATACCTTGACAGACTCACTGCTCATTCAAAGCAATGGGAGGACCATCTAAGGAACCTTAGAGACATTTTCCTTAGGTGTCATCATTACAATATCCAGCTTAATCCACACAAATGTGTCTTATGTGTTGAGACTGGATGTCTTTTTGGATTCATGCTTTCCAAATATGGCATCCATATTGATCCTTTGAAAATTGCTGCTATCATGGCCTTACCCAAACCGAGATCCAAATTTTACAAGGGAAGGAAAACTTTCTTCGTCATTTCGTATGCAAATTCGTAGAGAAACCACATGGTTATATGCATCTTCTGAATAAGGACACCTCTTTCTTCTAGGATGACGAGGCCCAACGAGCTTTTGATAATCTAAAAGACGCTCCTACCCATTCACCGGTGTTGCAACCCCCATATTATTCAAAATTCTTTCTGTTATATGTTCCTACTTCCACTACTACCATTGGAATGGTTCTAGTGAAGGAAAATCCCAACTTCCAAGAACATTTGATATATTACCTAAGTAAGAGTCTCATTGACTCTGAAACCCATTACTCGCGTGTGGACAAGTTCTACTTCGTACCACAAACGTACTTGCGGATCAAAACCCTATGTACTACATTTTGACTCATCAAGTACTATGGGGAAAATATTCCTATTGGATTGTTATCTTACATGAATTTGATCTTGAGTTTGGCAAGGCTACTTCGAATAAATACTAGGTTTTCATGGATTTGATGTGTTACCTTCCCTGTGCCTTGACAGAAGCTGAGCCCAATGATTCATTCTCGGATGAATTTTTGTTCTCGATAAGCACAGCTGATACATGGAGATTTAATCATCTATCTCCAAACTCAGAGATTTCATCCCAACATATCCCATGATGATCGTTGTCGTATCCGTCACCATGTAAAGTACTATCTCATTTTGGATGATACATTGTATTGACGTGGTATCGATTCCATCCTTTGACAGTGCCTTACACATGAAGAGGCCGAAACTATTCTAAATGACTGCCGCTCTAGAGCATGCGGCGGTCATCGTTCTGGGATGGCTACAACCCAAAAAATCCTATGCATAGGGTATTTCTAGGCTTTGATCTTTAAAGATTGTCATGAAGCAGTTAAGAAATTCCCACCATGCCAACACTTGTATCCAAAAAAGCTCACCCACCCTGCTCCTTTATGCCCCGTCATTGTAGTTGGCCATTTTTCCAAGTGGGGTATTGATTTTATGCATTGTAATCCTACCTCAGCTGGTGGGCATGGTTACATCATCGTAGCATGGTAACAAGGTTTTGAAAATTATACTGCGTAGGATGGTTAGAGAGCATAAATCAAACTGACACTTCACCCTTTTTTCCACACTTTGGGCTTATATGACTTCAATAAAAACAACAACTGGTTTCGCAGCCTTTCACTTGGTCTACGAACTAGAATTTTTCCTCCCTATCGAGCGTCAAATTCCCTCACTAGAACTTCTCCCGAACACTTCCGCCAAGGAAGAGATATTTTTGTACTTGACCAACCTTGATGAAAGTAGAAGAGATGTTGCCTTGGATAACGGGGCACACAAAAAATGTGTCAAGGCACAGTATGACAAGTCTTTTCAACCTCATGTTTTCAATGAAGGTGACGTACTCCCGACTTATGATCAGAGACAAGATAAACTATTGAAGGGAAATTTTGAATCTATGTGGTATGGTGCCTTTGTCATTAGTACGGTCTTAGAGAAAGGGGCTTACGAACTCATAGACTATGACGGGAAACCCCGCAATGGGTTGTACCTGAAGAGGTACTATGCTTAAGAAATTTATGTATGGTACCTTGTATATATGTATATTTGACTAGAGTGTGTTTTGACATTTTCAATATGGTTTTGAGTCTTATGTCCATACTTTCTATACCATGTTTTGGTTATTTATACAGGATGGATTTCTATGGCTTCGATGATGGTGCATGATGTCATACCTTGAACCTTGATTTAGCTACTTGGGTGTTGTATTCCCCAGCTCATGAATTAGTCATTTCAGGAGTGGTTTGTATTGGTTTGGCTACCAACAACATCACTGAATATCAAGTAGTGATAGGTTTACTGATCGAGGCTACATCTTGGGACATTCATGGCATTTGGTAGCATTTACGGATCCTCATCTACTGGTTTTTCATCTAAACCACGTTTATACCATCGGGAACCCTACACTTGTCTGTCTCTTTCTAAGAGTGCATTTGTTAGAGAGGTCATTCGAGTTCATCACTTACAGGCATATCCCTAGGTTTGATAATACGATTGTTGATTCATTAGCAAATTATATTCTAAACTGGTACGTTGCCCATTCATAACTTTTAAAAATAAAGCATGGTCCATTGTAAAATAAAATAAACTATACAAGACACATAAAACTCATATAAATATAATTTATCCATTTGAAGCACATATAAACACCGGAAATGAGTCTGTATATATCTATATCTATCTATATATCTATATCTATATATATATATATATATATATATATTCCTTGGAAAAAAAGTGTAATTTTATTTCATCTTTCGAGTAACAAAATTACATTTTTCAGATACACATCACTGTGTATTCATATAAGTACCCTACTAGGGTCAAAAGTTGTACATATACGACGGATACCAGGACGAAAGAGAAATCCCAAGCAAACACAAGTGTCTCAAGTATCAAGTACTACCAAAACAGCATATAAGTACCGATCAATACAAGGCACATAGTTCCGAACATGTAGGGCCAAAAAAACAGTGTCATAGTGTGATAGAGGTCAAAATACAGGAAAAATAATAGAAACATAGAGAGTCATATGAGAAAGACAATCCCAAATATAGTCAGATAGAAAATAGCAACACTGATGGATCAATGAGGGGCCACCCCTTCAATGAAATGACAATGATAATATGTATGTTTAGAGTCATCATGAATCTCCCTAATCTTCCATTGTCTCTCCATCAATTGTAGACCCTCCTTTGAGGCCAAGTCCGCCTCCCTATTATGATCCTTGTGGACATGGCTACAAGAGAATGAATCAAAAGTGTCTATAAGATCAGCAATAGAAATGAGAATATTATCCAATCTCAAGTGTCTGCACACCTGAGTCTTCTTGACCCAATTGATGACATTCATTGAATCACCAAAACATACCAGAGTATGGCACCCTTTCTCTGCTACAAAAATGAGTAACAGTTTTATACTGAAAATCTCAGCAAAGTTGTTGCTTCCTTCTCCTAAACCCATCATGATCTGAAAGTAATGTCCTTCCCTCAAATACAGGTAAGCTCCACCTCCACATTGATTATCTTGAGCCACCCCATCAAAAAATGCCCATGGAGCAATCTTACCAATAACAACCTCTAAAGAGTCCCACTGATTTTTTGCTCTAATATGTTGTGAGAAAGCTTCCATAATCCCACCTTCCAGAGAAGCTGTAAGCTTAGGGGTACAACATTTCTCAAAGAAAATTAAATTGTTACGGGAAATCCAGATTCCCCAAATAACAAGGAGAGGGAGCGCTTTCATAGAGTCAATTGTAATGGTTCTTCTCCATTCTTCCCATGCTAGAAGGATGTTGTCTCCTCTCCATACAAAGTTAATTCCAAATATATTAGAACATTCCTTCCAAACTGTAATGATAAATGGGCATAACAGGAAAATATGTACAACAAATTCAGAACCCCTTTGCACAACGAACACCAGCCCGGACCATGGACGCTCCTCTTTTGTAAGTTGTCCCAGGTTGGATCCTTATTCTCCAAAACACACCACATAAATAACTTGTTTTTCACCTGTGGGAAATTTATTTTCTAGAGTGTTTTCCACCACCACACCACCTCTTTGTCCATCCCCATGCCACTCAAAATGATATATCCATCCTTTGGGGTATATTTACCATTTGGTGTTGAATCCAAAATTAAAACATCCTCCCTATCACGCAGAATAATGTGGTCTCTTGTAAGTGACCCGATATATCTCTCCAAATCCCTAGTGACTAGTGCATCAAACCCAAGATCCCCAGCCCGAATCTAGGATTATGTCCATCTGACCAACTATTCAGGGGCTACAAGCTGATGCATATAGAATATACCAGCATTTTGAAGCTCCAGTATAGTGTTTTCCAGGAATAAATGCTGTTGTAAACACCCATCCCAAGGGTCCTCCCCTATCTTGAGTTTCATTCCATTTTTGACACTCCAAGCCAAACCACCACCTATAACATCAAAGGATTTTACCACATCTTTCCAGAATATGGAACCCCCAGCATGTGTTTTGTCGGGCGGTCGGATCCAGTCCTCCAATGAGAATGGTTTGATATATTTCTGAATCATCACATAGGTCCATAGGTTATCCATCTGTAAAATTCTCCAGCTTCCTTTTTCCCCCAGGGATTTTGCAAAAAGAAAAATATTTTTGAGACCCCAACCCCCCAATCCTTTTGGAACTGCTAACTTCTCCCACCTGACCCATGGTGTCACATGAGATTCCTGTTTCCCACTCCAAAGAAAGCGAAAGCAAATTATATGGGATTTTTCAAGTATACCCTTAGGGATCCAGTCCAATGACATCCAGTATACTGGAATGGTCTCCCAAATAGATTTGACCAACACAAGTCTACCAACCCTTGATAGCCATTGATGGCTCCATAGATTGAGTCTCTTCTCAATTTTTTCCAATAGCCATACCCAATCCCACTTCTGATAGTCATTAGGTCTCATAAAGAAACCTAGGTAATGTAATCCCTCCTCGAGCCTAGCAAGATTAAATGGGAAAAGAGCAAGAAGGACCTGTTCTTCTTCCCTGGATAAAAGAAAAGAAATTATTGTGGATTTACCAATATTAATGTTCATGCCAGTTGATTTTGAAAAAAGTTTTAGAATACCATCCAAAGTGTTCAAATCCCTGACAGAGCCCGAATAGAAGACCAATATATCATCCACAAACAACAAATGTGAGATATGGAGGTTCTGAGATAGTTGAAAGCCGGTGAAATTGCCCAACCAAATGGCCTCCTTGATCACCTGACTAAGGCCCTCTGCCACCAACAGGAAGAGTAGTGGTGACAATGGACAACCCTACCTCAACCCACGTTCAGCATGGAAGAAAGGTGAAGCATCCTCGTTGATCAGGACCAAAAATAAAACAGTAGTGATACAGCTCATAACCCATCTGATAAAAGCAATATCAAAACCCAGGTGTGTTAACAACAAACGAATATAAATCTAGCTTACCTTGTTGAAATCCTTAGCCAAGTCAATTTTGAATATAGCTCCTTTGATATTATTGACCTTCATGCTATGTAGTCCCTCCTGGGCCACCCCAATACCTTCACGAATCAATCTACCCTCCAAAAAACTGAATTGTTCATTCGATATATGTTCAGAAAGAACCCGCTTAAACCTTCTAGTGATCACTTTTGAGACAACTTTATAAACGTAGTTACAGAGTGAGATGAGTCTAAAGTCATTCAGTGACAAAGGGTTTTCCACCTTTGGGATAAGCGCTATGAAAGTTTAGTTGAAGCAAGCAGGAATCCGTCCAGTGGTTCTGGTATCTTCTACCACCTGTAATAGATCCTGACCCAAAAGGTCATAGAGCTCCAGAAAAAATTCCATCATCCAACCATCCGGCCCGGGACTTTTATCCTTTTGAAAACTTTGTAGCACACATTTTAGTTCCTCCTCTGACACTCCTCCATTAGGGAGTGATTCTCATTAGGCCCCACAAAACTTGGAAACATCTATGCAATTCAGGTGACCTCAGCAAGAGTAGCATGAGCAGGAGCCTTGAACAAATTCTTAAAGTTTTCCACCCATAGAGAGGCCATACTATCGAAGGTGTCATATTCAATACCTTGTTCATCTTCAAGTCTTCATACAGTGTTGGAAGCCTTCCTGCCTTTAGCATAAGCATGAAAATTTTTTGTGTTGTCATCCTGACACTCAAGCCAGGTTGCCCTACTCTTAAGTCTCCAAGTTTATTCCCTCTCTAAAAGGAGCAAATTCCTCCGGCCCTCCAGCCTTTTCAGTGCATCAAAGTCCACCCTATCAAGAAATCCACCACCCACTTGCTCATAAATAGCAACAAGTTCAGCTTCAACCTGTAACAAATCTCTAACATCACTTTTTCTTTTTTCAAATGCCCAAGGCTTTATCAACTCTTTTAGGTTCCTAAGGTTTCCAGCAAATTGAAATGCAGTCGTCAGCCCATTCCCAGGTCTAAAGTGAGCCCAGCCATTGGTAATCAGATCAATAAAGCTTTCATCTTTGAGCCAAATTTTTTTAAATTTAAGAGGACAAGGTGGTTTGGCCGGCCCATATTTGATCTCCAAAAAAATTGGGAAATGGTCCGAGAGTCCCCCAGTCCCAACCCATTATCGAATGAGTTGACGATTGTCCACAATTATCTCATAGATAAGAAACCTGTCTAGCCTCTTCGCCACCCTCCTTTCCCCACACCTATTGTTCTTCCATGTAGGCTTAAGCACCACAAGATCCACATCCAACCAATTTTTATCCACCAAATGCCGAGTAAAGTAATCAGAAAGTATATCAGGTATAGCATGAGGCCCCCAAACCTCATCCTGACCCAAAGAGAAATTGAGATCCCCACCAATAATCAAATTTCCCCCCCTAAACAGGGAATGATTGAAAATAGAATCCCAAAAAGGTATTCTATTCAGATATGGGCCATAAATATTGATAACATCAAAAGTGTCCACCAGGTCCAGAGCTTTAATAGAGATGCCCAAGATTGATTCCATGCCCTAAACATTAAGAACCTTAACACATCTAGTATTCCAACTGATAGCCAAGCCACTCGAACGACCTCTAACATCCAGAGTTTCAAAACAACAACCTCCAAACTAGCTCTCAAACTTAGCTTTAACCTCTATACCTACACCCAATGTTTCTTGAAGTAACATAACCTCAGGTTGTTCTATTTCAACCACCCGCCACAATTCTGATCTTTTTTGGGGACCAGCAAGACCCTGACAGTTAAAAGAAAGGACCTTCATCTCCTTCCCTTTTTACAAGCATTCACTGCTCTAAGTTCCCTATCAATCAAAATCTTCTTCCCTTCTAGAACATCCTTCTTGGCTTGGGACTAAGCCTTTGCTAAGAGTGAGACTCTGCCCCTCCCCCTAGCAAAGGCCGCAGGGTTTCTCCCCAATCCTCTAGAGCCACCTTTGGTGCAAGAGCGCAGGAAATGACCGGAGTCAGAGGATTCCATGGGAGAGTGGACTGAATCTTGCAGGAATGGTTCCAAAACCGACCCGATGGGGGGTTCCTCAACAATAGCAACAAAGATGGGAGACCGCAACTCAATAGAATTGAAGGAAAGTTTCTTTAATCCCTCCACCCAGTCAATACCAAAAACATTCAATTGTCTAGTAAATAAATGAAATGACGAGGGAAGAGTAAAAGAGGGAGTACCCGTAGCTCCAACGAGAAAGGTTTCACCGACCATTCTCTCCCGAGCGGCAACCAGCAGCCCCCCTAAAGGTGTTTCTTTCACCACACTTCCTTCCATAAAAGCAATATCAAGACCCACCAGTGAAAGAGGCGGTGATGAAGGCATAGATAGTTCCCCCTCTCCACCAGACAGAGAGTTTCTATCCTCCTTATGACGACCTACCTTGACCCTAGCTGACAACAGATAGTCAATCATCGGGTGTCCATACTCATGACATATGAGGCAGAGAAAAGGGACATTATCATAGTCCAAAGTTTGTGAATGCGAATAATCCCTCCAAGAAATCCTCAGCCCTCAGAAGCCCATTTCTAATGTTGATACTGACAAGAATACGAGCCACCCTCTTCAGACTGGTGACATTGTAGGAGTAATCCGCCTCCAGGAAAGTACCCAGCATATTACCGATATGCATGAAATTTTCCATTATCTAGAATGGGAGCGACAGACTCAGAATTCTAACCCAGTTCAGAATAATGTCGACCCTTTCGTGGCTAGCATCAAACAAAGGATGGCATTTCTTTAGCAGGACCGGAGCCTGTTCAAAGGACCAATTCTGATTAAGGACCCAAAGCATATGCTCCTCATTCTCAAAGTTGAACACAAACCAGCCCCGCACCAACCCTTCAACAGTAGGAACAGCCCCCAGCTCACCCATCCAACAATCTTCCACCCATTTGTTGACGGCCCTGGCAGACATTGTTTTACCCATGAAGTGCCCAACCAGAATGAATTTTTCCAATGTTTCCATCAAATCCCAACTAATATGCTCACCCACAGTGTATTTTATATTAGGCATCATCTTTGGCCATTTGCGCCAATGCCTACCCTTACCTCGCGTACCGTAGTTGTCTTCAGTACCACCATCATGCAAGGGTTCTTTGTGAACCAGACTAGGGCATCCCCGCTGCTCCCGCGCACCAATGTCCTTGCTGACAAAGACCCCCTATGGTTCCTCCTCATCATGGACCACTAAACCCCTGCCATTACCAGAACCATCGCACCATAGTCCATCCAAAGACCCCAGAAAACCATTCAGATGGCATCCCCCCAGATCCACACCCTGCACAAAAGGAAAATGCCTCGGTGAGAGGAGAAAAGGTTCCTCCAGTAGCTCCATGACATCAAGAGAGGACAGGAGAAAAATCAATGTTGAAAACCCCTCCCCCATAACCAGCGTGGTGTTTGTAACTCCCAAAAGCTCTGGCCAACAATGCCTAGAAGCCTCCACCTCAGCATCTGGATCACAAGATGGGGAAACCCAGAAAATGCCTTCCTCCAATGGGTCAATTGAATAATCCACCAGGTCCTCTTCCGTCATCTTAACGGCAGATCAGATGGCACAGTAAAAAAGTAAAATACAATAAACAATAATTTAACTTCCCAAGTTATACCAACAGTGGAAGCCTCGGGACCCTTGAAACCCCCAGATGTCCACCGGGTCAGCCCAAAATAGGAAATGCTTGTCAGGAAATCAAAAGCTTTGTGCTAGATCGATGGCCTGTGGCACAATTTGGTGGTCACAGGCCCCTATCGGGTGCCTGCATGAAACCCTTGCTCCCTCCCAAACCTTTGAATTTAAACTNTTGTATATATATATATATATACATGTGTGTGTGTGTGTGTGTGTGTGTGTGTGTGTGTGTGTGTGTGTGTGTGTGTGTGTATACATATATGAAGTGTTTTTTACAAAATATGGTCACGAGACCTCATCCAAAGCACTTTGGCTTTCATACATACAAAATGATACAAAAATCCTAAAGCTATTAGCTTTCAGTAATACATCATGCAGGCTACCCTAATGGTGCTCATGGTAGCACATAATATCCCTTGGTACCCTACGTAGCAAGCGACTGAAACGACCCAACACTCTCGTGGTGTGTATTTGATACCTCATAGGGAGGTCATCTATCCCATCATCTGGGATGTCCAAATTCAATTAACCTAGGTTCTCCTCTAGATTGGTGATCTCATCGTCGCCTCTATGGACAAAGCGAGCTCCTGCTCGCCTGCCCATGGGGGATGTTCCCCCAAGCTTTGCATCCCCAACATCTGCATGAAAACCTTAGGTCTTGTTATCATCCATAAAAATCATAAAACATAAAAATCATAAAACATAATCAACATTTTGAGTCTTGCCTCTTACCGATGTCACCCCACTGAGCCCCAGGTGGTAGAAGAAGGTCGGGATCTCCTCGAAATTTGGCCCCTGCATAGGCATAATCCTCAATAATAAGGATGTGATCGTTCAACCACTGGAAGAAAGAGTCCCCGTATTTGACCTTGGACCCACCACCTCCTATTCAGGCCATGATCTCGACACACCACAGAACGCGGGGGTCTCTAGGTCTCAACTCTGTGAATACTACCTAGGGCCTCAAGAGGGGTACCCTCTCAAAGAAGAAGCATGTCGGAATGGTCCCGTAGCCGAACTATTTTAGATCCCTTTGCTGACACTTGGTCAGCTGATCCTTAAAGACAGGTAATAGTGCCTCTTTCCAGTTGAATATTGTGGGCTCCATGGCCTCTAGGGCATATAGCATGTGAGTCGGGGAATATTAGTGATCACCCTGCCTCCTAGCTACCCTCTTCATGGTAAATAGCACAATGAAAAGTGGAAAATATCTCACTTCTTTGATCAAGATTTTCTTCCCCAACATCTTAGTTCCTGGATTACAATGGCGGACTATCAACTCCTGTGTAGTAATATCTCCCCCTGGGGAGCTTGTTAGTGAAATGGGCGCTCCAAGCCTAGAAAACCAAGTGATAAATTATATGTCTTTCACCTATATGGGAGGATATGAAGCTCTACCTCGAAATCTTGTTGCTCCAGATTCCACATCCGTAGTATGTGCTCTAGTAATTGCACATGTGATACCATACTAGGAGTGTGGAAAAAATTTAAGAGGCCACAACCTTGTAGAGAAGTAATGGAACCCACATATCTTGCGGCACGAGTATCGTCATCTTCATGTTTCCTTTCCTTCCAAATCACCGTAATGAGCAATATAACCTGTAAAAAATAATAAATGGGGCATTTAGTCACTTATTCAACTTTTAAAAAATGATAAAATCATCTATTTTTTCTAGGGATTTCATTTTTGGGGCACTACAGTCAACACTGCTTCTGTCTACTTAGGACAGAGCGGTGCCACCGCCTATGTAAGCCTGAATGTGGGAGGTTCTTATTGAGCACCTTTCTTCCCGGTAAGGCTAGAAGCATTACCCGAGATGCATTTTTTAGGCTTGGACTAAAAAACCAAAGCTCAATAAAAATAAATAAAATTGGAAAAAGACAACCATAGAAATGAATAGGAGGTTTCTATCTCTCGCCTAGATTTGATGGCTCGAAAAACGGATGACAAATAGCTTTGTATTCTTCAATTGAAAACATGCACACAATTCTCCCAAGTGCTCTCTAAGAATTGGTAAATGGTAAATGAATTGGTTTTTACTATTTACTTTTCCTTCTATAACATATTTTTAGCGTTTTTATATTATTTTAATGTTTTTAAAATCATTTTCATTAAAAATACCTTTTCTATAGTTTATAAAAGTCATTTTAAAAATATTTTTGGGGAACTAATGGCCTTTTAAAAGTTTTTGCAGGGGCATAAATGAATAGGATTGTCTATTGGTAAGTTCATTTTGGGCTTTTCCATACTTCCGTAAAATGGGAAAAGTCATTGAGCATTCATTTCGACACTTTGATCATGCTCTCTAAACCTAGAATCAAAGTTTCAAGACAATTTTTTCTTATTTTCAGGATCTTAAAACCCATTCATCGCGAAAAGAAACCCTAATGGAGTCTTCTTTAAACTCTTTTCGAACTCCCTAGATGTGAAAATATTGTCGAGCGAACTTTTCTTCTTCACGCTTGTAAAACTATTTGAAGAGTTGTATTTCCGATGGTAGTTTATCTCTTTTTCAGTTTGGATTGACTAGTTACAAAAAAGGACCCTTTGGATGTTTCTTCCATTTTCGTTCAGACTCTCTAAACATGAACGAATCCGAGTTAACTTTCAATGGACTCGTTAAACTAAACACTGAGAGATCCTCTTTTGGGAACGAAATCCTCCTTTCTCAGGTTCGTGAAATATATGAGGATGAGCTGTCTTCAAATGAGCTACAACTAGTGTTTTTTACCCTCTTTGAACTCGTAAAAATGAAAAGAGGAGCTCATCAATCATGATGGGTAAATTAAGGGAAGGGAATCAATTCATTTTGCAAATAAAATGGTAGTTTTTCATTACCTTTGAAAATGGCACTTGTATGCATTTCATTCAGTCAATTGGGTATTCAGCTAACTTCCAAGTTGATCCACTTTCATGAGTCATGTCACTCCTTTGAGTATTTTAAAGAATGCATTGTCTGCCTCTGCATTATGTCCCGGTATTCATCTGGTTTAGTCAATGCCGCCAAGTCTCTTGTTGTGCCACCTGATGTTCAAAGGGAAGTTGAAAGTTTACCTCTGCAATTAGAATAGCCTTGTGTCAGTACCTTTTGAGTCAATCATATGGTTACATTATCTACAACATTCCATAACTTTGTTTTGAGTTTCGTGTTGTCGATGTGGGATTCATCATGGCCCTCCTTCGATGAGACTATTCCTATCAACATCAGCTCTTCATCCAGGAATTAGTCTTAGAAATAAATTTAGTACCTTGAGATCCATATGCCTTAATGACATATTCTCTCACTCTCAACATAGGTTCAAATCATTGACCTTTGATCGATAGACTCGACTGAGTGTTTGACATCAAATCATATATTCACACTCAGGAGATTGTACTAGGTCACCTTGGGAATCATTGACATCAATGGTGATTTCCCTTGCACTTGTTAACGGTTCACATCATTGACCATTAATCAAGTGGTTTCTACCGTGTTTGACATCAAATCATTGTAATCACATGGATAGAATCGTACTTTGTGGAAGACGAGACGAAGACCCTGGGTACTTGTTAAAAGCACTTATTGCTTTCCCCAGGTTACGATGGAGTATATTGTATGACTCCCAACATGGATCCACATTTGTATAGTCGTGTTTTTTCTCAATTTTGTGTTCATTTGACATATATCTATAGTGTATGTCTGGTATTTATGTCCCAAGTTTGAGTCCTCTATCACATGGATCTATGTTGTATTCTAGTAGCCATGTTTATTAATCACTCTAATGGATCTACCTTGTATTGGTTTGCATGTGAAGTGAAAATACTAGCCCTGACTTCAATCTTGCATATAAAATTCAAGCACCGCTCTTGTCCTTAATACAAGGAGCGTTACCCCCTTCATTAAAATTTGGTAATGCTCAATGACTCTTGACAGTAGGCGGTGCCACCACTTTTCTCCCTTATTCAATGAGCAGTTCTACCCTGACACCACTCTATCACAGTGGATTAGAAGTAGTGCCCAAGGTAAAAAGTGAAAAATAGAAGATTCCATGAAGCTTATCGAAGGAAGGCTTCATGGCACCCTCATCCCTACTCATTAGGACCACTTGGACTTGAGATCCATCCTTTTGGGATCTCCCTTCCACCTCACCCACCATTTACTCAACCGTCCCTATCCTCCCAAGGCCTATAAAATCAGGCTCATACCCCATGGTTTAGAGAGAGAAAAGTTATGTTGTTGCATTTACATTCTGGCCAGATCAGTAGGGTGAGCATAGAAGGAGCAAGTTGGAGATTTTGGCAATAAGGAATTGTCATGTGAAGGAGCATCACAACACTAAGAACAAGGTTGTAATATTTCTTCTTCATCTTTAATGCAAAGTTGGTTCCTTTCCCGTAAATTATGTTGTGTTATAATAATGTATTTTAATTTTGGATTCCTTAGTCATTGACATAGAATTATGGATTATATTCTGGTTATTTTTTATCTTGTTTGCATGTTTCATGTGATTGTGTAGGTATGTCCATGGAAAGACATCACCATAGGAAATAGCTACACCACTCCATCAAAGGGACTCATTCCAAATCTCCACAACTTCTAGGGGAAGTCTTCCATCTCTATTGTAACTCATTTGTTATAGATATGAACCATTCATACTAAAGGAACAACTCTTGTCTGAAAGAGGTGCATTTTTCCTAGAAACAACTGCAAAACCAAAATAAGTTTGCAATCATGTTAAATTCAATCCTTTCCACCTAGATATGTGCACTTTCTCAGATTCTATCACATCTGGATAGACTTCTCTGAACAAAATTCAGAGGGAGCAAGGCTATCATTCCAGGATTTATGTGGAAACTCAACTACTTCTGGTGTACAATGGAGATCAGGAAAGACTTGATGCTATCCTGAAAAAGGCTCTGATACCATGTTAAATTATTGAACCATAAATATATAGGATAATGAGAGCAATTGAGAGGTGAATTATACAATGGAATATCAATAACAAATGTACATTGAACAAGACAAATTTGAGACAAATCTGATAAGAATTTATGAGTTAATTACAACAGTAATCTTCATTCATTCCAGTAGTATACAACAATGTTATAGTAAAAATAATTTGAATCACATGGATAAGGTTTGAATCTACCAACTAAACTTGACTAACTAGCTAACTAGGAGTGTCTAAATCACTGCATGGGAGCCACTAGTCTAGCTCTAGATGTCTAAATCAGTCCAAAAATCAATTAAACTAGTTAAACTAATGAGGTAGGTGGAAAAATGCACCACTTCCCCATACAACCATGCAAAATTGGCGGTAGACTAACTAAGAGTGATATAACTGAATTTAATTGAAGGTTGACTTAGCGTAACTAACTACCTACCACAACCAACTGATGGAGGTTGTTGGTGGCACTCAAAGTGGATCCTATAATGTAGGGAATGGTCTTAGAGGCACCTAAACTCATGCATGAACATGCAGTAAGTGGAAGTTAACCTCTATATGTGTTCCCCATACCAAGTACAATGTTAATGTCTCCATATGCTAAACAGGATGATTAAATAAACTATATATGGACAAGGGAGGATTATATAATCCTAACACGTTTAAGGTATATACATTGAAAAATTAGAGAGTTGTTTGGAAGGATCAAGCTTTATCAACACAACTCTTACACTCTATTTTGTATATTCTGTAACGTCCCAAATTTTGTATTGGGTCACAGTGGACAAATCACATTTTCCATATTCATGAAAGTTGTCAAATGGATGCTAAAAGTCAAATAGTGGCCAAGGAGGAAAATCACTAGTTTCCTAGGTTGGGGGTGGAAGCTTTGAGATTTGGAATAAGGGGGATAATAAATGATGTTTAGACATTAGAAGGAGATAAATATTTAATAATTTATCTTATTAAATAAATACAAGAGAGAATTTAAGTGGCAATGGAGCATGGAGACACATGGAGACTATGGGGCCCACACAACCTAGAAAATTGGTGCCACATGGCATCCTCCTCTTGCAATCTTGAATATATGGGAAGCATACTGTTTTTGGATGGATTATAAGGTTTGTCCATATACTTCATAGGTCTAATTTTCAATGAATTGTAAATTAAATGGGGAGAGTAAGAGCCAAATGGGAGTTTCATGGATACTTGTCTAGATTCCCCTTACATTTATGACATCTATGACACCAATGATGGAGATTCTGTGATATATATGAAACAAGTAAGATATGAAGGATGAAATATGACATATAGTGACATTTAAGGTCGAAATATACCATCCAATAAATATTTCATGTGAGTTTTGGAAGCTCAATGGGCTCCTACTCAAATTTGGGAAAGGTGGAAGGCTAGGAAAGAGGGGACACATGTCAATTCATGAGCACACACCCTAATTCGACTTGGATTTGGGTTATGTGTGATTTGGGGAACCTTATAAGGCTAATTATTTTTATAAAATACAGTAACAAACCAAGATAATTTCTTTTTATCATTTGATGAATTTGGGTTTGTGAAGAGAGAGCTAGTGGATGATTAGTTCTTTTCTTTAGCCAATTTTGAGGGTGAAAGATTCCCATCCAAATTGGTGATTTGGAAAGGCCACTCATGTATTTAAAGGAG
The DNA here is from genome assembly GCA_001517045.1 of Pseudotsuga menziesii. NCBI lineage: Eukaryota > Viridiplantae > Streptophyta > Pinopsida > Pinales > Pinaceae > Pseudotsuga > Pseudotsuga menziesii. The sequence continues at coordinate 44,022 of LPNX010098696.1, read as the reverse complement.
ATTAAATGGAGTCATAATTTACATGTGAAATATACATGAATCTCATGGACATATCAATATCAACTTTTTCTTCCATTCATATCAAGTTTTCTCATGATATTTCAGCTCTATGGAGTGAGGCACACTTGGTGAGCTATCCATCTCTTTGAGGGAGATTATCTTTCTCCAGTATTTGATGTATTATGATGTGAATGTTATTTTATTTAATTTAATAAATATATCAGGTCTAAATTCCAATATATCTCATTTATTATTGTCCAATATTGAAGAAACGGTGCCATTTCCCCAATACCTTGTTGTAAACTCTTGCAATCTTGATGGAATCGAATATATGTGTGCACCATTGATGATTTATAAATGAATGAACTATAATTAATTTCTACCATGGGTTTAATTTTAATTAACTGATAATTTTTGGCCATTGGTTCGAATTTTATATCATTTGGAGCAAACTACATCTTGTTTCCCCAAGGGTCCAAAACTAATTTTTTATATCTGATTGAAGGAAGTGATAACAGCCATGGGAGGTATATTGGTTATGTATATGAGTTTATTATAATTTATTCTACATATCCCCTTCTTCAATTTTATAATTATAGTGTTTTTCAACACATTTGGGAAGCCACTTCTATCATTTACCCCAGGGGGGATTTGAGCACCAAAATTGCTAGTTAAAGCATCTATCTTATTCTGAATTTGATATAGAATTGTAGAAGTATTTGGAAGGAAATAATATATCAATTAACATTATAATTAAGTTATTATATCACTCATACACATTTTGGTACAATTCTAGAGCATTTGGAGCTATTTGGAGTCATCTACCATTAGGGGTTGGAACCTCAAAACTACTAGTAAATTCATGGAGTTATCTTGGATACCTATTCGACCCAAAAAACACATATTATGATTCAAATATACTTTAATTAATGTCTGATAACATATCCAATTATAATACCCACCATTAGTGAAAGTTGTACAATGTTGTGAAGAGATTTGTTCCAGGACCCAGGGGGGATTTCCACCTCCCAAATTGACTAGTCTTGTCTCAAAACTTTCTCCCTTGAAAATTGAAGACCATGGTTGGGTATATAAGTTGATTATATTCCTGATATATGTGATAATATTTCCCATCACCCCTTAGGACCTTCCTCACCAAGTTTTAAAGCAATTGGAGGAATTTTGGAATCAATTGAATCCATATAACTAGAGTTGTAAGAAGATGGATTTGAGTACATTGTGAAAGAATTGAAGAATTGGTCATTTTGATAAAATTTCAAAAAAGGAGAAATTCAGTGGTATTATAGCATGATCTTGGAACCTATTGAAGTTATGGGTGGTATAGATGAATTGAATAAAGTCATTAAGTCATGTGGTGATGATATGACCAGGAAGGTTAAGCAAGCATTCGAATTGATGGCTAGCCAATTTATGGGTAGTATAAGTTTCCATCATGAAGAGACACATAATACCATTTATTTTCAATACCTTAATTATTGGTTGAATGAATTTATGAGAAATAATTCAAATAATAACTCATTAAAGAATAATCATCAATGCACAAGTAGGGAGGAGACCAAGGAGCTACAAATTTCTATGGGTGGTGAAGAAGAAAAATCATTACATCAAGAGGATCGAAATTCACTCCAAAATGACTTTGAAAAATATGAGGAAAAATCACATGAGAAGGAAGAAAAGTAGCTTGAAATTATTGAATATCATTCTGAAACAAATTCTACTATGGACATGAACCAAAGGGCATCAACGGATGGATGTTTGAACTATGAAGGAGTACCTAATGATGGGTGCTCACAACTCTATGTTGGTGACATAGAGATCAAATATGAAAATGTTGTTGAAATCCAAATTTCTCATGAGCATAAATATGAAGACCTCGTAGCAGTAAATAAAGAACCAAGATCAACTTCCCTATCACCACTTGAGCTTCAAGGAGTTGATCAAATTCAAAATGAAGAAGAAGAGGAGGTTCAATCCCATGAACCATCCTTCATTGAAGGATCCTTGAAGATGAGTGAAAGGGATATCCAAGAATCCCTTAAGATACTCCATGACACTCAAGCACTAGTGTCAATTCCTTGTTGGAGAGCTACTTCATTGGAGGAAACATCCTTCCTTGAAGACATGGAGAAGATTCAAAGAGCAATCTGCCACATCAAAGGTAATTTCATGTCTTTGCTTTTTGATAGAAACCATTTGCTTGAGCTTAATGAATTGTTACATGATGCATACTTGAAGAATAATTAGGATAACCTCAATCTCACAATTCAAAATGAGCAACTTCTTGAAAAGTTGCAAGATTCTTGTTTTCCCTCCAATGTTTCAGATTGTTTGGAGGATTCTCACGACATGGAGGATCATGAGAAATGTGGAAATTTGAATTTTACTGATGTGTTTGAATTTGAACTTGAATAGATTCAAAAACTTGATGTGGTGGAAGAGGAACTTGAATTGTATATTGATGAAGGTTATGCAATGTTTAAAGGAGAGCATGATTCCTCTACATTGGAACCAACCTATGACAAAGGTTTCACACTTTTGAAGGAGTTGCATGATACTACCCATATGGATCCTTACCATTATGAAACTTCTGCACTTTTTTATCATTTGGGTGAGTTATTTCATTCTCCTACATCCTACAATTCCATGTTTTGCAACATTAGTCTCAATGAAGTATGGGTGAAAGGGTTCTTTTTTATGGTGCTGCATGAGGAGTATGGAAATCCTAGATTTACTTTCTATGGTGACATGGTTGGAGCACACTCTCATTCACATTTGCAATAGAATCCTTTGTTACTTTATGATGACGCACATCTACATGGATGCACCTATGATATGCATTTGAGTCACTTGAAGACTCGTGGTTTTTCTTGCTCAACACTTGGTTCATTTGAGGCTGGAGGAACTTCATCCAACACTAGGGTGAATAGATTTATGATTGGAGAACATTTTTGTTGCCAGCCACATATTTTTTTATATCTTTATGGTTCTCTCATTCATGGATGTATTGATTATACTTCTTTGATCCACTTGAAGTCTTCATGTTTTATTTGCTCCTTATTTGACTCATATTTTGGTGGAGGTTCTTCATTCACTTCTTGGATGAAAGAACGAATGGATGATTATTATTTTAATGTATATTAAATTATTTGGGAGCAGCATTATAGGACATGGGATCCTCACCTATGTCATTGGATCAGATTTGATTGGTCACTTGAAGCATGTATGCACTTGGCAAATGGTAGTCTACTCACTTGGAGGTATAAGAACTTTCATGATTTTTTGATAAGGCACCTCCTTGATGTATCTTTTTATTATGTTGTTATGTAATTTGGTGATATATATTATGTACTCATGATGTTTGGAAGAATCCATACAAGAAAATGGGATCCAAGAATTCTCTTTCCTAATAGTATGAGTTGAAGAGCACTCTTAATTGTTGAAGTGCAATGCAAGCAATGGGACCCCAGGATAGTTTTTACTCCAATTGATTCCAAATTCTTCAGGAAACAAGAAGTATGGGAGATGGATTCCCCGCTTAATAAGGTAATTTGAATCATAGTAGTGCAGAAATCATGGTGGTTCCTCTCTAAAATATTTGTGGAATCTCAAAGACTCAAAGTGGGTAGCTCAGTGGCAAATTCAAATAATCATACAGAAAGCAGGTTCTTCAACAACCATGTTTGAAATTGCTTGAGGAAAAGAAATATTGGGAAGGGAGGATTTGTAATGTCCCAAATTTTTCATTGGGTCACAATGGCCAAATCACATTTTCCATATTCATGAAATTTGTCAAATGGATGCTAAAAGTCAAATAATTGCCAAGGAGGAAAATCACTAGTTTCCTAGGTTGGGAGTGGAAGATTTGAGATTTGGAATAAGGGGGATAATAAATGATGTTTAGACATTATAAGGGGATAAATATTTAATAATGTAACTTATTAAATAAATACAAGAGATAATTTAAGTGGCAATGGAGCACAGAGACACATGGAGACTATGGGGCCCACACAAGCTAGAAAATTGGTGCCACATGGCATCCTCCTCTTGCAATCTTGAATCTATGGGAGTCCTAATGTTTTTGGATGGATTATAAGGTTAATATAATTTCACATATACTTCATAGGTAGAAATTGGGATGAATAGTAACTTACATGGGGAGAGGAAGAGCCAAATGGGAGTTTCATAGACACTTGGCTAGATTCCCCTCACATTATGACATCTATGACACCAATGATGGAGATTCTATGACAGTTATGACACAAGTCAGATATGAAGGATGAAATATGACATATATGACATGCCAGGTAGAAATATACCATCCAATAGATATCTCATGTGAGTTTGATAATCTCAATGGGATCCTACTCAAATTTGGGGAACTTGGAAGGCTGGGAAAGAGGGGACACATGTCAATTCATGAGCACACACCCTAATTCGAATTGGATTGGGTCTATGGATGATTTGGGGAACCTTAGAAGTCTAAGGATTTTTATAAAATATAGGAATAAACCAAGAGAATGGGTTTTTATCATTTGATGAATTTGGGTTTGTGAAGAGAGAGCTAGTGGATAACTAGTTCGTTCCTTTAACCAATTTTGAGGGTGAAAGATTCCCATCCTAATTGGCTATTTGGAAAGGCCACTAAAGTATTTCAAGGAGATTCAATGGAGTCATAAGTTACAATTGAAAGCTACAGGAATCTCATGGACATCTCAATATCATATTGTTCTTCCATTCATCTCAATTTTTCTCACCATATTTCAGCTCTATGGAGTGAGGCGCACTTGGTGAGCTATCCATCTCTTTGAGGGAGCTTCTCTTGCTACAGTATTATGTATTCTGATGTAAATGTTATGTTATTTAATTTCATAAATATATCAGGTCGAAAGGCCAAGATATATCATGTATTATTGTCCAATATTAAAGAAACTGTGTCATTTCCCCAATACCTTGTTGTAAACTCTTGCAATCTTGATGGACTCGAATATATGTGTGCAAAATTGATGATTTATAAATGAATTAAATGTCATTATTTTATAATATGATTTTAATGATCAGTAACCAATATTTTTTGGCCATTGTGTCAAATTTCATATCATTTAGAGCAAACTACATCTCGTTTCCCCAAGGGTCCAAAACTAGTTTTTTATATCTGATTGAAGGAAGTGATAACAGACATAGGAGGTTGATTGGTTATGTATATGATTATATGATAATGTATTATGAATATAAAATTCTTCAATTTGAGAATTAGAGTAGGTTTCAGCACACTTGGGAAGCCATTTCTATCATTCACCCCTAGGGGGATTTGAGCCCCAAAATTGCTAGTTAAAGCATCTATCTTATTCAGAATTTTATATAGACATTTAGAAGTAATTGGAAGGCTATAATACATCCATGAACATTATAATTAATTTATTATATCACTCATAACCTTATGGTACAATTCAATAGCATTTGAAATCTATTTGGAGTCATCTACCATTGGGGGCTGGAACCTCAAAACTACTAGTAAATTCATGGAGTTCTCTTGGATACCTATTCAAACCCAAAACCACATATGAGGCTTCAAATATACTTTAATTAATGTCTTATAATATAACCAAGTATCATACCCACCATTAGTGAAATTTGTACAGTGTTGTGAATAGATTTGTTTCAGGACCCAGGGGGGATTTCCACCTCCCAAATTGACTAGCCTTGTCCCAAAACTTCTTCCCTTGAAAATTGAAGACCATGTTTGGGTATATCAGTTGATTATATGTCTGATAGATTTTCTAATATGTCCCATCACCCCTCAGTACCTTCCTCACCAATTTTGAAAGAAATTGGAGGAATTTTGGAATCAATTGAATCCATATCACTAGAGTTGTAAGAAGATGAATTTGAGTACATTGTGAAAGAATTGAAGAATTGGTCATTTTGATAAAATTTCCAAAAAGGGGAAATTACATACTCATCATATTTCCTTTGTACGTTGATGATACTTTTTTATGGTAAGGAGTCACTATGATCTTGAAAAGCAACTATAAATTATGAAAGATATTTTTTCTCATATATGTATGATTTTTAAGACCATGTTGAGGACTGGAAATTTGCAGGAAACAACAGCAATGGATTCTCCCCAGTCAACGTTCCCAACTAGCCTGTGACTATTTGGTGTAGGGAATCCATCCGGTTTGCGGTCCGGCTACCGTTGGTCAAGTAACAAAAATAAAAGGTTTTACCGGTTGCGGCCCGGTCCACCGTGTATATTTTTGTTTTTTTTTTACTTTAAGTATGATATGCAAGTGCCTATCTAATATGCAGATTGATTAATGATGTAAGGAGCGGTCACAATGTGATGCGCAGGTTCTTACCTCTCGTCTTAGAGTCTCTCGCATCTAAATCACACACGACTAGAAAATACATGCTAACTAAGCTGTCTCTAGAGAGAAAAATATTAATTCATGAGTAATGTAATATTGTTCACATGTTAAGGTAAATCACAGATAGCTGTTCTTAGAACCAAACACATAAACATGAATAAAGATATACATGACAAGATAGCTCATCAACAGTTAAAACCTCCATTACTCATAGTGGAAATTATCACAGAATATACCAGAGAACATTCAGACAAGAACATAGGTTCAGAAAGTTAGAAAGTTCTCATAGTTAATGAAACACAATAAAAAACAAAATAGCTCCCCTTCAACATTGTTCATTTTATCTCATTTGAACATTCCACACAGCACCTTCTCCAACAGGCAAAATTTGCAATTTCTTACTGTAAAATGAAGTAGTTCCTCTAACAAACAATAGCTCACAAGTTTTTCTAGGGAAAAAGCCCCACTTTCCTCTAACTTTCCTATCTTTATACAAAGACCTCCAAAACCTTTTGGTTTCCCCGCCCCTTGACCTTCCGGCTTCCCAACTATTTTAATCTCACAGTTTTGTCAGTTTGTGAGTGCTCATGATTTAGGCAATGCATTACATTTCGGATTTTAGCCTTACGAGTACTTCATATAGCGGGACCATCTCAGTAACTGCTGAACCTTTTCTGGAACTGAGCCTCCGTTGCTATTGATTCTGCTTTGTCTTTTATTGATCTCGGAATGTATCTTTCTATCACTTTTTAGCCAACTTTCCTCAGCGTTATCCTTCAGCTATGTCTTCTTGCAGCAGTAATCTGAAGAGCTTTCTAAGTCCATCTGCAATCAAAACAAAAATTCATCATTAATTTGGACTGCCTCTTTTCAATACTTAAACCATACTAATCAATAAAATTGATCTTTAATATGAAGCCCTGTACTGCGCTCTTGTTGCGACAGCCTCAACGAGAACCAAAAATCGCTGCCGCCCACACAGGGGTTAGAAAATCACAAGACGATGGGAAAAACCTTATCGATGGCTTGAACCAATAAAATATCAACCGGACAGTCTTACTTACAGCCACAATGGTGGGTTTCAGACATACAACGAGTTCCGCAGGACCGTTAAGTCTATCGGAGTTGGAAAAACTAAATTCCAAAGCATCGGACAGTAAAGTTTCCTGTCGGTGAACGAAACGTCAGGAGGTTGGTGCATTATGCAGCTGCAATAGTGGTAGATGAAAAGACTACGGGCCCCATGACCGAAATACGAAACGACGAAACCCAAACAAAGCATCGGTGAGCATAGCAGTTATATGGCGGACACTTAGTTCGCTTAGGAGCCGCAATGGTGGAAAGAAAACCAACTACAGCCCCCGATCACAACCGTAAACTTTTCGATAAGGCACAGAAACATCATGAAAACATTAAATGTTCAAAAAACTTAATGTCTTGCAGCTGTCCAAAAGGCTTGTCTCACTTCCAAAACAGCGGCTTCATAAATATCAAACAACCCCGACTTGACTTCGACCAACCTCTGATAATGCAAACAAGTCAAAACAATACAGCACGACATCGAAGAAGTCAAGACCATCCTGCAGAATACTTATTGTTCAGCTTTTGCAATGGAGGCTCCATAAGGAAATATGGCTTCGATACATTGTTTAAATGGCCTCCAAACAATCAAACTAAAAAGTTGCTTTCGGCTGGACATCGATGAAGTTTGTTTCACCTCTGAAACAGTGGCGAAAATGAGAAATAGACTTCCAAGAACAAAGAAAGAATCGCAAATCAAAGGGAAAAAACCAAACTCTAAATTCTGCAACCCAAAGCAGTTTCATACATAAGCAATTTTCTGAAAAGCATGAAGAGGGTTAACCCCAAAACAATCCACACTTGTAGCAAAGGGGAAAGCAAAGATAGAGCTCATGGATCCACATGATTCTAGGCAAGATAAAAAATAACAGGAGGGTCCAAAATTTCGAAAATTTGGGAAAACAGTTGCAGCTGCAACAATTGGCGACTAGTTGGTGAACCTAGATCTCTGGACAATTTACTTCTTAAGTAACAGACTGTTTAACAACAAACCAACATGTTGAATTCTTCCAGATGTCAGGATTTCTCAAATGGAAAATATATGTACTTTTAATCATTGATGATAGTCCAATTTAGGAAAATGGAAACCAAGATTTCCAAGTCAAGATAACTCTTTTGAGGCCAAGAAGATGAATTTCATTTGTTACCTCTGTCTTTAGGTAGCTGCCAGCTTGGACACCACAGGATTGTAACATATGGTAAATAGAAATATTCATTTGTTCCTCATTCCCATGCCATTTTGTACTTTTTGCGCCTTTTTTGGACTTTTGTCCTTTGCATATGAGTCCTCCTGCATGCCTTTCTTTCTGAATTTTCATTCAGGCTCCTCTATCCATAGTGTCCTTTTGTGTGAGAGATGTATTCAACTTTCAGCTCATGGACGGAGAGGAACTTTTGGCAATTTAGTACTTATATGGTTCAGTATTTTGTTTTGATACATATTGCTTTCATAGGAGCTTTTAACTCTCTATCTGCCTTTTGGCATTCAATTCTTGGCATGGGATCATTTATATATAATATACTATTTACCCTGCTTCCTTTCCATAGGCCCTTTGCTGCCACTCCCTAGGACATTTTAAGATGTGAGATGGACGAAGCCTCAAAATAGTATTCCGGCCTTTTTGATCTTGGTTTATTTTACAAGGATTAAGCAGGACTTCAATGTGTTCATAGCCATTCGGGAAAAATACTAAAATAGAATAAATTCTTTCAGATAAAACAATAATACACAGTCTCACACTCAAGAACTTTAATCATTCTAGAATTCTGGTGTTCTCCATGCAACCAAGAGTTTGCCTCCCTTTATTGAAATCAGTCAAAATCTAAACTAAAACAGAAATAAAATAAATCAAAATAAACAGCCAAATCAATTTATTTATGTACAAGATAAAAGAACAAAACAAAACTCAGGAAAAATAAGGTTTGAGAACTAAACCATTTACTGGTAAGTTCTCTTCCCACTCTTGTAAATCTTGCAATTTATAGGTTGAGGGGCCAAGATTTGCCACAATTTGGAAAGGACCTACCCACAACTATTGAAATTTCGTGTGTTTTCCTTTCTCATCATGGGGGTGATCCCACTTGAGAACCAAATCTCCCACCTTGAATTCTTTTTTTCCAGCCTTGTGTTTATCAAACCATCTCTTAACTACCTCCTGTTGTTGTTTGAAATGTTCTCTGGCCCTGGATCTAGACTCTTCTGCCTTCAGAAGATTATATATCCTCATTTGTAAGACTTCATTATCTGATCCCCTGGATTCCTATGTTATTATGGAAGAGGGTAGCATGATGTTGGGGGGTAGAATAGCCTCTTTTCCATAAACAAGGGTATACGTGGACACACCTAACGAAGTCTTGGGGTGACCCTATCAGCCCAAAGAGAATTTGGTAACGCTGAGTGCCAACTCCTCTGATTTTCTATCACCGTCTTTTTTAAAATCCTAATAAGATTCTTGTTTGTGTATTCAGCTAAACCATTTCCCTGTGGATAGTAATTAGCAGAGTAATGCAACTTAATTCCTTTCTCATGATCAAAAGCAGTTAATCGAATCGAGGAAAAGTAAGTGGCATTATCGAAAACTAAAGAAATTGGAACTCCAAACCTAGTCATAATATGGTCTTGCAAGAAATCCATGACCGCATCTTCATTTACTTTACGCAATGGAATGGCTTCGACCCAACGAGTGAAGTAGTCGGTTGCTGTCAGAATGTAATTGTGTTGCAGGGAAGAATTCGGCTTTATCTCCCCAATAATATCCATCCCCCACTGCTCAAAAGGTTCTGTTATCATTACAAGCTTTAATGGTCCTGCTACTTTAACTTGTCTTCCACCACACCTTTGGCAAATGTCACGTTTTCTGACATGGGCATGTGCATCTTTGAACAGTGTGGGACAATAGTACCCGGCTCTGAGAATTTTATGAGCTATAGTATCTCCAGAGAAATGTCCTCTAGCAGGACCATCATGTAAATCTATCATTACCTTCTTCTCGTCTTTTTTCTCTAAGCATCTAAGAAGAACTCCATCATAATTCTTTTTGAATAATATTCCTTCAACAATTTGATATCAGGCTGATTTAAGACGTAGTGCTCTTCTTTGCTTAGAATTCCAATGTTCCGGTAACAATCCTACCTGAAGGTAATGTACAAGGTCTCAATACCAAGATTCTGGAGCTATGAAAAGAGGACATACATCCATCAACTATAACTCAGCTTCGCCTTCCCAGTCATGTTCTCCATTGTCTTTACTCTTAGTCATTAGTTTGCACAATCCTTTCCCTTTGACTATGGAGGCTGGCTTAAACTCGAGGTCATATTCCTGTAGAGTTGTCACCCAGTTGCCTCTTCTTTCCCTTAACTCCTTTTGTATGAAAAGAGACCTCACAGCTGGGTGTGGAACTATTACCTTTGTCCGGTTCTTCAGTATATATGGTCTGAATTGTTTCACCGCTTTGAACACCACGTAAGCTTGTTTATCTACAGCTGGGTAATTCAATTCGGCCCCTTGTAGACCAGTGCTCATAAATGATATGGGGAACTCATCTCCCCCATCTTCCTTCTGGGTAAACACAGTTGCTAGTGAATCATCATATGTGAAAGTGTACAAAATAAAATCTTGATCAAAATCTGGACTTTGAGGGAGGGTGCGTGTGCAACAACTATTTTAATCTTACTAAATGCATTCTTCTCGACATCAATCCACTTGAATTGTACACTTTGCTTTACCATTTTCTGCAAAGGTTTAACAATTTGAGCGAAATCTGGCACAAACCTTTGCACGAAGTTTATTGTCCCCATAAACGATTGCATGCCCTTTTTATTATGGGGTAAGGGAATTTGTTCAATGGCTTTGATCCTTTCTGGGTCTATGGAGATCCCCTTCTTAGAAACCATGTGACCCAACAGGTTACCTTTTGTAACAACAAAAACCCACTTCTTGGGGTTTAGTGAGATACCATATTTTTGGTAGCGTTCAAAAATCTACTTTAGATGAAATGCGTGTTCCTCTCTTTTCTTTGAGAATATCGTGATGTCATCGAGGTACACTACAGCACTGCGGCCAATCAGACCACGAAAAGCTATGTCCATAGCCCTCTAGAAAGTAGCTCCAACGTTTATGAGTCCAAAGGGAATTCTTCTGTAAGCGAAAGTTCCCCATCTGGTCCTGAATGTCATTTTTAGTCTATCTTCTTCGACCACTAATACTTGATTGTAGCCTGAGAATCCATCTAATAAAGAAAATAGTTCAGAACCTGAAACCATTTGCAATATCTGCTCCATGGGTGGAACAGGATAATTGTCTTTATCTGAGGCGCGATTTAGGTTTCTAAAGTCCGTGCATAACCTGATTTCTCCAGATTTCTTCCTCACTAGTACCAGATTTGAAACCCATTCTGAGTGTCTAACCTTGAAGATAATTCTAGGATCCAATAGTTTCTTAACTTCACTTTGGATTAAAGGTTCTAATTTTGGATACATTTTCCTTAAAGGCTGCTGATAAGGTTTGATTCCATATTTGATGAGGATAACATGCTGGATAATATTGGTGTCATATGTCTTCAGATCTTCATATGTCCAGGTAAAAACATCTTTGTACTGCTTGAAAAGAACGATGAACTTATCACTTTTAGCTACGGAGCAGCATTTTCCCAGATTCACATATTTATGCTCCATCTCAGTCCCCAAATTAATCAACTTGAACTATAGAGACGAGCTATGAGTCTTCACATTCGCTGGTCTTCTGAATTTCTCATTTAAATCAAACATCCATTCCAAAGTCCTGACTCCCTTAGGAATAAAATTGTCGAATTTTAGCTCGGCCTAATGTTCTTCATCATTGATAATCGCCCCTTTGAATGCCTCATCATTTGTTAAGCATTCTATAATCTGTTGATCGTCATTGAACACTCATAGATTGGTAATCATATCTGGAACCGAGGGCCTGAAAATCAATTCAACGGAGCACTGATTATTAGAGGGCACAAGCCTCGCAACTGATGTGGCCAACAAGTCAGCTGTTGCATTCTTGAGTCTTGGAATTTATACAATGTTAAATGCTTTAAAACATTTAAGTAAATCCCATACTTCATTTTGATGAGCTTTTAAATGAGGAGAAATGCAATGTATTTGATTCTGAATTTGTTTTACCATTATTTATGAATCTCCAAACACTTTCAGATTATTTTCCTTTAATTCAATTGCTTTCCTTAATCCCTAAACCAATGCTTCATATTCAGCTGTGTTATTGGTACTTTCAAACTCTAACCTACATGAAAGAAAATGTTTGTTTTTTATAGGGTCAATCAGGACACAGCTGGCTCCTGACCCCTCTAAAGTTTTAGAACCATCTAAGAAAAGCATCCAAAAATCGCTACCTAATACTGCATGAGAATTAACATCTACATCTACGGCTAAGTCTACTATTTTACAATCAATTTCATTAGCCTGTGAAAACCGAAGGAGATCAGGTTGAGAGTCTGATGTATCGCTGGCTTCTTCCACTTGATAGTTTCCTGGTTCTAGCTCGATAAAGTAGTTTCCCACAACAGAATCCACTGGTTCATTTTTTTCTTCGAACTGAGTAACATTGTGTTTCATGTGGGGCTCCCTCAACACTTTAATTTTATTTGGGCTTCCTTTATATGGCAGCCACAGATGCGACCAGTCCAAGGAAAAATATCCGTTCAGCTTCGCCAACCAATCTCTACTCAAAACAAGTCCATAAGCTTCCGATATGTCAGCCACCACAATATCGATGACTTGACACACCTTATTATTTGAAGATAAGTGAACGAGAACATCCTCCATTTCTCCAATTACCTTCACATTCGTTCTATCCAACTAAACAACCCTCCAAGTAGATGGTTTAGGTTGTTCATTTATCTTTTTGCATATCGACAGCGGCATGACATTGACTGATGCCCCGGAGTCTACTAGGCAGTTATTTACGTTATGGTTAAAAATTTCAAAAGTAAGGAGAAAAGGTGGATTCCTACTTTTAGGCTTACCTCCCATACTTGCTTCACCAATTTCTTCTTCTTGGTGCCGATTGTCAGAGGGAAGCTTCTCCTGTGATTCTTCCAGTGCTTTCAATAGCTTTTCTTTCTGCTGTGGAACATTGAACATTTCAAATAATGAGATGTTCACCCTTACCTTCTTGATATCCTCCACAATGTCATAATCCATCTTATGTTCTATGAGATTCGATCTAACATTATTTATTTTTTCTTCATTGGGATTAGTAGGCATGTTGGTCTATTTAGGATTCTGACAGGTGATGGTAAACTCCAGAATTTTATTAGCTGAGGAGCTTTTTTTAAATTTCTTAACATTCTTTTGCAGTCTTTTGATATTTGGGAGCATAAGACTATTTTCCTTAACCAACCCTTGGATTCTTGTCGTTACATTTGTCTCCAGGATGCCCTTGTGTCTTAAATCCTTTTCTTCCTCAGCATCAAACAATGATACACAGTCCCATAAAACCATAGCTTCATCCTCCTGTTTTTCTGTTGATTTATTGTTATCTTTCCCTTCTTCATCATTGTCTTCAGTTAATTTGGAATCCAAAAGCTGATTCATGACCAACATCATTGAATTTATCCATTGGGGACAATTCTTTTCAGAATGGGGTTGTTGGTGGAAAGTGCAAAAATTGTCCATTCCTACCTCTGTTAAGTTCATAGATGCAAGGCTGTGAGGAGGGGGTTGAGATTGATTGTTATCTTCCCTTTTCTTGTAATAAGGCTTATAGAACTTTTGGGCTTCCTTTTCCTTTTCCAAATCTATGATTTTGTTAGAAAGCTTCTGCATCATTTTTTCCATTCCTTCGAAATCTGGTGATTGCTCCTCTTTAGGCTTAGTAAACAACAAAGCTTTCCTCCCGACATTTTTTCTCCTGACCATTCAGGATAATCTTCGATACTTTCCCTTTCAGCCTCTACTCTTTTCGCTTCCTCATAAGTCTCTGCTAGCGTAGGTTTGGCCTTCATTTTGGAAAACATGGCTAACTCATGTCCTAGAGCTGAGGTATAATATTCAATCAGGACTTTATCCGAGGGTTTGTTAGCTTCAGAAAAATTCTTAAGATAGGCTGTGAATCTTTGGGTAAAGCTATGCACCTTCTCTTTTCTTTCTTTCTTTAAGGCACATAGTCCTTTCATAAGAGCTGCATGAGTTTTTTGGGTTGCATATTTACTTCTAAAAATCCTTTCAAAGGTATCCCAATCAGGGATAGAATTGGTAGGAAAACCAAAATACCATGACGCTGCTGCCCCTTTAAGAGTGTGTGGAAAAATTCTACAAACCACATCCTCATATTCCCCAGCCCTTAATCCTTCTATTGCCAAATAGAAACTCTGCAAGTGGTCATCTACTAACGTCTTCTCGTTTGGATCAAACTTGGGCAGCATCTTTTCAAAAGACTGAGCTAAATCATGCAAAGGAGGTGTTAGGTTTAAAGGTGATATGGATTTCCAAGCAGGTGGTGGATTCGGTGGGTTGGGTGGTTGATTTGTGTTTACGCCTGCCATGAGCCTAGGTGGAGAGTGAGGTGGTGAACGAACAGGAATATGAACAGGGGAACCGTAAGGAGTATCTGGGCCTACTTGATTCAAAGGCTATACAACTTCCTGTAGGGTTGTTTCTACCAGTTCTTCCAAATCTCCAACCAACACTGAGTCTTCCAATATAGGACGGTCTTTCCTTTTATATTCTCTTCTGGGCAATTCAGGGATAATCAGTAATCCTCCAATCTTCTTCACGTATGCCCTAGTGTGTCTTCTCAAATCATTAACAACTTCGTTGTCCACATAATACCAATGTTCTCTACCCCCCTCTTCAGGAATTGGATTGGAAAGCAAACCGCCTTCTGAATTGTCATGGGTGGAATAATCTCGGGAAAACAGGTTTCCTCGACCAGCCATGCACTGGCGGCCCTCCTTCTAACGCCAGAAACTGTTGAGGCCTGGAAATTCGTAGGCAACAACAGCAAGGGATTCTCCCCATTCAACGTTCCTAACTATCCCGTGACTGTTTGGTGTAGGGAATTTTTCTGGTTTGCGGTCCGACTACCATAGGTAAAGTAACAAAAATAAAAGGTTTTACCGCTTGCGGCCCGGTCCACCGTGTATATTTTTGTATTTTTTTTTACTTTAAGTATGATATGCAAGTGCCTATCTAAGATGCAGATTGATTAAGGATGCAAGGAGTGGTCACAATGTGATGCACAAGTTCTTACCTCTCATCTTAGACTCTCTCGCATCTAAATCACACATGACTAGAAAATACATGCTAACTAAGTTGTCTCTAGAGAGAAAAATATTAATTCATTAGTAATGTAATATTGTTCACATGTTAAGGTAAATCACAGATAGCTGTTCTTAGAACCAAACACATAAACATGAATAAAGATATACACGACAAGCTAGCTCATCAACAGTTAAAACCTCCATTACTCACAGTGGAAATTATCACAGAATATACCAGAGAACATTCAGACAAGAACATAGGTTCAGAAAGTTAGAACCTTCTCACAGTTAATGAAACACAGTTGAAAACGAAATAGTTCCCCTTCA
The DNA here is from genome assembly GCA_001517045.1 of Pseudotsuga menziesii. Classification (NCBI taxonomy): domain Eukaryota; kingdom Viridiplantae; phylum Streptophyta; class Pinopsida; order Pinales; family Pinaceae; genus Pseudotsuga; species Pseudotsuga menziesii. The sequence goes on along the minus strand of LPNX010098696.1, from coordinate 27,980 downwards.
ACATTGTTCATTTTATCTCATTTGAACATTCCACACAACACCTTCTCCAACAGGAAAAATTTGCAATTTCTTATTGTAAAACGCAGTAGTTCCTCTTACAAACAATAGCTCACAAGTTTTTCAAGGGAAAAAGCCCCACTTTACTCTAACTTTCCTATATTTATACAAAGACCCCCAAAATCTTTGGGTTGCCTCGCCCCTTGACCTTCCGGCTTCTCGACCATTTTAGTCTCACAGTTTTGTCAGTTTGCGAGTGCTCATGATTTATGCAATGCGTTACATTTCGGATTTTAGCCTTACGCGTACTTCATATAGCGGGACCATCTCAGTAACTACTAAACCTTTTCCGGAACCAGGCCTCTGTTGCTATTGATTCCTCTTTGTCTTTTATTGATCTCGGAATGTATCTTCCTATCGCTTTTCAGCCAACTTTCCTCAGCGTTATCCTTCAGTTATGTCTTCTTGCAGCAGTAATCTGAAGAGCCTTCTGAGTCCCTCTGCAGTCAAAACAAAAATTCATCATTAATTTGGACTGCCTCTTTTCAATACTTAAACTATACTAATCAATAAAATTGATCTTTAAGATGAATCCCTGTACTGCGCTCTTATTGCGACAACCTCAACGGGAACCAAAAACCGTTGCTGCCCACACAGGGGTTAGAAACTCACAAGACGGCAGGAAAAACCTTACCGGTGGCTTGAACCAATAAAATATCGGTCGAACAGTCTTACTTACAGCCACAATGCCGGGTTTCAGACATACAACGAGTTCCGCAGGACCGTTAAGTCTATCGGAGTCAGAAAAACTAAATTCCAAAGCATCGGGTGGTAAAGTTTCCTGTCGGCGAATGAAACGTCATCAACGTCGGGAGGTTAGTGCATTACGTAGCCATAATAGCGGTAGATGAAAATACTACGGGCCCCGCAGTCGAAAGACGAAACGGTGAAACCCAGACAAAGCATCGATTAGCGGAGCAGTTATATGGAAAACACTTAGTTCTCTCTGGAGCCGCAATGGCGGAAAGCAAACCGACTACAACCCCTGATCAGAACCGTTAACTTTTTGATAAGGCGCAGAAACATCATGAAAATGTTAAGTGTTCGAAACAATTAACGTCTTGCAGCTGTCCAAGAAGCTTGTCTCACTTCCAAAACAGTGGCTTCATAAAGATGAAACAACCCCGAATCGACTTCGACCAACCTCTGATAATGCAAACAAGTCAAAACAATACAGCACGACATCGAAGAAGTCAATACCATCCTACGGAATACTTATTGTTCAGCTTCTGCAACGGAGGCTCCATAAGGAAATATGGCTCTGATACGTTGTTTAAATGGCCTCCGAACAATCAAACTAAAAAGTTTCTTTCGACTGAGCAGCAATGAAGTTTGTTTCACCTCCGGAACAGTGGTGAAAATGAGAAATAGACTTCCGAGAACAAAGAAAGAAATCGCAAATCAAAGGGCAAAAACCAAACTCTAAATTCCGCAACCCAAAGCAGTTTCATACATAAGCGATTTTCTGAAAAGCATGAAGAGGGTTAACCCCAAAACAGTCCACACTTGTAGCAAAGGGGAAAACAAAGACAAAGCTCAAGGATCCACATGATTCTAGGCAAGATAAAAAATAATAGGAGGGTCCAAAATTTCGAAAATTTGGGAAAACAGTTGCAGCTGCAACAGACCGAAAAAAAACAAAAATTATAATAATAAAATCCAAAAACATCACTTCTGCTAATTTCATGTATGACAACTATAGCTAAGTGGTCCAAGTGACTTCATAAAAATATATCAAATATCTCATAATTCAAATATATTATTACATCAAAATTTAAAGAAAAGTTGTGATGTGATAAAGAATTAGAGGATTAGAGACAATGAAGATATTCTAAGGACATGATCAATCATAATCTAGTAGACCAAAAGTATTTATGTGTTTTCACTAGTGTAATCAAGACAATCAACATTTCTTAAATAAGACCAAACTCCTATGATTCATATTCAAAATAGGGCATTGGACAATTCCGAAAATGTTGCAAGACAAGACAATTTGTCATCTTTGTGAAACTAAAAGGGTTGAATATAATCAAAATTTCAAAATATTGGTTACAATACAAATAACAACAAAATATTTTTTAAAATAACATGTCCCCTTAAATCAAATTTAGATTTGCACTTTAAAAGATTTGATGCCTCTAGGTACTTGGTAGATCCCCTTTTAGATGGATCTATGCGAGTTATATTGGTTTCTGTAAGGATGTGGCTCATTAAAGTCAATTGATATGAAGTCACTTGTTGTAAAAAAAAGTTATAAAATCAAATCCCACTCTGATTTATGTGTGTCTCATATCTCACAAGCTAATATTTTATATAAAATTGTTATATAACTTTTAGTTAAAATTATCATAATATAATTTTAAAAAATAAGAAAATTTTAACAATAAAAACTGGAACTCATAATATATCTCACATTATAAATTAACTAAATTCCCCGAATTTACATGCGTTAAAATATAAAACATCCATACTTAATGTTTGTAATAAAAATTACACCTATAGACGTATTTTTGGGAATTTGGGGAAAGTGGAGTTCCATGATTTTTCAATTTTATTTACTCCATGGATAAGATTAAACAAATTGGAATATTCTTTGTTGTGTTAAGAATTAAATTACACATATTTTACTTTTACTTCAAGATTATCACGAGTTAATACAAACGATTCTTTTCCAAACCAATCCGCGGTTTCACTAAATCATCCAATGATTCCAATTGCAGTCTATGGAGAGGGGACTTCTTTGGTTAACACTAAAGGAATGTGAACCAATGCTTAGCTACTTCAACAAGG